>CM046469.1:48665967-48900305 GCA_025506415.1 Flaveria robusta
TCCGTTTCCATTCCCAAAACTGTTAAAAAACAAGAATCAAAATCATCTTGAAAGTACCCTCAAAAAAAGGAACCTTTGCTCTCCCCAGCCATTTCGCCCGGTGGGGAATCCGCTCTCGGGTCGTCGCTCTGCTGCGTCTTGCCCGTCCTCTAGGAAGGGCCAAGAAAGGGGGACAACGGGTAGGCTCTCAATGCTCTAACGCCCACACCGGATATGGACCGAACTGTCTCACGACGTTCTGAACCCAGCTCATGTACCGCTTTAATGGGCGAACAGCCCAACCCTTGGAACATACTACAGCCCCAGGTGGCGAAGAGCCGACATCGAGGTGCCAAACCTTCCCGTCGATGTGAGCAGGGTTCGAATCCCTCTCTTTCCATTTCCGTTGATGACTTTCTCTTTTTTTTTCTTTCAAATTTAGCACGGAAGACCAAGGAAAGAAAGAAGAATGCACCAAAATGCAGCACTATCTTTTAAAAATTATTTAAATAAGTAAAAAAATTTAAAAATATAGATAGATTTCGAATAATGATTTTGAATAAATACTTTGACTATATAATTTCACACTCAAAATATCAGTTTGAAATTTAAAAAACTTAAAATATCTGACTATTTTAAAATTTCAAAATTTAAAATTTGCAAGTCTGTTGACTGTTAATTTCTATATTATCTTAAAAAAGTTTGTAATTCCATAATTATCTGATTACTTAAATATAGTCAGTTTTAAAAGATAATTATATTCCGTTTATAAAAATAGCTTAAAAATATAATCTTTAAATTTCTGTTGAATAAATCAATAAATTGAATTTTTAACCAATTCTTTAAATATGGTAAATTTATAAATTAAATAAATTTAAATCTCAATATACTTATTTCCGAAAATACAAAATAATTTTCTAAAATAATATACTTATTTCCGAAAATACAAAATAATTTTCTAAAATATTCATATATACATTGACTAGCTTTAGTAAACCCGTGTATTACACGGGTTGAACAAATAAAATATTAAATATAATAAAAATTTATCAAGTATAAAACGATATTTTACGATAAAATATAATTGAAATTGCTTATAGTAAGAACAATATGTAATAAAACAATTATATCAACTTTTTAAACTTTTGGTTTAAAACTTTTTTTTCCAAAAAAAAAATAATAAATACTTGTTTCAAAACAAACCATATTAAAAATATCATTTTTAAAAATTTTCTTATTATAAATTTCAATTTTAATTATTCTTTGTTTATAAAAATTAACTTTTTAAAAACACTAATTTAAAAAAATTTGATGTTTTGTAAAAATTTCTTATTCTATAAAAATTATTTTTATAAATAACATTAATAAGAAGATCTTTTTTAAATTAATTAAAAAAACTATTTTTGTTCTAAAAAAAGTTAAATAATATTATTGATAATTAAGTTAATTATTTAATAGGAGAGAGAGGCGGGAAAATTTTGGTGAGAATGAATGTGGTGCCGCCACGTGTCACCCGAAGATACTCTTTTATTAGAGTAGAAAGATTTTATCTTAACAGACTTCTAAAAGAAAATGTTTTAAAATTTAAATTTCGTATCTACCTTTAAAGACACATTATAATTTACGGAAATATATATTTGTTAAATATATTTCTCTAATATATTTTATACTTTTTACTTATGTCTATAAATTCACATTTTAAACCATTGTCATCCTTATTCAGATTACACGGGTTTATGTACTTTTTAATTATTGATATTTTAATTTTGTTGAACCTAACCACATACTATTAACATCATTGTTTGTGTTTTTATTATAGTTATGGCTTCTTCGCAAATTACGTTTTTGAGAGATCTGGATATTAATGTTAGGGATTTTACAATTCATGTTCGTCTAATCAGAGTATGGCGACAAAAGAGTAAACTTAATCCAAAGGAAACATACTCTATTGAAATGATAGTTGTTGATGAACAGGTAACAATACAAAAGCAACATTTATAATTTTGCTCAATACTTATATTTTCGAATGAAATACAGTTATGTTTTCTTATTTTAATTTTCAGGGAACCCGTATGCAAGCAAGCTGCCAGAGTAAATGGTTTCCAAAATTTGAAAAGCATCTAGAAGAAGATAATTTTCTCAAGATCACCTCTCCAACCTTTGGAAGAAATGATAGTGAGTTCAAGTATGTGGATAGTCCACATAAAATCTGCATTTTCTACAATACAAAGATTGTTAAAACTGAAGTAAATTTTGGGAGCTGTTATGCATTATCTTTCACCTCCCTTTCTAATATTAAAGATGGAAAAGCTCCTCTCAATCAAACAATTGGTATTTTTATTTTACTAATTCTCATTTATTAAAAATATTAGAATTCATGATCTAATTCAATCTTCTAATATCAATTATTTATAGATGGTATCGGATCTATTCTGCGCATATTTGACATGGCTGGTAGCATTGATAAAAAAGGGAAAGGAATCAAAAAGGCGAACATTGGAGATCGGAGATTCACATTATATTATATTTTTAATTTTTCTTATTGTCATGTGTTATATCGATAACTTAATATCAATTATATTGTAGTTTCAAAACTATTTTCTTGACTTTGTGGGACGAATATGCTGATCATTTCTCAAGTTACGTATCAACAAATCCAAATGTATCAAACATAACAATTGTTCTTCAATTTGGACGTCTTCAATGGTTTGGTGGTAACCTATATTTTACTTTTTTATTTTTTATGCATTATCTTTATTGAAGTTTATAATTTCGGAGATTTTGTTTTTTTGATCATAACAATTGATATGTTTTCTGACAGGTAAACCTTATGTTTCAACAAATTACAACATAAGCAGAGTTTTCATTAACAGTGAAATTGAAGAAATTAAGTTGTTTAATAAAGAGTAAGTCTGTTGAAAAAATAAAATTTCAACACCCATAATTGTTTTTTTCCATCCAATCTAAGAATACGTTATAAACATATCTATAAATGCAGCTTCGTTGACAATTCTGACAAGGAATTAAATTCCCTATTTGTACGTTCTTCTTCTTCTTCTTTGTTCTACTATTTAAGCAATGAGTTTTTGGTTCACAATGAGTTTAGAAAAATTGCTGATATCATAGAGATTGTAGAGGTAATTTTTAATATTAATTAGATCTATATATAATTTATGAATGTCATATTATTTTCATTAACAGATTTACTAACTATCTTTACTTTATATGTAGCCAAAATATGTTATAATAGTCGGTACAATTGCTTATGTGGAACAGCATTTGGAATGGTATTATGAAGCTTGTACAAGGTGTACCAAAAAAATTAAAAGGAATCCTGTTGAATTTGTTGATGGTGAGGTTTCAAAAGAGACAGAAGATAATCAGGTTCTTACTTGTGACAGTATTAAGTGTAAAGACAAACCTGTTTTAATCACTCCAAGGTAATATTTTAATTATATTATAATTATTTATAATTAATAAATTTATTATTTTTTCATTTTTTACTATATATATGATATCAAATCAGGTTAAAACTTGGTATTAATGTTCAAGATTCATCTGGGATTGTTTCTCTAACTCTTTTTGAGCATGAAGGAAAATGTCTGTTTAAAAAGTCAACCACATCTTTTGTTGAGAAATTTCTTGAGGTAAGCATATAATAGGACCAAATTATTTGTTATTTCACTCATTACATTTTGTTCACTTTTTTGTAAGAACATTTACAACTTACTTTTTTTTTCTTTCAAAATATAGGATGGTTATAACAGGCTACTTCCTGATGAGTTTTATGAGTTGGTGGACAAGAAGTTTGCGTTCAAGATTGACATAAAACAATATAATCTTGACAATAACTATGAAGTTTATGGGATATCAAAGTTAACTGATGACTCATCTATTATTTTAAAGTTAGAAAACAAAAGTATGCCGGATGAGTTAAAAATCCTTTCGTTATATATAGAGTATAGATTGGATTCAAAAAAAAATTTAGTTTCTAAATATTTTTAAAATGTTACAATATATTGATATCTAATTTATAAATCTATAAACAGGGTGTTGATAGTCCGTTGAATAATAACTTAGTTGCTGACCAAACTTCACAAGACACGGTATTAGTAAATTAAATACTTTTACATTTACTATTATTATAATTCTATTCTCATTTACAACTTATTTGTCTAATTTTGGAACTCGCATAAAATTAATTAATTTTATTTTTATAATAAGATGTTGTTTCTTTTACTGCTGATAGCACAACACCAATTCAAACAGTTGAGAAAGATAAGGGTAAACGTCCGTGTTTATCTTCAATCCCGGACAATATGACTGAAAGGTTAAAGAGAACTTTGTCCGTTGTTTATGATTTAGATAAGTATGAAAGTCAGTCTGCAACAAAAGTTCGTACTCCTAAACCTTCAGGTGTTGTTCAAGATGGCAAGTACAAACTACTTACTCCAAAAGTTGAGAAATAATGTGTTATTTCTCGTGTTATTTCATATTCTCTATTTCTTTTTATGATTCAAAACTGTTCGTATTTTGGTTATGTGTTTGTTGAATGACTATTTAAATTATTTTATGCATGGTTGTTTTTGGAAATTAAAATTAATGTTTGAATATTTGTTGGTTTTGGATGGTACACTTTCAATGGTTATTGATAATTTAATGATGTTATAATTAACATATGTTTTTTCACTTCAAAGTTTACATTAACAATAAAATTTGATTTACGAAAAAAATGATTTACCATTGATGAATATATTAATTGATTGAAAAAACATTATCAGATTTTAATAAGATAAAGTTATTCACAAAATGTTTTATAATAGCATATCTACCGTATTTTACTATGAATATCTAAGTATATGAAGATTCAATATTCCAAAAGTATTTTATAACAATACAATACAATTATTATAATCATTTAAAATTAATATACTAATGTTTTAAATATTTTTTTCGCAGTTTTCGCGACATACAAATACGGGTATGAATATAAACTTCGACGTGCTCTTAAGAAACAATATTTAGATTCTAAAAAAGCCAAAAAACGGAGTACAACAACGCCCTCTTCTTTGTCATCAACAGTGCAACCATCAACTATCACACATGGTTGTATCGTCCAATCTTATTTTGTAGACTCTCCTCCTATGGTTCCGTTGTCAGATATTACAAATGGTAAACAGTAAATTAATTATCATACAGTTTCATTTATTAATAATTAGAAATAACTAATTAAATTTATTTTCCTTTAGCATCAAATGTCAACAATAATTTAACTAATGCTAAATTCCGTCGTATATTACGAAAACAATATCTCGACAACAAGAAACGTAGGAAGACGTCCAACCTCAATATTTGTTAGTATGTCATATTAATTATCTTTTTCATACACTATGTATATATAACAACTATACAATTTTATACAAGTTAAACTTCTATTTGTTTTATAAACTTATAACTTTAACTTTATTTTTCAAATTACGACAGGTGCTGACAACTCTGTTGCGGTTTGGGAACCTCTCATACGAATCGGCAGTCCAATTTTGACAAGGAAAACATACCTTCTCATTCGAAATTTACATCTATGACTTTTTATTCACCTGTTACACATACAAATACACATAATAGAACTCCATTATCCGATATTACAACAGGTAATTAATTTTCTACTTTCCCCAAAATATAATCTTCAGAATTTGTCACACTTTATATGTTTATTTTATTTTTTTATGGTTTAGTTACGAACAATACGAACAATGGACATAGTGTCAGTCCAACAACAATTGTTTCAAGCCAGTTAAACAGCGAAACTCCAACAAATAACCTTGCTTCGTCGTCTCGAAATTTTAAAAGGTCATCTTTAAGCATACCCCCTTTTCCAAATTTGGACTATGTACTACAACAACCTCCCATTCAATGTAATGATCTTCAACCGCTATTCACAGGAATATCAAAAGGTACAATCATTTTTCAATGTATTTATAATAAAAAAATGACGTGCATATGATTATATTTTTTAAAGTATGTAATAAGTATGTAAAACATTTAATAATCTATTTTTATTACAGAATACTTGGATCATGGTGACCAGACTATAATTTGTGAAATGTGCAATGCAAAATTATGGAAGAATGAAGTTGTGAAAGGTGCGAATGCAAATTATAAGGATTCTTATTTTCTATGTTATGGTTATGGTAAAGTGCAACTTCCTGAATATAAAAAACCACCACAATCTTTTGTCAACATGTTTAGTGAATCCAATACGAAATCCAATTTCTTTCAAAAAAATATCCGTCGTTACAACTCAATGTTTTCATTCACATCGATGGGTGGTAAAATCAATAAATCTATCAACAGAGGAAAAGGTCCATCAATTTTTAGACTGAGTGGACAAAATTATCATTATATAGGAAGTCTTTTACCTTCTAATGGATCAAAGCCAAAATTCTCACAGCTCTATATATATGATACTGAGAATGAAATTTTAAATCGCAAGAATGCTATGGGTTTTGCTGATATTAGGTAATCTTTATTCCATAAATTATTTTGTAAAAATATATAATTTTATTAATCAATGTTATCTAATATATGTATTTTTTTAATGGCAGATCTTCTAAAACAGACTCTACTTCATTCTTAGAAGATCTTGATAATCAGATTATCAAAGAATTAAAACAGATGTTAGATTCATTAAACCCTTTGGTTAAGAAGTTTAGAATGGCAAGAGATTGTTTTCAGGCTAATCCAAAGCTTGATTTAAAACTACGTCTTATTGGTAAAAGACAACAAGATGGACGAACATACAACCTACCAACCGTTTCAGAGGTTGCGGCCTTAATTGTTGGAGATATTGGTGAATCGATTGAAGAAAGGGGCATAATTGTAAATGGCCGTTCGGGAACCATCCATCGAATTAGTGAACTTCACCCTTCTTATCTTCCTCTCCAATACCCACTATTATTTCCATATGGTGATGATGGATATCGAATTGACATACCTCATAGGGATGTAAACGTCATATCAAAAAACAAGAGAGATAGCACATCAATGAGGCAATTCTTTGCATACAGGATTCAAGACAGGGTGAACACATTCTTATTGATCCGAAATGCAAAAAGACTATTTCAACAATTTTTTGTTGACGTGTACACTATGATTGAAAGTAAAAGATTGAATTTTATACGTTCTCAACAGAAGATATTACGATGTGACTCTTTTGAAAATCTTCATAAGGCGCAACAAAACAGTAACATTGAAGCCTCTAATGTTGGTCAACGTATCATATTACCTTCTTCATTTACCGGTGGTGCACATTATATGATGTAGAACTACTTGGATGCCATGTCTTTATGCAAATGGCTTGGATATCCTGATTTTTTTATAACAATTACTTGCAATCCAAAATGGCCGGAAGTAAAGAGATTTCTTAAAGATACGACAATAAAACCTAAAGATTGGCCTGATATACTCTGGAAAATATTTAAAATTAAACGTGACTCATTTGTAAAAGATTTGAAGGAGAAGCACTTTTTTGGAAAACTACAAGTAGGTATTTATAATTACAACTATCTTTTACGTAACTTTTATTTACCATGTATGTATATAATATATTCATCTTTAATGCAGTCGTATATACGGTGGAGTTTCAGAAGCGTGGTTTACCACATGCTCATGTTTGTTTGTTTATGCACTCAGACCATAAGCTTCCCAATGTCGAATATATTGATCCAATTATTTCAGCTGAAATACCAGATAAAGAAATTGATTCGGAGTTATATTTGCTGGTGAAAGAATTCATGATTCATGGACCATGTGGTGATCATAACTTGAATTGTCCATGTATGATTGACAACAAGTGCTCTAAAAATTTTCCCAAAAGATTTTGTGAGAATACTTCTGTTGATCAAGATGGTTTCCCTGTTTATCGAAGACGTGATACCGGAAATTACGTAGAGAAGTCTGGTGTTAAATTAGACAACATAAATGTTGTTCCTTATAATAGTTCCCTTTTGAGGAGATATCAAGCACATATCAACGTTGAATGGTGCAACCAAGCTGGTTCAATAAAATATTTGTTTAAATATATTAATAAAGGGCCTGATAGAACAACTCTTTTGCTTCAACAAAGTAATATTGAATACTCTGAAAAAAAATCTACAGACGAGTTTAAAGAATACTATGACTGCTGGTATATATCTGCAAGTGAAGCAACATGGCGCATATTTGGCCACGATGTTCATTATAGATACCCTTCCGTTATTAGACTTCCATTTCATCTTCCTGGACAACAACGAGTCGTATTTGGAGCTAAGGATGATATTCAAGATGTTTTTACAAAAGAATCTATTGCTTCAACAATGTTTTTATCTTGGATGAAATGTAATTCTTCTAACGCTGAAGCTCGAAAGCTAACTTATGTTGAATTCCCTACAAAGTTTGTGGGGAAGGCTTGACCTAAATTTGGGTACCCAGGAAAAGAGGATTTGCCATCGGTTGGATTCATTCTGTTTCACCATCCCTTGGAGATGCCTATTTTTTAAGGATTCTCTTAAACAAAGTGGTTGGTCCGTGTTCCTTTGATGATATACTTTCTGTAAACGGGAAAAAATTTCAAACATTTAGAGAAGCATGTTATGAACTTGGTTTGTTAGATGATAACTCTGAATATATCGAAGCAATAACAGAAGAAAGTCATTCAGGAATAGGATATTTTTTAAGGACCTTATTTGTAACAATGCTTATGTCTGATAAATTGTCAAGACCTGATTTTGTATGGGACAATTCGTGGAAACATTTGTCTAATGACATTCTTTACATACAAAGGCTTCTTCTAAAGTATCCCGGTATGATCCAAACTATAAATTTTTACATCTTACTTTACTTTTAACTTCATGTTTATTGAGTCGTTAATATTGTCAATTACTTAAGTTTAACTATTAATTTTCTTAATCATGCATATAATTATTTCGTAAATTTATTTTAACATGTGTATCTATATATATGTGATATCTTTATGTTTATTTTTTCAGGATTATCACTAACAGATGATCAATTAAAAAACCTAACTTTGTTTGAGATTGAGAAGATGTTGCTTACGAATGGATTTACTCTTAGAAGATTTCCTTCAATGCCTTATCCTGACAGTGATTCTTTGTTGTCTGCAAACAATCGTCTTATCTCTGAAGAACTCTCATATGACACGCACACTTTGAAGGATGAGTTCCATAACCTGTTGCTTTCATTAACTAATTAACAACGAGGTGTTTTTGACGATATTATCAGAGCTGTTAAAGAAGATAGAGGAGGTTTATTTTTTATATATGGTTATGGTGGAACTGGTAAAACTTTCCTGTGTAAGACATTATCTGCTGCCATACGATGTAAAGGTCAGATTGTTTTGAATGTTACTTCTAGAGGGGATTGCATCCTTGCTGTTGACAGGAGAACGAACAACACATTCTCGATTTCTAATCCCTTTAAATTTGAATGAAGACTCTCTGTGTTATATAGAACCAGGAAGTGAGGTTGCATAATTATTACAGCAATCATCCTTGATTATTTGGGATGAAGCACCGATGATACATAAACATGCATTCGAGGCATTAGACAGAACAATGAATGACATACTTAACACTCAATCATCAAACATTACCGAAAATCCATTTGGAGGGAAGGTAGTTGTTTTTAGAGGAGATTTCCGTCAGATTCTACCGGTTATTCCAAATGGAACAAGGCACGATATCGTTAATGCCTCATTAAGTTCTTCCTACTTATGGTCAAAATGCATGGTGCTAAGGTTAACAAAAAACATAAGGTTAACTTTAGGAAGAAATCAATTAGACATTGACCAAACAAGTGATTTTTCAGATTGGCTATTGCAATTGGGAGAAGGTAATATTGGTAAATACAATGACTTTGATTCTGATATTGATATACCTAAAGATCTTCTAATAACAGATTCGGATGATCCGATATCTTCTTTGGTCAATTTTGTATATCCTGATATAATTCAAAACTCAAAGGATAAAACCTTTTTTCAAGAACGAGCAATACTTGCCCCTACAAATGAGCATGTCCATGATATTAGTGATCAATTGCTCGTATTATTTCCCGGTGAAGAGAAAGAGTATCTTAGTTGTGACAGTCTTTGCCGGTCAGATTATGTTCATGGTAATTTCGATGAAAGTCTTTACTTACCTGATGTGTTAAATGGTCTTAAATTATCTGGAATACCCAATCATAAATTAGTTTTAAAGGTTGGTGTTCCTGTAATGTTACATTGACCAGAAAAACGGTTTATGTAACGAAACAAGATTACATGTAATTTCTTTAGGAAATCATGTTATAGAAGCCGAAATTATATCAGGAAGCAACATTAGCAATCGTACTTTCATTCCAAGACTTAGCCTTACACCTTTTGACAAAAAGATTCCTTTCAAGTTCAAAAGAAGACAATTCCCATTAGCTGTATGTTTTGCAATGACAATTAACAAAAGTCAAGGACAATCATTATCAAGGGTTGGTCTCTATTTAAGAAGTCCTGTCTTTACGCATGGCTAGTTATATGTTGCGTTGTCTAGAGTTAAAAGCAGAGATGGTTTGAAACTTTTAGTTTTCGATAAGGAAGGGAAGCTTACATCCACATCTAAAAATGTGGTCTACAAAGAAGTTTTTTCCAATTTGTAATTTCAGGTCTATAATTTCATTTGTGTTACTTTTCATGTCGACTATATTTATTATACATTTATTAAATTTTCAATTTTTTTGTATAATATTATTATTCGCACCCTATGTGTCACACGGGTTTATAGGCTAGTTAGTGTATATACAAACTTCTCTTGATCTTCGCACACCAACCAACAACACACACCACACATCAGAAAACTCAAAAGCATCATAGAAATAACCTATACAAGTACGAGTTCGCACATATGACTCGTTTATAGACAAAATTACAGAAAACGTCCTTTAAGTTTATATAAAGTTACAGGTTTCATCCTTTATCTATAAAAAGTACTATAAATATTCTTTATGTTAACATTTTGTAAGAGATATCGTCCTTTAGACTAATTGTCCTTAACTTTTTCTGTTAAGTCAAGGGTAATTTGGTCTTTTTACCTCTAAAGGACTATTAATGTAATTTTTTCTAAACATAAAGGACGTTTTCCGCAACCTTTTTATTTCTTACTTAATTTATCTATTTTTAGAATACTACATATAAATATGATTTTTTTATAACATAATATACATTATTTATTTATTTTCATCCACGTATTATAAATAAATATAAATTATATAAATAATTAAATAATACAAACGGTGTTTAGAGTTAAATAAATTAGACAAAATTACAGAAAATGTCTTTTAAGTTTATATAAAATTGCAGGATTCATCATTTATTTTTAAAAAGTACTCTAAACATCCTTTATGTTAACATTTTATAACAGATATCGTCCTTTAGACTAACTGGCGTTAACTTTTTCTGTTAAGTCAAGGGTAATTTGGTCTTTTTACCTTAAAAGACTATTAATGTAATTTTTTCTAAACATAAAGAATATTTTCTGCAACCTTTTTATTTCTTACTTAATTTATGTATTTTTAGAATAATACATATAAATATGATTTTTTATAACATAATATATATTATTTAATTATTTTCATCCACGCATTATATATAAATATTAATTATATTAATTATATAATTAATATAATTATATATTTAGTTATTTATATAATATATATTTATTTTCATCGACTTATTCTATATAAATAAAGTTATATAATTTATTTAACTCTAAACATCGTTTGTATTATTTAATTATTTATATAATTTATATTTATAATAATACCTGGATGAAAATAAATAAATAATGTATATTATGTTATAAAAAAATCATATTTATATGTATTATTCTAAAAATACATAAATTAAGTAAGAAATAAATAGGTTGCAGAAAACGTCATTTATGTTTAGAAAAAATTACATTAATAGTCCTTTGGAGGTAAAAAGGCCAAATTACCCTTGACTTAACAGAAAAAGTTAGCGACCGTTAGTCTAAAGGACGATATCTGTTACAAAATGTTAACATAAAGGATATTTAGAGTACTTTTTAGAGATAAAGGATGAAACCTGTAACTTTATATAAACTTAAAGGACGTTTTCTGTAATTTTGTCAATAAATTATATAACTTTATTTATATATAATAAGTCGATGAAAATAAATATATATTATATAAATAACTAAATATATAAATGATTTTCATGCACGTACAACTAACTAAACAGGTTCATCCATTTATAATTAATTAATTATTTTCAATCACGTATTATATATATATATATGTATATATTATATAAATACATATATTATTTTTTCATCCACGTATTTAAACTATATAGATTATATAAATAATTAAATAATATAAAAATATAATTAATATAATTAATATTTATATATAATGCGTGGATGAAAATAATTAAATAATATATATTATGTTATAAATATCATATTTATATGTATTATTCTAAAAATACATAAATTAAGTAAGAAATAAAAAGGTTGCAGATAATATTTTTTATGTTTAGAAAAAATTACATTAATAGTTTTTTAAGGTAAAAATACCAAATTACCCTTAACTTAACAGAAAAAGTTAACGCCCGTTAGTCTAAAGGACGATATCTGTTACAAAATGTTAATATAAAGGATGTTTAGAGTACTTTTTAAAAATAAAGGATGAATCCTATAATTTTATATAACTTAATGGACGTTTTCTATAATTTTGTATTTATTATATAAGGCGCCTCGCCAAGAAGCAAATTACACTTAATTCCTCCCCACAACTACAACCACAGCTACTCACATCTCCCCCTGATTTCAACAATTCCATTTTTTGCATAAATCTAATGCTTCAAACCGATTGAATAGGTTGCTCTCTTTGTTTACTGGATTCAACTGTTCTTCCACTTCTTTATGGTCAGTCTCTCTTATTTTCTCACCCCCTAATTATTGTTATTTTCTTGAAATTCGTCAGCGAATTCAAATGGGGTTTTACAGGATATGTGTGTTTAAGTAGTAATTAGTTGATTTTTAATTAAAAACAGTGAGTAAAGTTCGAACCTTTGTAACTGGGTGTGTGCCATTTCGTCCTATTAAAACCTTAAAGAATGTGATCTTCTTACGGTATGCTGTTTGATTAGCTTCTCTTCTGTTGTCGTTAGCTATCTTTTATTTTCTTGTGTATATGGCTTTCATTTTTTGTACTGATCAACCGGATTAGATTCGACTTTATGTGCCCAAATTATATATGAAAAACATTGAAAATGTATAATTTCGATTAGAGTCTGTGAAAAGGATTGAAAAATAATTTGTGAACTTTGATATTTGTGATCCCATGGATCACTGATGGAAGCTTTGTTTATATCTTCTTTACCCAGAAAGAATCCCACATCATACTCTCAAGCTTGGTGAATTCAAAATTCAACTTAACATTCTCTTTCTGATCAGCAAGTTTGATACCTTAAAAATAATTCATACATACTTTCATGGGTTTATTGATTTTTACCCCAAAATTGAAAAATTCATATGAATTTTTGTAGTCAAAGAAAGCCTGTTTGACTGAATTGGTTTTTGAAATTATTTGGTGTTATCTTCACCATATTTTATTCCTATGTTATTGCCTTAATTATTGGTTTTCCTTTATTATGTTTCTTTTCTATTTAACGGAAGTCACCTTCTCTTTTGTAATTATCACTTTTACAAATCAATGAAACAAAGATGATCAGAGCGGTGATCCAACTGCTTGACATAATTGTTCTCCACTAAGCATGGCTGAAGACGCAGAATCAGTGACGAAGGATGGCGGCAACGTTGTCGAGCACAACTCACCGTATTATCTTTATCCATCCGATTACCCTAGACAAATGCAAGTCAATGATGCATTGTCAGACAAAAACTATGCGGATTGGGTGCAAGAGATGGAGAATTTTTTGTTTGCAAAGAATAAAATTGGATTCGTCGACGGATCCATCAAGAAACTGGACAAGTCATCCAAGGATTACATGGCTTGGATGAGGGTGGATGCGATGATCAAAGGGTGGCTCACCACCGCCATGGAGAAGAAAATACGAAGCAGTGTGAAATACGCAACACGGCATCGAACATGTGGTCAGATCTTCGTGGAAAGATTCGGAAAAGAGAGCGCGCCAAGGGCATACGAATTGAAGAATAAAATCGCCGCTTCACATCAAAATGGTGCCACTGTTTCGGCCTACTACACAAAGCTTCGTTCTCTGTGGGACGAGATTCAATCAGTTTTTCCTAGCCCACAGTGCACATGTAACGGGTGCACGTGCGACATCGGTACAAGGCTTGTTGAGCATCAAGAAAAAGAGAAACTGTGTGAGTTTCTTATGGGGCTTGACAATGAGTTCAGGGTTATTAAAACCCAGATTCTTGCTACTAAACCAACACCGGCTCTCGGGACCGCTTACCACCTCGTTGTAGAAGATGAACTACAAAGAATGAACCGCCTGCTATCATTCCTAATGGTGATGCCATTCCGGTCGAGGGAAAGGGTGATTATACCTTGCCTGGAGGAACTAAGATAGAAGGGATATTACATGTTCCAAAGTTTAATTGCAACCTTTTATCTGTTAGCCGATTAACTAAAAATCTTCAATGTGCTATAACTTTTTTTCCGGATTTCTGTGTGATGCAGGGGCTTCATTCGAGGGTCTTGATTGGTGCGGGTGAGTGCAGAAGGGGACTGTACCGAATGGGAATCTTTGGAGAAGGAAGGAAGGCTATGGCGGTTACTGTTGAAAGATGGCACAAGAGGTTGGGTCATACATCTCAAGAGAAACTTGCTAAAGTCGACTTTCTCAAAGGTGTTCCCTTTAATATTAGAGACAATGTTTGTGTTTCTTGTTCGAAGGCAAAACATACAAGGCCACCTTTCCCTTTAAGTGAAATTAAAACAAAAGGATGTTTTGAATTAATACATTGTGATGTGTGGGGCAAATATCGTTTTCCTTCATTTTTTGGAGCAAATTATTTTTTGACCATTGTGGATGATTTTAGTAAAAATGTTTGGGTTTTTCTCATTAAACACAAAAGTGATGCTAGTACTTGTCTAGTCAATTTTTTCAAGATGATAGAAAATCAATTTAGTAAGCCCGTTAAAAGGATAAGATGTGACAACGGTGGAGAATTAACATCTAACTTCATGATTGATTTTTACACCAAGCAAGGCATTTTGTTGGAAACCAAGTGTCCTCACACGCCTCAACAAAATGGGGTTGTTGAGCGTAAGCATACACACTTGCTCGACACGGATCGAGCCTTGCAGTTTGAAGCCAACTTACCTAAGAAGTTTTGGGGGGAATGCGTTTTAACCGCCACTTACATCATCAACCGATTGCCTTCTAAAATTCTCGGTCATAAAACTCCATACGAATTATTGTACAATCAAAAACCTGAATATGACCACATGAGGGTTTTCGGTTGTTTAACTTATTTTTGGAGTACTGAAACAAAAGGTGACAAATTCGAAGTAAGGGGGAGACCCGGGGTTTCATGGGTTACCCTCAAAGGACAAAGGGATACAAAATATTTGACATCAAAAGCAAAGGAATTATTGTATCAAGGGATGTTAAATTTCATGAAAACATGTTCCCTTTTGCGGGTTCACCCCAAGCCCAAATTGATCATGACATTTTTAGTCTCATCCCAACCCAAGATGTTGAACATCCTCATTATGAAGCACATGACATTTTAGATAAAACAACAAACAGTTGGACTAATTCTAGTCCACAAAATTTTGAAAATGAAGATGTGCATGACTCCCAAGAAAGCAATAATGAAGATGGCCAAAATGAAGAGTTATTTCACCAAAATGAAGGCAGCTTTCAACAAAACAGTGAGTCAATAAACTCACGGCCAAAGAGGGATCGATGCCAACCCAAGCATTTAAATGATTTCGTCGTCAATCTTTCCCCTTCAGTCAACCATGCACGCACCACACCAACTCAAGACACCTCAACGGTACACCCTATTACAAACTATCTTTCTTATGATAATTTTTCTAATACTCATAAGGCCTTTTTGGTGGCCATCACCACAAATGATGAGCCAAAAAATTTCAAGCAAGCCATGCAGGATCCGAAATGGATTGAAGCCATGCAAAAGGAGATTCAAGCTCTTGAACAAAATGACACGTGGACTCTTGAGTCCTTGCCAGAGGGAAAACGAGCCATAGACTCCAAATGGGTCTATAAAATAAAATACAAGCCAAATGGAGATGTCGAGAGATACAAAGCGAGACTCGTGGCTAAAGGTTTCACTCAAATTGAAGGAAAAGATTTTCATGACACTTTTGCTCCGGTGGCAAAATTGGTTACGGTTCGGACGTTACTGGTCGTGGCAACAAAAAATAATTGGCTTATCCACCAACTTGACGTTAACAACGCCTTTTTACACGGTGACCTAGATGAAGAAGTGTACATGAAGATACCACAAGGTTTTTGTAAGGAAAATGAGGCTAGGGTATGTCGACTTTGAAAATCTCTCTACGGTCTCAAACAAGCTTCACAAAATTGGTATCAAAAGTTCACCACTGCTTTTCTTGGCATCGGATTCTTTTCATCCAAATCAGACCATTCTCTTTTCATCTACAAAATGGATGACATCTTCATTGCTAGCCTCATATATGTTGATGATGTTATCACTGTGGGGAATGATTCAGACAAGATACAAGAAATTAAACAGAACTTGCATGACAAGTTTAGCATAAAAGATCTCGGTGAGTTAAAGTATTTTATTGGCATTGAAGTGGCCAAGACTTCAAGCGGTCTTGTTTTAAGCCAACGAAAGTACACGCTCGACATTTTGGAAGATTGTGGCATGGAAGGGTGTCGCCCGAGTTCTTTTCCCATTGAACAAAACATAAAACATGTCATGGATGACAAAGAACCGAAGGTTGATGCCGGTTATTACCGGCGGCTCATTGGTCGGTTACTTTACCTTCAGGCTACTCGTCCAGACATTGCTTATTCCGTTAACACCCTCAGTCAATTTGTTTTAGATCCTCGCCAAAATCATATGGATGCTCTATCCAGAATTTTACGATACCTCAAGGAGTAGCCTGGTCAAGGCATACTTTTACCAAAAAAAGGTGGCATGAGTTTAGTTGCATACTTTGACTTGGATTGGCTTGGTTGTCCCCTTACAAGGCGTTCTCGAACCGGTTATTTGTTACTTCTCGGTTGTGCCCCTATCTCATGGAAAACCAAAAAGCAGTCGGTTGTTTCACGCTCTTCCGCTGAAGCCGAATATCGGGCCATGCCTACCACCGTTAGTGAAATTATTTGGATGCGATGACTTTTAAAGGAAGTAGGCTCTCCTCAACTTGTATCTACCACCCTTTTTTGTGACAATCAAGCTGCTCGACACATTGCAAATAACCCTGTTT
The DNA here is from genome assembly GCA_025506415.1 of Flaveria robusta. NCBI lineage: Eukaryota > Viridiplantae > Streptophyta > Magnoliopsida > Asterales > Asteraceae > Flaveria > Flaveria robusta. Next base: position 48,683,413 of record CM046469.1, read on the forward strand.
TTCATGAACGCACTAAACATGTGTTGGGTGTTGAATCCAGCAAATAAAATATGTAAATGCGAACCTACCGTCAACACACTAAGAATAGTATGAGCGGAAGTAGGGTTCGTGTCCTCAGGGATACGGGTTTATTATTTTATTCCAAAAACGTTTTAGTACAGTTACTTTGATTGTTTACGGGTTAAGGAAGTTGGGGGTTTTAATTAAAAACTAAAATTGAAAGTAAATTGCAGAAAGTGAAAAAAATTCCAGTAGGCTGACACGGCCGCGTCAAAACTGTAAGCGGCCGTGTTAAGGTTCTACCGGAAAAAACGAAAATTGACAATTATTTATATTTTGAAAAGAGATTACTAAGAACTCTAATTAAATTGAGAAGAAAATTTATATATGAAAACTAATTCCAACATTAAGGTAATTTCTTGATTCGATTTGGCTTACGATCATTAACGATTATGGTGCAATGACTATTTGTAATCAATGATTTGTATCGATACTAGACATCACGCCGTTCAGATGTCCACTCTATCTAACGTCTAATCAAGCGCAGTTCGTTGATTAGAGCCAACCCGCTACTCTAAGCTCACGCCGTTCGGATCCTAGCGTGCGGGTTGCAATGATAAAAATATCAATTATAATTATATACACACGCCGTTCGGTATGTTTAACTAGATTGCATGATTCTATAACGAGGATGGATTCATAGACAAACACAAACCGTTAATTGTTCCTAATATCAAAAATCAAAACTTGATTAGGGTTTTAAATCTTGAAGAACTTTATTAAAAAAATTAATAAAGTGACCAATTTTATTAACAATCTAATATATACATCGGATTAGATCCGAGTTTAAGACTAAGAATCAAACAAACAATCCATTAAAATAAAAAAATCTCATAAAAGTTTCACATAAGTTCAAACCAAATCAAAGAAAATTAAACCCTAATATTGAAACTAAAAGTTTCCTAGCCAGACATGACGGCTAGGTTAATCAAACTAAAGAAAAACTTACAAGTCTAAAAATTCAAAACAATTAAATAATCTTCCAAGTTGGAGAAGAAGATTTTCTTTGTTTTTTTTTCTGCAGCTTTTCTCCACCAAGTCTCCTCTTTTCTCTACCCTTTTTCCTTCTTGGTCGATTCTTTCCCTGCCTTCTTCTCAAAGATTTCTCCCTTCCCTTTTTATCGACTTCCTGGCCTCCCTTTTTCAACCTTCTTTTTTTCTTCATTTGTGATGGTCAGCATCATTTAAACCAAGATTCTTTTAAAAATAAGAAAGATCATGCAATCTTCAATATTTATTCAAAGATCTTTCCACAATTTCACTAGCCTTAATATTTTTGTTTTCAGTCCCCCGAAATCTTTCTTTCACCTACACAATAATAAAATACATCCAAAGTAGACTCTATTCCACCAAAACGAGTATTAATCAAAATAAATAGAAATACACCAAATAAATGCATGATACGAAATAAAAATATATACTAAAACGATAATAATTGATGCCTAAAAATACTACTAACAACATGTTGAAATGGACTGCTATTTTGTTCGTGAACGTGTTGAATCGAAAGAAATTTGCCCAATGCCGATCGTTCGAAGCTACAACTAGCTGATCTTCTCACAAAGGGCCTTGGAGCTACTAAACTTCGTTTCCTTCTTGACAAGCTGGGCAATGTTAATTACATGCTCCAGCTTGAGGGGGAGTATTGGTTTTTGAAATTATTTGGTGTTATCTTCACCATATCTTCACCATATTTTATTCCTATGTTATTGCCTTAATTATTGGTTTTCCTTTATTATGTTTCTTTTCTATTTAACGGAGGTCACCTCCTCTTTTGTAATTATCACTTTTACAAATCAATGAAACAAAGATGCTTTGAATTTATAAGACTGTAGAAGTTAAAGTAATGTTGTTCTAAAGCTTGATTGGTCTATTGGGATTTTGGCAGTGGAAACATGTCAGAAGCTCAGAGGATGCGGAAGTTTTAACTATGGTACGGACAACATTAATGAGGCGATTTCATTGAGGTCTGCTGCAAGTTAATCGTTAATATAGTAAAAGGATGAAAACACTATAGTTTGCAAGAAATGGATTTTATGGAATAATTTTGGAAATCTAAATGCAAAATAAAGGGCATTGGTATCTGACTCCTTTCATGAAAGATTATTCCTTCTTGCTAAGGCAATGATTCTTTTTCTTTGCTTTTATGCAAAAATGATGATTAATTAAGCACAACAAGTCAGATATGATGGTTAAAAGAGATAAAAAGTTGAGATTCTTTTATTAAAATAATTATTCTTGCAGAGCTTGTAATATGTTTGCATTCATGCAAGAATGATGATTTAGGTTCATTTATCTTCACACGTTCAAAATCTTTCAAATACTCACTTTGTTCTTTACTAATTATAGTTCACAATGAATGTCAAAAAGAAATATTGTTCATGCAAAAGGTGATGGAAATAGGAAAATAAATAATATATCAATATGGAGTTTGATTCCTTATTCCTCTTCTACTTGCCTTGCTTTGATCTATGAATATCAACCCATCCATCTTCAATAAAGAATCATTGTAGTTATAAATTTTGTGTTTAATGATTTTCAGACTGCTGAGATAACACTGTGTTAACACATGTTGATGTTGTTTGGCCTGTTGGGACCATACATCTGAAATCCCTGAACTGCCTGATGCATTATAAGCTAAAGGAATCACATTTCTTGCCCCCCTACTTTATCTACGCCGGCTTTAGGAGACAAAATTGGTTCTTCCTTGATCGCACAAGCAGCTGCTGTACCAACACTTCCATGGAGTGGTTCCAATGTAAGTATTGCCACTTTATAGTCCTATGTTTTGTTTTTTAACTTTTACAGTGATCTTTATGCATTTTATTCTCTTCAAGAATATGAAGTATAAAGATGCAGCTTTTAACAAGCTTTTCCATATTCCTTAAAATTACATCTTATGCCGCCACGCCTTTGAAAATCAAATCTTTATAGTTTATACATCTAGCCTTTGTTGAAAAAGAATAGGACCTTTGTTGAATATGCCCCCAAGTCTTTGGATTTACATGATTAAATCCTTTGAATTTTAAAGCATAAAGAAAAGGTCTTTTTATAATGTTTAAGGCTTTAATCATGCAACAAAGGACATTTTCATTAATTTTGAAAAATTAAAGGGTCAATCATGCAAAAAAGAGCATGTTTGTTAGAACAGATCCAAGTGCTTTACTGTAGTACTTATGTATGATTCAGTGAAACTCCATACTTTTTTATGGCAATTGCCCTTATATATATGTCATGTTGTTTAAAAACTGCGTCTTTATGCTTCTATGTCTTTTTATATTACCACATCTTTTTACTTGTTATTCTTTTACAATTGCATATTTAGACCTCTTATTTCTTAAATATTGCACCATTATATTTTTTATTCTCTAAAAAATGTTCTTATAAAATGGTGTCTTTATATCTCTTTCTTCTCTTTACAAGTTGCATGTTTATGCCTCTTATTCTTTAAAGTTTCATCTTATACCTCTTAGCCTTTAAAATTTGATTCTATTGGTGAAAATTCCTGTGGAAAGCTGTTTGGGTACAATCCCATCCAGATGATGTATATAGAAAAGCTTGTGTAATACAACGGAAGAAGCAATTGCTAGTTGTCAAGTTGTTGGTTGTCCGGCCATGATTAAGGCATCATGGGGCGGAGGTGGCAAAGGCATAAGAAAGGTTTGCTCCTTTACGTTTTTATAAATTATTCCAGTTTTGACCATTAAAAGTCATCACAGTTGCCTTTGACCTCCCATAATTTTGTTTGGAACTTTAGGCCGAAGAAGTCAAGGCCCTTTTCAAGAAAGTTCAAGGTGAAGTACCGGGTCCCCGTATATTCATAATGAAAGTTGCTTCCCAGGTAAGAGTACATGTTATATACTAATCTGCTTTTAATTTGCTACCCAAAAATTATTGTAATATAATTAAAATAATTTTAAAAACAGTGCCGACGTCTGGAAGTTCAGCTACTGTTGGTAACGTAGCTGCTTTACGGAGTCCTGATTGTAGTGTTCAAAGGCGACATCAAAAGGTAGTCTTAGAATCATACACCTGTTCGATCATTTTTCATTTACTTTTATCTTGTTATTAATGTAGTTATGCATTTACTCTATGAAATTTTCAAGATTATTGAGGAGGCCGGGGCCAATAACCATAGCACCACCTGAAACAATAAGGAAGCTTGAGCAACGATTATATTTATGGCTATCTGGCAGGGTTTTTCTGCTGGTCAACAGGATCAACGATTGTCATGGTGGTGCATAATTAGTAACTCGGTTTTTCTTCTACAAAAGGCAGGCTCCGTACTCCGAGGCCTCTTTAATTAGTAGCATTCATGATGCTGCCAGTGATGGGCTTTCCTACAAGTCTGCTTATGATATGCTTAAGAAATGGTTTTTGGTCACGAAAAGCAAAGACTTATGGTTTGACGATGATGCTTTTTTCTAATCCAAAGAATACATCGACAAGTTAACTGAGTTACTTACATAATTTGTTATAAAGTTTGTATTGATGGTACGAGTTCACAGTTGAAATTAACAACAGAATCCTAACCGCTTAGACTCTGTCTCGTAATTTTCACACAAGAATCAAACGTCACTTTAGACTCCCAACATACCCAAACAACTGCTTTTGTTTTTGATGTTTTTCTTGCTTTCTTTTCGCTTTTGTTCCTCTTCCTTTCTTCTTCTTGTTTTCTGTTGCTCTCTCTTCTTTGCTTTGGCTTGTTTTTGCTTGTGGTGTTGTTCTCTTCTCTTTATTTTCTCTTTCTCGTGTTTCACCTTCTCTTTCATTTTCTTTTTCATCTTCCTCTTCTCCTTCCGCAGCAGGATTCGCTTGACGATATCCAAGCACATTTCCAAATGCAAACTTAATCGTGTTAATGTGAACGTACATAGTATGCACTTTTTAACATTGTATGGCACATAGTATGCATCAACACAGGGCTGGCCAATGAGACAAGATAGGAATTTGGTGTTTGAACTGAGTTATCAAGAGCAGTTGAAACTGATTTGTCATCTTGCCTATTTGGTATGGATCATGTACAACCTCTTGTTTGCCTAGAAACCGTAAGAACCAATAACTTTTTGTCATTTGGATCAAGTAATAATTAGACAACAAGGGTATTATTATTATACTCATTAATTCTTGTGTTTACTTTATGCAATATATAATAGTACTGATCTGGTTGTTGAGGATCAATCAAAACAAGTTAATAAATCAGTATTAGCTACTTTTATTATGTAATGATAAATAAGGTCATCTTCACAGGGAATTAGTGGAAAGTGTTTAACAAAAAAAACTAGATTACGTACATAAAACTTGAAAGCATAACTTAAGACTTTGAATGATTTGTAAAAACACGACTATGAAAGCAACAAACTTTCAGAAAGATTTTAATCATCACATTCATATTTTCAACATCACATTCCTTGCATTCTAAGCCCACGTAGGCGTAACTAGCTAATATTTAATCTAATCTCGATTCTTCCTCTAATTCCCTTTCCCATCAGCTTGTGACTGTGACTTCCACTTTTCCTTCTTCTCTCTATATATAAAACAAACCACATCAATATAAACTACTTACTCATATTATTAACATGTAGTAGATAACTATATAGCTTAAGCCCAACTTATCACTTCTTCCTGCTTTCCTTAAATTCTAATCATAGCCTTGTCTCATATTTAGTCAAATTCATTGAATCATCATCAAAGTTTCTTACTTGGAGATATGTTTATTTAACAAAAGGTTTTCTCAGTCCATATTGTTTTGTATGCAAGCAAGAAACAAGTTTAATTCTAATTCATTTTCAATTTTATATATGATCATTAATCATGCTCTTGACAAAGGTGGGTTGTTTGGTCATACCCAAACTAAAAAAACTCTTGAAGAAAATGTATTACATCAAATATTTATAGGTTATTTGGGAAAAATTGGAATGTCATCATAGGGTAGTCTCTGTGTGTGTGTGGGAGAGGAGGAGAGGGAGGGAGGGAGGGAGAGAGAGAGAGGGGGGGGGGGGGGAGAGAGAGAGTTAATTAAAAATTTGAACAAACTTTACAATTTTTAAAATCTGAGTATCAATCATATAATCTGATCAAATCATAAGGATGATTTATACAATTTTCTCTTATATTAAATATTACTATATGCTAAACACTTATACATATTTGTGTACAAAAAAACCGATTTGAGAAAAATTTTGATTCGCTTAAAAAAACCAGTTTTAGCCAAACGGTTTCCCAACTTGATTCAAACCGCCAATTTGTATATATGTTTGGTAGCCCGACACCCAAAACTGATTTAAAAACTGCCAGTTAAGAAAACAATTTCAAAACTGCTCCAAACCAATTTGAGAGGTTCGAGTAATTAGTTAGAGAAACCGATTTGAAAAAAATGGTTTGATCTTCTTGTAAAAAGTTGTATTGTACGTCTCTATTTATACATAATCTATAGCTCTTAAGGGAAAAGACAATCGAGCTGCTACTGGGCCACTAGGCATACAAACATAAAGTGAGCCAACATATATGCTTAGGCCATCCACTGACCCACGGACCACAGATGCATTATTATATATGTGTTATTATATTTTTTTTAACGGCCAAGAAATAAATTTTAAGCCTAGTCATCCAGGTAAACACATTGACAAAAGACCACCTATGTCCGCATATACAGACAGCGCTGGTGACCCGGCCTGCCCATTATTTTAGAAGAAACCCACCACCTAAAGGTCCAATGTGGTAAAACCTCTAACCCACTTAAAACATATTGCACCAAGTGGAACTCAAACCCATGACCTTCATTTTGAAAAGTCATGCGTGTCTCCTACTGTTGGTATGTGCTATTATATCTTACATTAAAAAAAACTCAACTATGTTGCTACAGGTAGTTTTAGATGTTTTGATTTTGGCCACCAGTGTACTAAAAGTTTTCATTGTATCCACAAGTATGGTACATCGGTTATGCATGATGTAGAGTTTATTTTTGCGTGTATACGTGTTACCATTTTGTCAATTTTCGTCCGTTGCCGGACCACGCGTCTTACCGGTAGGAACAATTTATATGAAATTTAAACAAGAACAGATTTTATTAATATAAACAATACAATAAAAATTAAAATAAAGTTACAATGCTCGTCACAATTGAAAATAAAGAAAAACAGAAGTACAGAAATCGTAAATGGCTGGGTATCGTGTTAGACACGGAGCCCAAAACAAAGTCCGAACCTCCAAGGAGAACTCGTTTTGTTTCGCAGGGTACAACAACCGAAGCAGTTGCTACTGCCGGGATTGATCTAGAACCCGAATTAGATTATAGAAGAGAAACTAGAGATAGACGATGTTTTAGATAATCTGTTTGCTGCAGGTATTCAAGTGTTGTTGGTGTATTTTTCTACTGGGGCACACTCAGTATTTACAGTGGAATTCGAACTGTAACAACTCTTTAGCAATTATTCCAAAATCATAATCGCTTACTAAAGTATTCAATGCTGATTATTTTGGTTTAACGACTTGGTTAGAAACTATCATTAGTTTCAGTCAAGATGTAACTGAACCATTAAACGTTTCAGACCACACACCAAAGTCAGCCGCACCTGACCATGCATTCGATCCAGCCTTCAAAAATACTAAGGCGGCCGCTCAAGTAGCTCACGGCAATCAAAGCGTCATTTTTCGCCCAGATGCCCACGTCGTGTCCGCGTGTGTGCGAGTGTGCCATTAAAATGCCACATTGCGTCCACATGCCCACGCTCGCACGCGTGAGTTAAGGGTGTTGCGCGCCCTTCGCGAATCCACTTCGCGCACATTTCAGACCACGCACCAAAGTCAGCCGCACCTGACTAGGCCCTCGAACCAGCCTTCAAAAATACTAATGCGGCCGCTCAAGCGACTCGAGGTGATCAAAGCGCCACATTAGGCCCACAGCCCACGCCGCATGCACAAGTGTGCCATTAAAATGCTACATTGAGTCCACATGCCCACGCCGCGTGCACGCTTGTGAGTTAAGAGTGTTGCGACAGCCCTTGCGAATTCACTTAGTGTGATACTCTAAGAAATAATATAATGAAGAAGATATAGAATATAAACCACTTCATATTTTTTATTACATTCAATGTGGGACAACTTACCAAACCATTAATTACTTCTACCAAACTCAATTTATGAGCATTGATATCATATTAAACACATTAAATTTATTGTATAAATATTAATAATCATATTAATATTAATAAAATCGGTTAAAGACCGGTTCAAAGGAAAAAAAATCCAGTTAAGAAAACAATTTCAAAACCAGTTCAAACAAATTTAAGAGGTTTGAGTATTTAGTTAAAAAAACCAATTTGAAAAAAAAATGTTTTGATCTTATTGCAAAAAGTTGTATTGTACGCCTCTATTTGTACATAATCTATAGCTTTTAAGGGAAAAGACAATCGGGCTACTACTGGGCCACTAGGCATACAAACATAAAGTGAGCCAAAATATATGCTTGGGCCATCCACCGATCCACATACCACAGGTGCATTATTATATATGTGCTATTATATTTTTTAATGGCAAACAAATAAATTTTAAGCTTAGTCATCCAGGTAAACACATTGACAAAAGGCCACCTATGTCCGCAAGCACTAGCAACGCTCGTGACCTGGCCTGCCCATTATTTTAGAGGAAACCCACCACCTAAAGGTCCAATGTGGTAAAACCACTGACTTACTTAAAGCATATTGCACCAAGTGGGACTCAAACCCAATGACCTTCACTTTGAAAATTCATGTGTGCCTCCAACCAAATCAATTGATCTACGGCTCATTTGTATGTGCTATTATATCTAACATTAAAAAAAAACTCAACTATGTTGCTAGAGGTAGTTTTAGATGTTTTGAATTTGGCCACCAGTGTACTAAAAGTTTTCATTTTATCCACCAGTATGGTACATAGGTTATGCATGATTTAGAGTTTATTAGTGCGTGTACACGTGTTACTATTTTGTCAATTTTTGTTTGTTCCAGACCACGCGTCTTACCTGTAGGAACAGTTTATATGAAATTTAAACAAGAGCATATTTTATCAATATGAACAATACAATAGAAATTAAAACAAAGTTACAATGCTCGTTACAATTGAAAATAAACAAAAACAGAAGTACAGAATTGGTAATAGGCTGAGTATCGTGTTAGACACAAAGCCCAAAACAAATTCTGAGCCTTCCAAGAGAACTCGTTTTGTTTCCCAGGGTACAACAGTCGAAGTAGTTGCTACTGTCGGGATTGATCTAGAACCCAAATTAGATCGTAGAAGAGAAACCAGAGATATACGACATTTTAGATAACCTGTTTGCTGCAGGTATTCAAGTGTTGTTGGTATATCTATCTACTGAGGCACCCTCAGTATTTATAGTGGAATTCGAACTGCAACAGCTCCTCAGCAATTAATCCGAAATCATAACCGTTTATTAAGTTTTCAGTGTTGATTATTTTGGTTTAATGATTTGGTCAGAAACTGTCATCGGTTTCAGTCATGATGTAACTGAACCGTTAGACGTTTCAGACCACGCACCAAAGTCAGCCGCACCTGACTAGGCACTCGAACCAGCCTTCAAAAATACTAAGGCGGCCGTTCAAGCAGCTTGTGGTGATCAATTTATGAGCATTAATATCATATTCAACACATTAAATTTATTGTTTAAATATTAATAATCATATTAATATTACTAATAAATTTCCAACATTACCCACCCGATTTCATCATTGCTCTGCTGCTGCATGGATCGTGTGCGTGTCCTCGTTCTAGTAGTGGGAAAATCCCCTGCCTCAGAAGGAAAATCGTCCCTCTTTCCCCACCTCCATTTTACTCTCCGTCGATCTACAAAAGCTTCTAATGGAAAGGCATGAACATAATGGTTAGTTGTTTTATTTTACCCACTGTTCTAGGACAATGATCATGAGAGTACAAATAGAAAGGCATGTTGTCATAAAAAAACAATATTCTTGCATATGAGTAGCCAAAAATATATAGAAATCCATTGCAGTGAACTTGGTATATTTATCTTAACACTGTGCTCATGATACATGGTAAAAATAAAATATAAAAAAGGTCTTTCTTTAGCATGTCAGGCAACGATTCTCAAGTCTTTCTGCTACCATATATTGCTCCAAAGCTTCAAATCATTTCTCATAGTTTTAAATTTACTTGATCTAGCATGGAACTTTAAGGTAAGAAAATGTGTTTCAAATTGGTTATTGATTTATGATTTGAATTTTGCTATTAGTTGACATTCAAAAGGAACGTCGGCAAATGGATTTCAAATTGCTTATTCATTTTCGAGTAAACTTCGTTTTTACTAACTGTGTTTTGGTCAAAATAACGCTTTGCCTCCAAGGATTTCAAAATTGCAATTTTACTCCCCGTGGTTTTCAATTTGTCTCATTTAACGGCAACTAACTAACACCGTCAAATATTTCCCTTAAAACTAAGGGCATTTAAGTCATCTCATAGAGAAGGATTAATAATGTAATAACTTGGAGGGACTATTTTTAATAAATTACTTAATTATATATTTATAAAATTAATATGCATATCAACATGCTTCAATTAATATTTAATGAACGACTTGATTTGAGAAACAGAATAGCGTGTTTGATCTAATACAAAATGAAAGTGTGTTGGTCTTTAAATGAGTTTCAAAAATTATGAAAATATATTTCATAAAGAGTTGTTAAATAAAACTCGAGTCATGTATATTATATCATTCAAACTACAAAACATCATTACCTAATCATAAAATGAATTTTACGATATTTTTCAACAAATTCAAAGTTATACAACAAACATTTTTTTAGCATCAAAATGTAGATCATTCATCTAGATTTGCAAGTCAAATAACACGTTTACAATAAATTGACAGGTAAACAATCAATAAGTTGCGCTGCGACTCCCTTTCGATAGCAAACCTAATTATACTAGAAACAAACATTATGCTAGCGGAAACTAATATTCAACAACAAAGTATAAATTTAAAACATGTTTTACTAAGGTTATTGGTTTGTCAAACGAGTTACTTAAAATTGAAAGGGTTTGATATCAAATGGTTAACCTCTATACTTCAGAGCCACAAATTATAAATCTTTACCAATGATATTTTGTATGATATAGCTTTAAGCGGCTACATGATTTTGATGTCCTTTAAGAATTGTTGTAATCTTTACCAATGAATATTTTGGATGACATTGTTTTAAGCTGCTACATGATTTTGGTGTCCTTTAAGAATTTCAGCTTCATTTTAGTAGCCACATGCTAAACAATATGAAACATATTTATGTTTTATTATTGGTTCTTAGTCTTTTCTCATAAACACCTGCTAAATTATATGATTGCAAAATTGATCATTATTTTTGATAATATTTTTCATCGTTTATTACATAATTTATTTATGAGTTTGTGAAAAATGACAAAATTCTAAAACATTACATGACCCTGAAGAAGTTAGAAGCAGCATAAGTTATACTGTCCATGCTTCATGATTATAGGTAAATGGTCTTAAAATCAACAAGTTTTGGATGATTTCGAACAAAGAAAAAAAAATCGTTGACTATAAAGAAGTGTCTTACAGTCTACACATTTGACTACAATAGTCAAAACACATCAATGGCTTGGAACCAAAGAAGAGTCTTTGATTACAAACTAGAACAAGTCGTGATCATATGATTAACTTTTGATATAATTTTTCTTATGATGTCGATTTACAGAAGCAAGTAAACGAGTAATGGATGCAACCGAGAGAACAATCCTCATTTCCATCCTTGGTGTACCTGTTTTGTGGTCCGAATAACTTTTGTAGTTCCATCAAATTAGAGACCACATTACCGCTTCACAAATATAAGGGATGGAGTTTTGGTCAAATAGGTCTCTTATAATTTGCATCTATTTTCTCAATTTTTACCCAAAGGATATACCGTTTCTTATGTCTTTTCTATGCAAGTCTGAAAATACATCTCTTTTCTAAGTTGCTAAATGTGTCTGTACTTCTTATAGACCTTGATGGTGAAAGACAAGGAAGACCACCACTATCGGATGGACTGTATAAACAAATCCAAAAAGAAATCAAAACAGTTAGGAGGATGTAAGGATCAAACTCTTCCTAGTCCCTACCTTTGCTAGCCTCTAGAACCATTGAGCTAAGATTGAAATATTATTTATGATTACTTTCAATTTATACTAGTCAAAATTATTATGAGAAGGTTATAATTCATTTGCTTGATTTTTTAATATAGGATATAGTTTGGTTTTTGTTAATTTAAAATTTTTTATACGGGATAATTTGTAAAATAGTAATCAAGTTACTTGTAAATTTTTATCTCAATCAAGTCATTAAATTTTTAGTTGCCTTCTAATTAGATCATTTATAAATTGTAAAATATTCATTAAAATTGAAATATTTAAAAATTAACAATATTTAAAAAAAACAAATTATTTAAAAAAATTATGAATTATTAAAAAAAAATTGAAAATATATGATTGATCTAATTGTAACACTTTTAAAAGTTTAGTGACTTAATTGAAACTGTAACACGCGACCCCTCATACGACCAATATTGTCTGCTTTGTCCACGAGTAGCTCACGGATTTGATTTTGGTTGCCCAGGTGAAAACTTTCCAAGGAGGTCACCAATCCCTGGATTACTTCCACCTGAGCACGCTTAACTATGAAGTTCTCCTCTTATCCACAGCCAATACGCCCAAATCGCGTTGATGATATTAGAGACCAGACATTACTTATGAACTAGTAATCTCTACTGTACACGGATGATGTGGGATTTATATAGGGTGGCACATTCTACTTTAGTACTTTTATCCTTAATGTATTATAATATGATGTGAGTTATGGTCTATCATAATCACATGTCAAAAGGCAATCTGATTTTTGACTTTACATTAATGATGTTGTCTAGATTAGTGTCTAGATGACATTCAAAGTATGGTTGGCTGTTAGTTGAAGTATAAAGTATCTCATGTACTAGTTTTAGGACAAACAACAAGAAGTTAAAGCTTTGTAATACTTGTAAACATTTAAGATCAATATACATCATCTTTGAAAACCAATCTTTCTGTTCTTGAGTGTTCTTACTTGTTGTTCATTTTACTGCCCGGTTCCTATTTGATCTACTAAGTGTGTTTAGTTGATAATCTTCAACTGTATAACTGTTGTTTGAACCACAAACGGTCCTGCAATTAGTATCAAAGCTTCTTAGGCTCTTGATTGCAAGATCTCACCAACTTGAATCACTCTTCAGTTTCACATTCACTTACTTGCTCAAGTGACAGCTCTTTCTAAAACTGATATAGAAACCGACACAATGACTAAGTCTCCACTGATCAATTCTGATGATTTTGACACTTGGTGCATGAGAATGTAAGGCTTTATCAAGTCTCAATACAGCAAGATGTGTAGATTTGTAGTCTATGGATCTCACATCCTAAATACTACTTTAGTAACTGCTGGAGGTGGGATGACAGCCAAGGAAGTGGCTGATTATTTTGAAGAAGATTGGAAAAAATAGACATTGATCAGAAAGCCATGACTACTCTTTAAACTGCTCTTCCCAACTCTATCTACAGAGGTTTCAAGAAGTGCAAGAGTGCAAAAAACCTCTAGGATGCACTGATGCCGATGTATGAAGGATCTAAGGAAGTTAATGAGAACAATAAAGACATAATAAAGCAGCAGTTTGAAAACTTCATTTAAAGACAAAGGAAACTATGACTCAACAATACCTCAGGTATGTTGAGATTGCAGACACTCTAATCGATGTTGGAGTCAAACTTGATAACAAGGATATAATGAGGAAGTTCATGTTCTCTCTTCCTAGGAATGGACACACTATTGTGTGTCTATCAAGAGAACTGAGAACCTTTCTACCCTCATTCTCACTGAGTTGTATGGTATCTATAATGGTTACCAAATGGAGATGAACAAGCAAAATCCTTCTCCTAGCTCATTCAGCACCCAAAAGAGTTCAGCCCTACATGTGCATGAAAGGGACATTAAAGAACCATAACATCATCTCATCTACTACCCTAACAACTCACCAAAGAGTCCTTTCATCACCTTTCTGAAGACACTTAGGGAGAGCTATACTCAAGGAAGTCTATTCCAAGAGCCTAGCTATTCTCAGGCCTTTGTGTCTTAAGATGAAAGTTTTGGTATCTTTCTTTTCACCCTTGAAGACCTGGAGTGTATCCATCCAAATGATCTGAATTACATGGAAATAATCCAGTAAATGGCTCTTCTCACTCACAAAGCCAAGAAGTCGTATAAGAGAACGGGGAGGAAGTTTCCAAGTAATGTGTCTAGTGGAAAGTTTGGGCTGGACAAGGGCAAAGTAAAGTGTTACAACTATAACTAAATGGGCCACTTTTCTCGAAAGTGTAAGTAGATAGATTTGTCAATAGCCTATAATTGTTGACTTTTTTTAACCCCCCCCCCCCTCGTTTTTTTTAAACGCATATAACTTTTTATATTATATTATTTAAAAACAAATACACCGCAAAATCGAACATTTTATTATCTTTAATAGGAGTATGGTATTTCAGGATTTGTTTCAAAAAAATCAATAATTTTTTTAAAAAGTTCCTTGTTATGCGTATAACTTGCGTGATCATTGATTGCGTAATTATGAACATGTCTTGCATATATAAATATAATTTAAGTAATAATTTTTATAAGGTGAGTAATCTTACTTGCATAATTATAAATATAACTTACGTAATAATAGACATAACTTGCGTAATTGTTCATATAATTTGCGTAATTATGAATATAATTTGTGTAATTATGTACCTTTTATACGTAATTGTGGCGAGTACGAAATAATCACACCACCAAAAACCTCGTGTCAAGCCTTGGTGACTTCATGCGTTTCGCATGAAAATTACGCTTTGTATATTAATCGGCCCATATATATATATATATATATATATATAATATATATATATATATATATATAAGGGGTGGTTCAAATGTAAACCAACAGAAATTGTGTAAAACTAATAAACCAAATCTCCACCTTTGATTTATGAGATCATTTGCTCATATTTGTTTGACTTTTTGTACACGTATTCCAATAAAATTACAACTTTTTATTATTTTATTCAAAAAAATATGAGCAATTGATCTTCATAAATCAAAGGTGGAGATTTGGTTTATTGTTTACACAATTTCTCTTGATTTTCATTTGAACCCAATCCTATATATATATATATATATATATATATATATATATATATATTGGATAGAGAACGAATGTTAACCCATATTTATTGCGATAACCTGTTAACCAAACTAGTGGTCCATAATATGCCATGTAATTACTGTAAGTTAAGGTTACAGTGGTAAACTAGTGGTCCACAATCAACGTTAAATTTTAAAAAAAAAAATATAGCAAGAGTATACTCAAATTAAAGATATTAAAATGATCTATTTAATGGTGTAATTTGTATAAAAAAATAATATCATACAAAAAAGTTAAGATGATTTTAGAAAAGGGAGAAATTTTTTGAAAAATGGAGGGAAAATTATTAAATCAATGGTGTAGCGCGTTGTAAAAATTAGTTACACCACATAATTATGGTGTAAGTGTTTGTTACGTTAGTGTTAACGTGTTATCGCAATAAAGGTGGGTTAACAACCGTTCCTTCCCCTATATATATTTATATATATATATTTAAAATACATAATGCGTTAAAGAGGCAGTTCAATGCTCTAAGTCAAGCTCAAAGTAAAGTAAGAGTTCACTAACGCCGAATGATGTCAATGTATTTGAGTTAGTGTTGGGTTCTTGGTGCGAATATACTTGATGGATTGGGCGTAAACCGTCGTTATCTGTAAGGTCAAGTTTCTTTGTTCATGAGTAGAAGCAAACACCTCCACCACTTACACAAGTAAACTAGCTTCGTTTAGTTGGTGTATTTTATTGTGTTAAGTTGAATGTATTAAGTGTATCGTAGTGAGTTTGTGTCATTTTGACCTATTGGAAGTTTGGAACCAAAATAAACGTATATGATCTATGTTTAAGTTTAAATGACAGAAACCAACTATGATACACTTAGCATATCAACTTTAACTCTATTAAAATTCATCCGAATCATTTTGACCCATTTAAAGTTAGATTAGGATGTTTTAAGTATATCAAATGTGCGCGGATTCTTTTGACACATTAGAACTAAAATAGATTTGAATGATCTAGATTTTAGTTTAAACGAGTCACAATGATTCGAACACACTTGATAAATTTAAACACATCCTGCTTTAGGTATGAACTTGTCAAAATAATAACTTATAATCTATACTTAGTTTTATAGGCTCAAATTGTTTGTTTGTTTTAAAATCCAAATTTTAAAACACAACTTACACAGTTTATGCAATCGAAGAAGGCTTCAAATCAAACAGATGAAGATGATTTGGACTAGGAGGTCGAATAATATATCAGATGACTTGTTTATGTTTGCTTTTAGTAGTTTTATGTTTTAGTTAAACAAGATGTTGAACTACGTAACATTTATGCACATAGTATGATTATATATGTTCTTTAAAGTTTTTATATTGCATTTTGTGTTTGCTAAAAATTCTGGATGTATTTTATACGTGTATGCATAACTTTTTTGTTTTCGTAATTGTTACATAACTTGTGGTTGCCGATGGGTTAAATGAAAGTAAACAGAAAACGAAAGGCATGGATATGGATTTGATCCATAAATATTTACTTTATCTTGTGTATTCTAGTCCACTAATCATCTTCATAATACAAAAAGAATTTTCTTCAAACACTCGACCGGTGGGTCATGACGGAGCACGAATTTTCCAACCGGAAGATCGCAATATAATTTTTAATATGATATAATCATTAATTTAAATTAAGTTATGCCTTAGACAATTATATCTTCTAAGAATTCAATGTTTTCTTGACACCTTTTCTTATTATATGATAATTTTTTTTTCTAAAGCTATACATATCTTTGAGTTAATTACACGATTAGTCCTTTTGGTTTGCTCATATTGTAATATTAATCCCAACTTTTAAAAAATTACAGATTTGATCTCAACTGTTTACCAAAATTAGTCCATGTAATAGATGGACGTTAGTTTTTGTTTTTAGATTTATCTAAATGACCATTTTACCCCTGTTATGTATTATTATAATTATATTATTATTATATTGAAAAAATATATATATATTATATATACATATACATATATCATCATTATCCTCACATCACATCGACACCACCACCGTCAACCCAACACCACCATTAACCCAACACCACCGTCAACCCACCACCAACTCCCTGCCACCATTATGCCGCCACCATCATCATTCTTAACCACCACCACAATCAACATACCATTCCTACCACCACCACCTAACCACCGCCGGCCATCACCACCCAAATCCAGCAGCTCGGTTCTTACAGCCACCATGAAATGCGACGACCACCGCCAACGCCACCATCGTCATTGATCACCATCTCACCAGATGAGAGAGAGAGAGAGAGAGAGAGAGAGAGAGAGAGAGAGAGAGAGATGACACTGACGGTGGCGGCGAAAGAACGATGGTGGCGCGATGGAAACTAGGGAGAAAGGTAGAGCCAACTCAGCGCCAACGATGATGGCGGTGGTGTGTGCCCCCAGTTCCGGCGGCGGTGAAGAACGGTGGTGCACTCGGTCGAGTGGTGGCGGTGATTTTGTGATGAGATTTGCTGGTGCGGTGGTTTGCCAATGAGCTAGGATGGGGATGGGTGGGTTGGGCTTTTAATATGTTATTATTATTTATTATTATTATATTATATTTTATTATATTATATTATTATTAAGGGTATATTTGTCATTTCACACTCAATTGACAAAGAAAATTACCAGAAGTTAGTGCCAAGTACCAATCGTGTTATGGTTTGGTAAACAGTTGGGATCAAATCTGTAATTTTTTAAAAGTTAGGAGCAATATTGTAATATGGGCAAAAAACATGGACCAATAGTGTAATTAACTCTATATCTTTAGAAATAATTAGAAAATGTTATGAAATAATAAACATTAACTCATTTAAAATGATAACTAAATAAAATAATGTAACTTATGTAATCAATAAGAAAAACATGATTGGATTATTTCAACAAAAGTTAGGTAATAAAAAATAAAAACCCGCTATAAAATAAGTAAATTAAGAAACAATCAAAAGGAAGAATATAAAGTATTATAAAATTCACTATCTATGTTGTCACTCATGATGTACTATTGCACTCTCTTCTTTCTCAAAAACACGTACTGTAATACCTAAAGAAAAATGCATAAATAAAGTACCTTACTTGGACTTTTGGCTAAGATCAAATGTTGTATTTGTTATTACCCAAAGAACTGTACATATATAAATAAAAATATAAGTTCAGATTAGGTTTTCATGATGGTCTTTAGAGTTAGTTATATTAATCGTCATCCCCTAGCTTGCATCTTCTTTTTCTCTACCAGGGGAGAGAACTTAAGAGATCACTGACTAGAAAATGTAAAGAGCCGGGCAAACTTGAAAACTTTCGTTCATGAAGTATCTCTGTTAAGAGAAACTTTGGTATTAATTTAGGTTCCAGCATTTTTTTTCGATGGAACATGCCAGAAGTGGCATATAGCACCGTCTTTACAATGGACCTCTTTATAACTTTGCAAACTATAGTATTTGTATACTATTACAGTCTTCTCTTCGATCCTACGGCAAACTTGTGTTTGCTTGGTTTGTATTTGACAATATATAATACAAGTGTTAGAAACCATATATGAACAAACATGCAAAAGTATAATAATTTAAAAAGATGTGTCGTTGATCGGTGTCAAAAAATTAGTGGAAGCTGATAATTTGGCATCCATAATTTGTAGTTAAATACGTTTCCTGTGCGTGAATAAAACCAAAAAACTACAGTGCACTACGTAAGATGCAATTGAAAATAATTTCTGAATCTTGATTAAAAGACTTATCAACAAAGGAAATTTACTTGCGTATCATATAATACCATCGTATCACCTCTTAATTTTCTAATGTAAAAAATACATAGAAAATATATTATTGATTAAACTTTTCAACGGTAGGATGTCTATAGACTTTTTCATATATATATATATACAGGGGATGGATCAAATGAGAGCTCCCTTTTTTTGTGAGAACTCTACGAACCAATGTGAGCTACTATATATATATATATATATACACACACACAGGGGATGGATCAAATGAGAGCTCCCTTTTTTTGTGAGAACTCTACGAACCAATGTGAGCTACTAGTTTTCAATGGCAAAATAGTAAATAATATAAACATAATATAAAAAATTATAAGACAAAAAATAAGATGAAAATGAAAAAAATAAATAAACAAAAATATTTCTTTCGTTTCCCTCTTTCATAAAAAAAATAAAAAAAATTTTAAAAAAATAAAAAAAAACTCGTTTTTTTTTCGAAATTCGTTTTACACGTGTAAAACCAGATTTACACATGTGTCAAACCGGATATACACATGTGTATAACATAATTTACACATGTGTAAATAACAGGTTAGATGATTTTTAAAAAAAATATATATCAATATGGTAGGCGTTGGAAAGATAAAAAATACTAAATTTTATGGTGCAATTTTTTTGAAAAAATAATGTCGTGAAAAAAAGTTATGAATGTTTTAAAAAAAAAGGTGGAAATGGCATGTGAGTAGCATGTGACTTAATTGTGTGGCTGAGATTAGTTCCTAGAGTTCTCACAAAATAGGGTGGCTCTCAGGATAACCCTATATATATATATATATATATAGGGTAGGGTTATCTTGAGAGCCACCCTATTTTGTGAGAACTCTATTAACTAATCTCAGGCACACAAATTAAGTCACATGCAACTCACACGCTATTTTCATCTTTTTTTAAAACGTTCATAATTTTTTTTCACGACATTATTTTTTCAAAAACATTGCACCATAAAATTCAATATTTTTTTATATTTCCAACGCCTACCATATTGATATAATTTTTTTAAAACCACCTACCTGTTATTTACACATGTGTAAATTCTGTTATACACATGTGTAAATCTGGTTTGACACATGTGTAAATCTGGTTTTACATATGTGTAAAACGAATTTCGGAAAAAAAATGAGTTTTTTTTATTTTTTTAAATTTTTTTATTTTTTTTATAAAAGAGGGAAATGAGAGAAACATTTTTGTGTATTTATTTTTTTTATTTTCATCTTATTTTTTGTTTTATAATTTTTTATATTATGTTTATATTATTTACCATTTTGCCATTGAAAACTAGTGGCTAACATTGGTTCCTAGAGTTCTCGCAAAAAAAAGAGTTCTCATTTGATCTTTCCTCTAAAAATAAAGTTCTCGTTTAAATATAGGGGTTGTTTAAAATAAAAAAATACATTTCCCTAAAAAGCCTAAAAAAAGATTTTAGCCATCTATTTAATTAATCAACGGTTAATATCAATTTTTAAGCATAAAAGTGGTCCGAAGAGTAGTATAGAAAAACCACTGTTGTTGACTATTTTTCAAATTCCCCCACTTTATTTAAACGTTCGTAACTTTTGTATACGATATTATTTTTTAAAATTAATCGCACCTTAAAATCAAGTGTTTTATCCTCTTTAATTTGAGTATAGTATTGTAATATTTTAAAAAAAATCGTTATTACGAAAATGTGCTGCTTTATAATAAAAACAACACATTATGTACTGTTTTGTTGTAAGACAATATTTTTGTGTTGTTTAAACTTAAGACAACATATTATGTGCTGTTGTAGGGTAAAACAACACATTATGTGTTGTTTTAGGGTTAAAAAACATGTTATGTTTTGGTTTAGAGTAAAACATAATGTTTTGTGTTGTCTAACGTTAAAACTTCACTTGAAATTATTCTAAAATTGTATTATTTTACGATAAGATGGTGCATTCTGTGTTGTTTCATGATAAGAAAACACTTTATATATTGTTTTAGGTTATATATTGTTTTACGGTAAGAGATCATGTTTTGTTTTATTTATTGTAAAAATATTATATAAAATAACATAAATTTATGTGTTGTTTACATGAAAATAATATATAACTGTTTGTGTTGTATTTCGTTAAAACATGCGTCAAACAACGCAGTTGTGTGCTGCTTCGCGTCAACCAGTACAGTTCTGTGCTTCGCGTCAAACAGCATAGTTCTGTGTTGTTTCCCGTCAAACAGCACAGTTCTGTGCTGCTTCGCGTCAAAAAGCACAGTCTGTGCTGCTTCGCGTCAAACAACATAGTTTTGTGATGTTTGGCGTGGGTTTCGAAAAAAAAAATGAATGTAATATTAAACTACCTTTGTTCTAAATTGAAAAATGGAGTGAAGTAAAAGATGATAGGTGTTGACACTTGTCACCATCATATTAAATATAAATTATTTGACTTTTTGAGGAGTATATAAAATATCTAAATTACCCTTTAATATTAAAAAAAAAAGTAAGACACATGACATCATCTCATACCATAAGAGTTTAATCAAGGGTCCACATTTGGTTAAAGGGTCTTACAATAACCATGGGATCTCAATAGAACTTCACCATATATATATATATATATATATATATATATATATATATATATATATATATATATATATATATATATATATATATATAGGGGATAGTTCAAATGTAAAACATTAGAAATTGTTTAAACCAATAAACCATTTTCACTACTCATAATGTGACATGTGTCATGTTTTATTGAAAAAAAGAAATACAATGTTGAGGGCATTTTAGTCCTTTCTATTTTTTTCCTCTTTTTTATTTGTACTATTTTTAACATTAAATTAACACAATAATCAATGTGCTAGTGATTTGATGTTTTTGTACTATTTTTAATATTATATTAACATAATAAACCATTCATTAGTGATTTGATGTTTATCAGTATTTTAACACAAATATAGAAAATAGTTCTGCATACTTTAAAACATATGTAAATAATTCAATAAACACTTTAACACATGTATAAAAAATAATTTTAAGATAATTCTTAATAATTTAAAACCTGTTTTTCAATATTTTAACACATGTGTAAAAAATTATTTTGAGTACTTAAGATAGTTTTAAATACTTTAACACATGTAATAATTAATTAAACATGAGTAGAAGACATTTACAAAAATCAAAAAATAATCTGTATCTAAGATCCAAAAAAATATTTACAAAATCAGAAATCCGCATGCCCCTTTGTTGATTATGCCTTGTTCACATCTTAGATCCTGGTCAACATATACTGAAAAATAAAAACCAATATATAACATGAATAAGTTTCTATGTAAAATATAGAAATATAAATCTGAATAAGAAAACGAAAATTTTACATATATGTATATTTAGTTTACACATGTGTAAAACTCGGTTTACACATGTGTAAAACTCACTCTACACATGTTTACATATGAAACACAGTATAAACAGATTTGATAAAAATAATATAGAATTAAGTATCCTATATACACATGTGTAGTAATTTTTATACGCACTTTAAACTAATATTTTTAACAAGAATACTTGAGTAGTTCCTTAGAAAACATCACCAACTACATGTGTACACATGTATAAAAATAGATTTATTCAACATAAAAAATACATACATATTTGTAACCTTACAGATCTAAGTAGTTCACAAAAAACATTAACAATAAAAAAATCAGATTTAAACGTTAAACACTAACAAAAAACCCAGATCTTACCTTGAACATGAACAAAAAATCACAAGAACGTCGTTGTCATCTTCCGTAGATGGTGGTCAGCCACCGTCTTCATTGTTCCCTTCTTTTTACCTTGAACATCAACAAGTACATGTAACCCAGATCTAAAAAATATAAAGTTCTTAAAACAACAAAAAAAACACAGATCTAACCATGAACACCAACAAAAAACCATTAGTTTGTCGTCACCGTCGTCGCTGCCATCACCATCGTCGCCAACGTCACCACCGTCGCCATTGTAAACATCATCGGCCCCGTTGTAACCACCATCACCATCGCCACCGTCGGCGCTATCACTGTCACCACCGTCGACTCTATCACCTTCACCGCTGTAATGGTCAATCACCGATGAAAGCTTTCATATCTTGATTTTCTCTTGATCTACTATTGTGTTCATAAGAGAGAAAGATGATGGAGAAAGATAAAAGATGTACTTTTAGAGAGAGAGAGAAAGAGAGATTGATTGATTGAAATGGGTATGGGTGAGGTTTATAATGATTCAGATTTAAAAAGAAATGAAATGGTTGAGATTTGGTTTATTGGTTTACACAATTTGAAGTGGTTTACATATGATCTCTTCCTTATATATATATATATATATATATATATATATATATATATATATATATATATATATATATATATATAGGGTTAGGATCTTTTCAGAACTTCTAAAGATTGCCACGAGAACCAATATCAACCATTGATTTGAAATGCTTTTCTTTTATATTTTATTTATAAGAAAGGGTATTATAGTAATTTGAGAAATACATAATTTCAAATTCTCCTATAATCTCTCCCTGGTCAAATTTCCATATGCATAATTTCACGTGAGATCCCACTTTCTTCCTATAAACTCTCATGTTTCCATAATAATTTTTAATTCTCTTATAAGCTTTCTTGTTTGACTTAATTACCATAATTTTTCACCAAATAAAAATTAGGTTTTTTTTTGCTTTTAGTCGGTTCTTTACTGCCGTGATTCAAGAAAAATACAGACAACCAAAAAAATATTTTACGGTGGAGGCGGTTGTTGTGGTGTAAGAGTGTTCGACCATTTGATTATGTTTTTTTCAATCCAGAAACTCAAAAGATGATTGCTTGATGTTATGGTTCTTAAATGATAACTTTTAGTTTTTATGTATGTGTAATCAGTGAAGATGCATATGGCTAGAAGATAAGAATGACAATGATAAAGATGAATCAAAGATTAAACGATGACGACGATGAAGATGTGGCGTGGATGATGGTGATGATGACAGCGTAAAGAATTTCAATTTTGATATATTTGAAGTCGATGATAACCGCATAAAAGATTTCAGTTTAAATCCTTTTGAACACAACGATGGTGATGAAGATGATATCTTTCATGAGGTTGTTCGCTTGATAATCCTCAAAAGGCTTATTCTTTATGTATGATTTTGATTTACATAATGCTGAAACTTAGAAAATTATAAAGTTGTACACTTTCATATATGTATACAGATTTATGTATACGTAATCTTATGTGTAACTGTGTTTACGTATATTTAAACATATGTGTAAACTTGTTTAAAAATATGTAAGAAAAACAACTTTAATAATTTGATTATGTATATGTAGATCATAGTTATATTAATGAAATTTTAGTTATTTCCTCAGCTTGGTTGTGTAAATTTAATTACATATACACAAATCGATTACACTTATGTGAATTTGATATACTAACTTACATACATTTAACCAACATACTGTTAAAATATATCTTTTAAAATACACTTACATATATGTTAATAGCTTGAATTCGTAGTACATTTACAAAACTAACATATGCATAACCTGTTATCTTTTTTGTTAATTAAGCTATAATATTTGTTGTTTATTAGTCACATGCACCAAGCTAATCTAATGCAAAACCGACTATATATTTACAATGTTGATTTTAATTCTGATGTTGGTATGTTAAATTTTAAATACATTAATTTACATACAAGTAATATACAAACGGTTAACATATATTTCAAACTACACCTATTGACATATATGTTAATCACTTGGTTTTTTTATTCGGTAATTGAATGATTTTATAAAAATGAGTCAGATATTGAATGATATTCAGGCTTTTTATATATGAATAAATTGTATAGATATGAAAATAAGAGAGGAGAGAGGAGAGAGGAGAGAGAAAAAGATGAGAGAGAATTGATTGTTTAATTTAATAATTAATTGTAGAGAGAAAAAAATATTTTTTTTACGATTGTACCCTTTTTAATAAGTTATACTTATTTAATTAAATGGATATTTGTATTTTTTACCATTTTTAATCACAACTACTTATCAAGTTAATCAATGGT
This sequence comes from Flaveria robusta, assembly GCA_025506415.1. NCBI lineage: Eukaryota > Viridiplantae > Streptophyta > Magnoliopsida > Asterales > Asteraceae > Flaveria > Flaveria robusta. Next base: position 48,708,572 of record CM046469.1, read on the forward strand.
TGATATTGGTTTTGCTGGTTATCAAAATAAATTGAGTTTGAAAATAACCTGACCCTATATATATATATACATATATATATATATATATATATATATATAGCAACGGTTGTTAACCCACCTTTATTGCGATAACCCGTTAACACTAATGTAACAAACTCTTATATCATGATTATCTAGTGTAACTAACTTTTACACCACGTTACACCACTTATGTAACAATTTTCCCTCCATTTTTTAAAAAATTTCCCTTTTTTTAAAACCGTCTTAACTTTTTTTGTATGATATTATTTTTATACAAATTACACCATTAAGTAGATAATTTTAATATCTTTAATTTGAGTATAGTCTTGCTATATTTTTGTAAAAATTTTTTTAATGTTTATTATGAACCACTAGTTCACCACTAAGTTACAGTGAAGGCGTGGCCTGCTGTGGATCACTAGTTTGGTTAACGGGTTATCTTAATAAACAAAAGTTAACATTTGTTCTCTATCCTATATATATATATATATATGGGATGGTTCAAATGTAAACCATTAGAAATTATATAAACTAATAAACCATTTTCCCCACTCATAATGTCACACGTGTCATATTTTATTAAAAAAAATAAATATAATGTTGAGGAAATTTAGTCCTTTTCATTTTTTCCTTCCTTTTCATTTGTACTATTTTTTAACATTAAATTAACAAAATAATCTATTTGCTAGTGATTTGATGTTTTTATACTATTTTTTAATATTATATTAACACAATAACCTATGTGTTAGTAATATGATATTTATCAGTATTTTAACACATGTGTAGAAAATAGTTCTGCATACTTTAACACATGTGTAAATAGTTTAAGAAAAACTTTAACACATGTATAAAAAATAGTTCTAAAATAGTTCTGAATAATTTAGCACATGTTTTTCAATACTTTAACAAATGTGTAAAAGATAGTTCTGAACATTTTAAGATAGTTATGAATACTTCAACACATGTAATAATTAATTAAACATGAGTAAAAGACATTTACACAAATCAAAAAATAATCTATATCTAAGATCTAAAAAATATTTACATAATCAGAAAAAAAAAACATCTGCATGCCCCTTATTTGATTATGCCTTGTTCACATATTAGATCCAGACTATTCAACATATACTGAAAAATGAAAACCAATATATAACATAAATTAGTAACTATGTAAATTATAGAAATATAAATCTGAATAACAAAACGAGAATTTTACACATGTGTATATTCAGTTTACATATGTGTAAAACTCAGTTTACACGTGTGAAACTCACTATACATATGTTTACATATGAAACCCAGTAAAAACAGCTGATAACAATAATATAGAAATAAGCATCCCACATACACATGTGTAATAATTTTTATACACACTTTAAACTAATATTTTTAACAAGAATGCTTGAGTAGTTCCTTAGAAAACATCACCAACTTCATGTGTACACATGTATAAAAATAAATTTATCCAACATAAAAATTACATACACATTTGTAACCTTACAAATCTAAGTAGTTCACTAAAAACATTAACAATAAAAAAAACAGATTTAAATGTTGAACACCAACAAAAAACCCAGATCTTACCTTGTACATCAACAAAATACCACCAGAACGCCGGAGTTGCCGTTGTCATCTTCCGTAGATGGTGGTTAGCCACCGTCTTTATTGTTGCCTTCTTCTTACCTTGAACATCAACAACAAAGCACATGTAAACCAGATCTAAAAAATCATCACCAACACAAAAAAACATAGATTTAATCTTGAACATGAATATAAAATTCTTAAAACAACAAAAAAATACAGATCTGACCATGAACACCAACAAAAAACCATAAGTTTGTTGTCACCACCATCGCCGCCATCACCATCGTCGCCGCCGTCAAGACCGTCGCCTTTGTAAACATCGTCGTCACCGTCCCCACCGCCGGCGCAGTCACCGTCATCGCTCTAGATGATGGTCAGCCACCGCCACTGCCGTCGCCATCACTATAGATAGTGGTGGTGAAAATGAAATGGTGAGAGATTTTTAAAGAGAATGATGAAGATTAGATTGAAATGATGATGGTGATTTAAAGTAAATAAAAGTCAAAAAGTTTGTTGGGTGAGAAAAGACCAAAGTACCCTTTTTTGTCTTTTTGTATGTGGGTCCCATCATAAAAATCTGTACTATTGATTGCAATTTAATAAGTGACTGATATTTACTTTATTGTTTTACATAATTTCAATTGGTTTATATATGATCTCTAAAAAGTTGTTACATTGCACAATAATGGTGCAAGTGTTTGTTATATTAGTGTTAACAGATTATCGTAATAAAGGTGGGTTAACAATCATTACTTTTTCTTATACATACATACATACATACATACATACATAGAGGAAGAAACAGTTGTTAACCCACATTTATTGCGATGACCCGTTAACACTAATGTAACAAACACTTAAACCATGATTATTTAATTTAACTAACTTTTAAACTGCGTTACATCACTAATATTGCAATTTTTTCTTTATTTTTTAAAAATTTCACCTTCTTTTTAAATCATTTTAACTTTTTTGTATGATATTATTTTTTATACAAATTATACTATTAAATAGATTATTTTAATATCTTTAATTCGAGTATAGTATTGCTATATTTAAAAAAAAAATTAAACATTCATTGTGTATTATTAATTTACCACTGTAACTCTAACTTATAGTGATGACGTGACTTGCTGTAACTCTAACTTATAGTGCTGACGTGACTTGCTGTAACTCTAACTTACATTTGTTTTCTATCCTATATATATATGTGTGTGTGTGCGCATTTCTTTGAATTTAAAATTAGTTTGATTAGATAATTAAAGCAAGGAACTATCGAGTTAATAGTTTCAAATCTGGTCTAGTGATCTCTAAAGCATTATCAAAGTAGAAGCGTAAATATTAACTACACTAGGTTAGTCCGCGTGTAATACACGATTTGAATAAATATAATATTAAATAATTATTAATAAAAATTTTTGCTTTATAAAACCATGCTTGAATATAAAATATGGCTATAATTACATATAAATAGCTAAGTAAATAAACAATAATGTATTTTTCTTAAACTTTTGTTTTATAAAAAAATTGTGATTTTTAAATATATTGTTTTAAGAATAATGTTTTTTTTTTCAATTTCGTTGTATTCTGTATCTTATAAAATTTTTGTTTTTAAAAAGTGTGTTTTTAATTAAAAATATGTTTTTAATTTATTAAATTATGTATTTTTTTAATTTAAAAATGGTATGAGTAATATTATTAGTATTCAATATTATTATTAATAATATAGAGAAATGAGAAAGTAACTATAATGAAGTTTACAATTGTTTCACGCTTATTTTAATTTATCTTATTTGCCTAGAAAAAAACAAAAATTGCGTTTTTATTATGGTCTTACAGAACGACAATTACTTAAATACGTTCGTATCGCCGGAAAGGCAAAGGGGTCAACAGGTCAGGTTTTACTACAATTACTTGAAATGACCCGCTAAACATCCATGGCTGAATGGTTAAAGCACCTAACTCATAATTGACGAATTAAATTTTAAAGCTCTCGAAAAGACCTGGTGCTTCCCTAAAGTAAAATATATATGTAAAATAAACACTAATAGTTACAATATAATATTTTAATGTAAAATATAATTAAAATTATATATACATAATAGTTCAAGAAATAAAACAACTATACTATTTTTTAACTCTCTTATCTAAATAGTTTCATTTTTAAACAATCGTTTTAAGATTTTTTATAAAAAAATATTTTTTTATAAAAATCTTGTTTTTTAAAAACTCTGCTTTGTAATTATTCTGTTTGTTTTAATAAGATTGTTTTAAAATATTTCACTTGTTTATAATTTTTTCCCAAAAGAAAACGATTTAAAATAATATGTTTAAAAATATTTAGTGTTTTAGTAAATTTCATATTATATAAAACTTTAGTTTTTTGTTATTTAGATTTTAATTAAAAGATGAAAAGATAGTTTGATTTTAAAAAAATTAGATAAGAGAGAGAAATATAACAATAATAAAATTTATTTTTAATAAGAGAGAGAAACTTTATGAGTATTTAAATTAGTATAATATCATTTTGGAGAGAAAATTAATGTGTGTAGGTCTAGAAAAATAACAAGTGGTAAAAAAATGGCCTAAAAGAATGACAAGTGACAAAAAAAACATTGTTTTATTAGATGTTATAGATAGTGTTCTATTTGTTTTGAATTATAAAAGTATTATCTAACCTATGGTTGATTAGATTCGAGACAACTCCTAGAGGAAAACCTCACTAAAGTAGAGATTATAGCATATGATTATGCAAAGACCTGAAGCATTAATCATTTAGGGGAGATAAGGAATCGTTAGTTATCTCGTACCTAAAGCAATATTACTATAGAAATGTCTTCTTATTACAATTTATATTTTTAAATCGAGATTCTTTTTGTTTTAGTTTCTTTTGTTTTTACCTTTTCTATAATAATTTCGTTCTAAAATTTTTATTTCTTTATTCAAATATCATTTTGTTTAGTATAGTAGGCATTTTATTTTTCCTTATTACAAATTATAAACACCTACGTTATATAAACGTTTCAATATATACAATCGCGATTTACAAATTATAACCCTTTTGTTGTATATATGGTCAAACGCTTTTCACTTTGATTTTGTGTGAAAAAATTAGCGGTTTAACGCACTATAACGTGTGGGATCCAAATATAGGCATGTTCATATAACAATTCTTTGTGGTAAAAAAAAAAAAACACATGTTGTTATTATTTTTGATAAACTACTCTGTCACAACACGCTAGGTAACTTTTCTAATTTCTATTTAAAATCATGTAAAGGAGTAAAAAAACATTCCGATTTAAAAAAGCCAAAAGAAATAAATAAATGTGTTTCTATTTAATAAATGATTAAAGATTTAGAAATTGTTTTTATAAAACAATCGAAAAGAGATTAATAAATACTCTTTAAAACTAAAAAAGTTTTATTTTTAAACCATTTCTTGAAATTTAAAGATATGATCCTTAAAATAATTAAAAATATATATATTAAAATTTTTTGTGTAAAGTAGTTAATAGGAGTAAGAGTGAGATAATTAAAAAAAGGGTTCAAACTACACTTTTTTGGTAATATTTTTCAAACTAAACTATTTTGATAAATAAGTTTTTCATGGTAAATAAGTTTTCCATATACAATCTTTTGGTAAAAAACTCAGCAATATATATAGGTTGGCAATATCTGGTTCCATACCTACAATTAATGTATCATGTATATAACCTAAAAATTATATCTTTAAGTAAGTCACTTATGATTCTCAAAATAATAATAATAATAACTTAACAACAATGAAAACGCCAACTGCATCGGCCTGAAAATAACACTTCTAGAATGCCCATTTGAATTTGCTAGCTAGTTGGGTTGTGGTCCTTTGCTTATCAAGCACATCTTATTTATATAAGCTATGACCACAAAAATCACATGACATTAAAAGAGTCATGTTTATATATTTCCATGAATATATATTGAAAAGACTTGTAGTAGTCTAGCACTATCATAGGTGTGTAGTATTAATTACTATATTCTGCGAATGAATGCCTGAGTGTATTAGTTTTATGATTTACATAGCAATACATGGATAGCTCTTAAAAACTTGTGAGTTCGTCATTCTAAAAGTTATATTTCTATAAGTTCCAACAAAAGGTTATCGATGTTTTAAGATACTTTACAGAGAATTTAAACAATTAAGTTACGGTTGAAATTAGTATTATTTTAACAGATGGAGGTTTTAGAAAGTGACATAAAAAGTAAGAGGATTGCTTTGTGAACACATACATCCATTTATATAGGAGCCAGGAGGTGAGTCATTGGGATAGAGAAAGAAAGCACTAAAGGAATTGAAGCTAAAAAATGAAAGGATACAAACATACATACATTCTTGCATGTGGGCCAAAGAATGAATATACAGATCGAGTCCACACATGCACTTGCAATATATTCCCTTGGCCGGATGGGTTTGCTAGCTAACCAATTGCCCACCGCCCAACACCATTATTGCAATAGCTTCTCCATTATTAGGCGTTGACTTGCCTCAGCTCATCATCATTGTATTACACACGTATATATATAATGGCAGCATATATGATGTTATCAAGGGGACATTTGATCGAATATGGTAGCTAGAATGGAGTGGATATTTTAGTTTATTTCACATGATAATTAAGTATATATGATACTTGTTTTCGTATTAATTTTTTATTCTTTTTTATCATATGACACAAAATCAAACCTCCCAAGGAACAAAAAGAAGAAGAAGAAATCAATTTGAGTGCGGATTTCTGTTACACACGTTTCCTTTAAAATGGATTTGTATGTGTATTTCCCTTTTATTCGTGTTTGTTACGTAGTCTTTCTCTTAAGGGTTATTGGATTTCAATAATTTCAAGTTTCATTTATTTGTCGAGATTAATCCTAACTCAAAAAATATTTGCAGTCACTCTCAACTTTAAGATTATTTTCCTTTAACGATTCCTTACTAACTAAGAGTTAACACCCGTTAGTTTTTTTGGATGAAATGAGGCCAACTTTTAGCTAGTTTTGAACTCCACCGTCGCCCAGTCTGTATCAGGTCCGTTTTTCGGTGCTAACTTCTATCGTCACCTGAAATCTAACTCCAACGAGTCAAGTGTTTCAAATCAGGAGGTGAAGAATGACGTGTTTTAGGGTGCAAAAGTTTTATATTAACGAACCAGATAGTTGATTTCAAATTTCTATTTAATGTTTTGGCCATATAAAACCGTCGAAGTCATCAAAAACTAACGGTTTTAACTCTTAATTAGTAATGGATCGTTGAATGAAAATAATCTCAAAGTTAAGAGTTTTTGTAAATATTTTTAAAATTGGGATTAATTCTGATCAATAAATGAAAATTAGAATTATTAAAATCCAAAAACCTTTCTCATAAGTTAATATTGATGATACCTTATACTTCCCTGATCAAGATACTATAACGTTTGATGAGTCATCCATATTTATTTCTTGTGGTATATGTATCCTCCCTCTGTGGTATCTTATAAACTATTTTAGTTGACTCTAGCATAGAGAATCTGATCACAATCGAACTATATTCTAATAAAGTTCAACTTTTCCTTTGAGACCACTAATATTGAAACATAGTGTTACTAGAGGAACCGATGGATCTTTGTGAGAATAATTCATTGATCTTAATCAATGGATTTAAAGGACAACACATTATGTGTTATCCTCTTTTAGTATAACTCATGATAATCTTACTATCAATATCAATCTCGTTGTTACTCCTCATGTGGTAGCAAAAACAAGCTTTCTCTTTTATACATATATAATTATTGCATGTTCCCAGATCAGAGTTTTTGTTGTGGATGGAATTTGGATTAATCGATGAATTAGATGAATCTCGGTGTCTTGGTTTGGAACCGGAGACACCCTTAAATACATTTAAGATGACTGTTGATGATATATGGTTGTTAAATCCCGGAAAAGTTATATAATTATACATATGTCCTAACTATTGTCCCATAATTATGTAATTATATACATAAAACTTAGGTTTAGTTTATAATTTCATGGTTATGTACTTGATTTTAGGTGTAAGACGTGTGACCAACATTCATTTTACTCTAATTTTATCTCCCTGCAACATTTTCGTTTCCATATAGATGCAATTCGACATTAATTTTTACTCTTTTAAAGATCTACATATTTAACACATGTGACTGAGGACCGTAAGTTGTCTTTTTCGAATATATTCATTTCACATGTGACTTGAAAATAGATTTACTTGTCTTCTTATTATAATTCTAGAAAAATATATATTAATTGATCACAAATTTTAGCATTTAAATATAATCAATAATTGCCAAGATGTCAAAGTGAGACCAGATTTATTTGTTTAATATATATCTGAACTTGGAGTTTAGTTAATTAATAATTCAGATCAAAAAATAATTATTTAAAAAAGAATAAGCTAGCATGTTATTTTGTATAGATTTAGAACCGTTCAAAAGCTCCACTAGTGGTGATAGATTAGTGGTCGAGGGAAATGTATGGGCAAGGACAATGACATGTATTTGTGTGGCCGTAGAAACATGGATTTGTGTGGCGGTAGATAATCGGAGGAGCTGCTATCTTTTAGTGATATAAAATTTAGTGAAAGACAACGTAACAAAGTGTAATTGAAATTTAGTGTTACATAGAATATATATGTTATACAGTTTAATTAATGTCATTATCTTTTATCTTGAGATATCATTAGATTAAAATTTTATCATTAAGATGTTTTTATTATTTTATAATTTATTATTTTATAATTAAGCTATCAAAACCTTAGAGTTGTTCATGTATTATCTTTTATTCCTTTCTCTCTCTCTCTCTCTCTCTCTCTCTCTTTCTCTCTCTCTCTCATATTTACCGTTTCATTGTTTGTCATCCCTCTTTCTTTTGTGCAACTATTTTCTTTCTGTTAGCCTCTCTTTCATCGTGCCCTAGAGACTCATTATACTTATATATAAACTAAGTTCCATCCCATTTTCTTTTGTCTTCATTGTCATGTCATCACAATCATAGATGACATCGTTGAATTCGTAGCTCTTGTCACCATAGCCTTGTTGTGCATATATTGTTAACACCGTTTTGTTCTTAGATATGTCATTATCATTTTGGTTTATGCGGCTATAGTTTCTTGGGTTTTTTTTCTTCTTTTTCAAGATTGTATTTTCTTCTTATACCAACATATATATTCATTATTTCCGGATCTACATTAAGCATTCAATCTGATGTTTTTCTTCTTCGGTTTAGTATAATCACTCAATAACCATGTATGCACCCCTATTAATATAAGCTTGTATAATAATCACACATCCACCAACTTTCATAGATGTTGCACACATCAGAAGTACTTGCGGGTTTTGAGTGTAGGTAAAGGTAGGAAAGTTTGGCTTTTTAAAGTGGCTAAAACGAAAAACATGCACATCAGATCGTTAAGCAATCTTTATTACACATAAACTAACCAATCTGGGTAACTCTTAACACATTACTGAACAACTTCCACATTTTTATTTCTTTCTCTATATATATTTTTAATTTTTTAATTTTTTTTAATTTGATGTACTTTATATACTTTTCTACTTTGAATATTTCCATTATCTTTAATGAACTCATAACTTTGGTTTTCTACATAGGGATTAACAAAAACTAATTTCACTCTCAACATGGTTGCTAAAGGGAAAATTGGGTAATGATAATCAAAAGTTAATCGATAAAAAAGTCCTTAAATTGACTTCATCCTCTATGTACAAATATCTAGTCTGTGGTCTTGGTGTGCATTAAATAATACAAGTTCTAAAACATGTGTAACATATGACCTACTCTCAAACAAATGAATGCATATAATTTTATTTTAAGTAATAGTAGCTCGAAATCTCACCAAGTAAAAAATAGGGTTATAGATGTGCACTTGTATTTATTATACCAAAAAACTGTTAACTCTAGTCAAGCATTCCTATACATTTCCGAATGCTACTTATCAGAAAAACTTTATCCTGCAAGTTGAAAAATATGATCATGTGCAAGGATTTATACCAATCTATTAGTAATTGAAAAAGAAAATATTTTTTCAAAAATTTTCAGATTTATCAAAATTTTCATTTCTCTAGATATTGATTATCCTTTAAGGATTTCTATCCTCTCACTTGTGATACATTATCCAATGTATGAGTTTTTCATTTAACATTCCGATTTCATTTAACATTCCGATTTCAATTCCACTTTTACCATGAGTCTAGGGGTGTTCATCGGATCGGATTACAGATTATTCGAATTTGAAACATGACCCTATCTGAAATTCGATCTGAATCTATTCGAATTCAATTCGTATCGGATTCGGATATATCCGAATAAACCAAATAATATCTTTTTCTATTTTTTTGTTCCTATTTTTTGGCAAATTTTTTATTTTGTTAACATTTTATAAGTTTAAAATCATAATAAATGATATAAAATCAGAAAATACAAATTTGACTTGAACAAAAATTGAAACATAATACGTTATTTATAGAATCCGAATGTTAGAATTTTTAATATAGAACACTAATCGATTATTATATAATTGTTTAGGATTAGAGAACTAGAATGTGTCAAGATTCTTGAGTATTGATTTTAAAACATAATATGTAGTTGGGTAATGAGTATTTGGCTAGAAACATAGTTGAATTATTATTCGGATTCATAAGATATTCGAATAATTTGAATAACTCGAATAAAAATTTTATTATATCCGAAATTTGATCCGAAATCTGAATAAAAAATTCAGATTCGGATGAAATCCGATCCGAATAAGGATTTAGATCGGTTTATTTGGATTCAGATACGGATCGGATTTTGAATAATTTCGGATATCGGTTTTTTTGAACACACCTTTATGAGTCCATGTTTGACATGACATAACACAAATAAACATATTACCATAAACCTAAACATTAAAGCCACACAAACCTGATCAAAAATTGTTTCACGCTCACAAGTACAAATAAAATAAAATAGAAAATAAAGTAAAAGCAAGTACACATGGACATGATCGAAGATGATCTGATAGTGCTTTAACATTGTTATATGGGAGTTTTGGGTAAACCTAACCAAACACATCATCATATATGCTCCTAAAATTTCATGTGCTTTTTACACTTATGTGCTTGCATATAGTGACTGAAAACTAAAAAAATAAAACAAAACAAAAAATAGAAAAGCTAAAAAAACAACTAAAACTCATTTTTATAGTAATCATAGTTGTATCTAGCATATGTAATAAGCCTTTTAAACCCCTAGGTAGGTATTAATGGACGAGTGAAGTCTTGTGAGGGTTTCTAGTGAATAGCCTACAAAGTTTAAAACAACTAAGATCATAAAATAAACTAAAAAAAGTACAAAATATATTAAGTTGCCTCCCATGTGGCGTTAAATTTTAGGTCTTCAACCAGAGCATACATGTCACCACTAAGATGGTTGAAGTGTACATTTGCCTACCGAGTTCTCAACAAATGCTCGAGAAGTTGAGATGCATATTCCATAATTGCTTCCCAATTATTGACTTGTAAAATGGAAGTTGTTGCAAAGCCACTTCACGGTGATTTGTCTAATGTATTGTAATCACCCTTTCTTTTTATTTTTCCTCAAACCCTTATTCTTAACTTGTTGGTTGAAGTAACAAATACAGTTGGAGGGTCAAGATTAACTTTATATGCCTTAACCTATGGTTCGAGAGACGTCATGTGTTCATTTGAATTTAAACAACTTTTTTAGTGCTCTAAAAAAGATCTATAACCTCTTTTTCCATTTCATCATTACTCATGCGTAGTGCAATTATCAACTCCTCACCAATTGAACTAATCTCATTTTCTTTGAGACGCTACACATGCTCTTTTGTTGTTACCTCAACCATGGTGCTTGCATCCATAAAATCTTTAACAATCAAGGCACTCGTGTTGTATTATCCTTCACCAACTCTTCCCCAATTTGTGAAGATATCTATGCTTGTTTTGCCCGAAACCTTTCAATACTAGAAAAGCCTTGCTGATAAATTTGTTGTTCCTTCCATAATAGATCATACTTGCAATCTACTAAATTTATATGGTTTTGCTTTGACTAATGAGGTTTTGCATCAAATTTTCTTATACGCTTTCTAACTTCATTGTCCTCAAATTTTCCTTCATATTTCTAATGGTATCACTTTCACATTTCTTATATGCTTTATATCTCCGAGACATATTCAAACTTAATGGAATTGACTCCCGCAATATAAACATAGCTCATAATTAACATCCTAATTCATGATGAAATCAAATTCCTTAAGATTCTATCATGTCTAAAACAAACAAACAGGCACAAACAAACTACAATACATAAGGTAACAAGGTATAAAAGACATAATGCAAAATAAAAAAAGATGTAACAAAATATATTTTTGGATTTTTGCTTTTCAAGAAAAAGATTAAAGCTAAACTAAAACTTAACATTGTGCGCATGAATTCCCCGAAAATAGAGCCATTTTGAAGTAGATTATAAGGATCTACTCAAAAATAAATTATATCTAAAACTTAGCTCACCTATATAAGTATTGGTAAGCAGGGTCGTCTCCACGAATAATTTGTGAAAAATGTGTTTGTAGTTAAATGATTTTAACTTGATTGTAAAAATAATATTGAATTAATGATTGATTTAGAAAACAAGATTGTACATTAATAAACTTGATTGATTGTGGAAACAATATTTAGAACAATGATCCACGCCAGGTTTTATGTTTGTAAAACACAAGTTTTAAACTATTCACATTTAGCAAACAATCACATGGACATAACTGTATTGGTTTGATTGATTTTAGTGAAAGAGATAGAACAAATTATAAACTGACCTATTCACAAACTACCTATTTTAAGTTGTTAATCAAAACCTATGAGAACTAGATTAAGAGTCAACAAACTTAAAATTGTTTAAATAAATCAATCAATAAATATTATATGTCCTAACGTGCTAATCAAAACTTCAAACCAAACTAACAACAACTAGTGTTAAACAAATGTTATAAACACAAACCCTACACCTGCAGAAGATCGCGGGTGGTTCAGCTACTCATGCTCATTGAATCGAAATCAATTGTTGTAGAAATTCATTGCATGAAAGGATGGTTCTGTAGGTATTCTCTGCTCTCAAAAATCACCCCTTGTATGGTCAAAAATAACTTGGTGAAGAATTCTTTTCGTAACCCCCTTTCTACCCCTCAATTAGGTCACAAAAAACCTGAATATTTGTATCTATCAACACAGGATTTACACCCTGCCCCCTTAAAACTTAGATTTTGCCCCCTTAAAACTTAGATTTTGCTCATGTTTTACGTTCTAGTTTAAGTACTCTTTTAAGCCAACTTTTTGTTACGACATAAATTACATCCATGGGGACGTACTTTCCGTCCTCACCACTTAGTCTTGAATTTTATCTTTTCCAAGTCTTGTTTCCATCGTGAGCTTCTGACTTGCATTGTAACTTCTGGAAAAACACCCAATAACATCTTTTTTGCTTCATACACTAGCTATTCAATTTATTTTCAAAGTAATAGTGTTTCAAATTATTAAACATGTAAAAATACATAATTAAATGTGTTAACTCACTAAAAACGACGACACATAATAACTATCTTTTGTACAGAGATATAAATAATAAGACATTGTAGATTATAAATTTGACAAACTAGAGGGATGCAACATAGGCAATTTATATCACATAACTATCTATTCAATGGTATTTCACTACAAAAAAAAAGAAACTATTGCGATGATATGATGTTGTCACTATAGGTAATCCTAAGGCGATGACATGTCCTCGCCACAGGGTCCTTTTGGTTTTTGGCTATCACAGACTTACGATAACGACAAGTCGTCACCACCGGTGGTCGCCATAGGTCATTTTTATAATATTGATTTATTCTAATTAATACAAGAAATTTAAAAAATTGTGTGCACCCTCTAACGACTACAGGTTGTCGCCATAGGTAAAAAAAACCTTTTTTTCTTTTTTCTTTCCACTAAATAACTTCGAGGAAATAAGCACGCCTTTTTTGAAACATCTATGGTGTTGATATGCTATCATCAATGAGTGTTGAAGTTTTATAAAAATTTAATATTAATAAAAAATTTAATTATTATTATAATTATTATTAATAATATTATTAATAATGTATGTACATATCATTGTCATTATTACTGAAAGTATTATAATAATAATATAATAAATATTATATTTATTAGTTATAATTATAAACAAGTAGTGTTAATTATCGGTGTTAAAATATGCACATTGATAGTAATGTGTGGGAAAATTATGCTTACTAACTGTACGTAAAAAAATTAAAAAAAAAAGAAACACCCATGTCAATAGGTCTTTTCATTTTCGCGCGCTAATATCTTGCATGAGAATAATAAAAGTTATAAAAAGTAATATAACCCCATTGCGACTACATTTCGTCGCCACAGGGTGTAGTTCACCTTAAATGCAGATTGCCTTATCCTTTCTTCACTTTACTGATCGATGTCGAAGTATCAATCAAATAAGATGTTAAATTGTGTGTTCTCATTCACCTTAAACTAGTTAGGGTAAGTAGGGTTGTCGATCCTCGTGTAATTAGTGATCGGTGTGTATACTTTGAATTATAAAGAAAAGATTAAATTACTTAATTAAACTATTGTCTCTTAACTGTAAAAATCGGATTTTGTAATGATTAATAAATGAACTAGGAAAACAAATTGCAAATAATGAAATTTGATTAAGAAGACAACTACAAGAAAAAGTAATCCACTTCGAAATTAAGGTTTGGTTTTCAGTAATCGTTTAGTTCAACTTAATGGAAAATCCCTAATAGGGATTATGTATGTGCAATGATTAAGTGATATCGATAATCAAGACTTAACAGGTCTTAATACGCAATACCAATTCAATTAACAAACAAAACTTTGCAACCATATAATTCACGCAATATCATATGACATTCAAATAAAGGTTTACCAAACAATTGTTTAAATAATCAAAACACAAGTTAAACTTATAAAGAAATTTAATGGGTTCTAAAATTTAATCCTAACACAAGTTAAACATAACCGAAAACCTAATCACATAAAACCTATTACCTTAAGTAGATCACAAGAAGATTATCCATTAATTATTCTTGAATGATCTTCAAAATCATTGTCGATTTACATAATAGATGATTGTATGTTGTTGGTGAGAGGTGGAATGGTGAATTAATGACCTAAGAACTCCCAAAATTGGTCTTAAATCATTCTAGGTTGAATGGGGGGCAAGTGGTGGCTGAAACTTAACAAAAACACGTTTTTATAGGTTTTTCAGGCAGGCTTTAGTGTAGGCTACACCACCCAGCGTAGCCTACGCTGGGGCCTATTCTGCTTGTTGAGTTTTTGAGCTGGTGTAGCCTACGATGGCTATAGTAGGCTATGGTGAAAGCTTTTCTCATGCACTTTGAATCTTTGTTTCTTGACCCATCCTATGTCTTGTTTCACCAAGTAAGCTTCCA
Organism: Flaveria robusta; assembly: GCA_025506415.1. Lineage (NCBI taxonomy): Eukaryota > Viridiplantae > Streptophyta > Magnoliopsida > Asterales > Asteraceae > Flaveria > Flaveria robusta. The sequence goes on from CM046469.1 coordinate 48,723,723, forward strand.
ACTTGATTATTTTACCTACAAAATCACTTGCAACTCATGGTTAACCTATTCCACTTAATCAAATGCGTAAAAACGAGTAATCATACTTAATATGTAACATTTATACACTTAAAATAACATTCCAACGCACTCACATCATTTACCAAAACAAACCACCACCACACCCATTACCCACCTTGTCCCCTCTGACAAATCATCGCACAAAACCCATCACCACCATCATTTCTAGCCTCCATTTCATTCTCTTCGCCCCCGACACCACTCCCCTCACCCTACCACCAAAAAGTCACCACCACCGCGAGCTCCAACTACCACCACGACTCCATCCATCACCAATAAACGTCACCACCGCAACACCGATCACCACCATGACTCTTTCCTTGTGCCACCAATCAAACCCACAATCACCATTACGTTTTTTTCACTCTTGTAACCTCCACAACCGAAACCACTTCAGGCACCACCATGACTCCACTGCCACCATTCTAGGGCTATTATATTATCTTTGTTGGATTTATAAGGTGTGTATGTTATCTTCTTTTTATTAACTAATATGATACATGAATTGTGTTGTTCGAATGAAAATATTAGTTGTGTGATTTGATTATTCATATATTTGTGTTGTTAAAATCATAAAATAAGCTGTTTGGTTTGATTAAAAGTTTGTGTTGTTATATTGGTTATATAAGTTAATTGGTCGATTTGGTTATTAGTTATGTTGTTAGAATGATAATAGAAGTTGTTTGATTTGGTTATTAGTTTGTGTTGTTAGAATGATAATAGAAGTTGTTTGATTCAGTTATTAGTTTGTGTTATAGTATGATAATATTAGTTGTTTGATTTGGTTATTAGTTTGTGTTGTTAGAATGATATAGAAAACTTGTTAGATTTGATTTGTTTATTTAGTTGTTGATTTGGTTATTGGTATTGGTTGAGGATTTCAAATGTGTATTAGAATATGTTTTAGGATTTCAATTGTATTTAGGACATGAATTTAAGATTAAAATTGTATGTGTATGGATGTGCATACATCAATGTTTAATTAATAATAACTTTTTAGAATATACCCATTCCTTTCCATTATCCAACTTGGGATATAGTTCCAGATACTTTTAAGATATTTTTGTTTAATTTTTTTGAGACGAGTATTTTATATAGTGATTTATTGTATTTTGGTTATCATATCTTTTATATTTTTCTAGCTAGTTACTTTTTTTGTAGGAATATTTTGTTCTAGAGGCTTATCATGCTTTAGATCACTAGGAGGAAATACAGGTTGGAATCCACATAGACCGCGAAAAGAGCTTTTAGGGACAGAAGATATGACATGAAGAAACAGTTTTTTGGATTAGGAAGGTTATGATGATATAGAGTGGGCTATGAATCATCCTTCGAATAACAAGAGTCAAAAGGCATGAGACAATGTAGTTGAGTTGTTCACAAGCGAATAATATAAAAAGCTCAGGCAATTATATATTAGAGTGAATTTCACTTTTACTCCTTGTAGTTTGGTGTAAATAACGATTTTCAGCCAAAGTTTGAAATATAATTTTACTCCCTATGGTTTGTAATTTGCTGCAATTAACTACAACCACTAACACAGTTAATTAATTATTTAGAAAAAGAGCATTTTGGTCTTTTTACATGTAAAGATTAATTAGGTAACTTCAATAACATACTATATTAGTTAAGGAATTATTTTGTAAGTTATGTAAAATATTCAAAGTAATTAAAATAATAGTAAACAAAATAAGTACTACTTTACTTGTAGATCTAATAAATCATATTCACCACCACCCCCGTTCATTACCACCACCACCCCGTTCATTACCACCACAGTCACTTTCACCATCAGACTAGAGAGACGGCCACCACCATCACACCACCTGTTGCACCAGCACCCGTAGCACTCGTATTTCATATCCCCACAAACATAGCAACCACCATCCACCTCCATCCCCACCAACTCAGCCACCATCACCGACCTTCACCTCCGCCTCCATCATTGACCTGCCGCATATTAATAAAATAGTTGGGGGGGGGGGTACTGGTCACCTAAAATCCAATTCAGATCTGCTACAATTACAAGAGAGTTTTCTAAGGGTTCTTGGTCACCAGTAGTAAGGAGTAGCAATGGTGGTCTCTTGTACATGCCAGAGGTTGTGTTAAGGGGCGATGGTGTTGGTTGTGATTTTTTTATTTTGTGATTTGGGTTTTAGGGTTCGATTTTAGTGGGAAGGGGATGAGAAGTTCTGATGGGTCGATGGTTGATTCTAATGATTTTGGTCCATGTTTTAGGGTTGAGAAGGAATGGGGATGGTGGCGAAGTAATGGTGGTGGTGGTGGTGGTATCGGGAGTGATGGAGTTAGGACTTAGGAGCGGTAGTGTTTTGGTGATGGTTGTGGTGTTGTGGTAGTGGTGTTATTGTAGTGTGGTGTTGGTGGCCGTTGTGGTTGGAAGGGATGGGGTTGGCCGAAAAGGAGGGTTGTGGTGGGGTGCTTAGGTGGATAAGGTGTGGTAAAAAAGAGTAGGGTTTGGGTTAAAGTGCCCTTGTTTTTAACAGAATTAATTAACGATGTTAATGACTTGGAGTTAACCAAGATGAATTGCAAACAATAGGGAGTAGTATTAATATTTTGAAACCTTTGAATGAAAACCGTTATTTACACCATATAATAGGAAGCAAAAGTGAAGTTTACTCTATATATTATTAGTTTTTTCAAAATCTGATATTAATTATTTTTTAATAATTAATTGAGCAACAAACTAGGACCTAGAGCCACATTGACCACATTATAAGGAAGGGTTTGGATGGGTCAACTCAAGGGCAAAAGAATATTGAGTAACTTTCAAACTTTCTTTTGCATGATTTGTTAAATATGTTATTATTATGTGTTTGTATGCTGCTAGTAATTTAACTAAATTTGGTATGTTAGTTTGTTGATCGAGTAAGCTGTTTAATTTAAGTGTATGAAAGTGGTTCGGGTCATTTTACCATTTTAAACTAAAAGTATGATGTTTAAAGCCTATTTAAATGAGTTTGGGACATTTTGACTAACACATAATTTAAATAGATCAAAATTACCAAACACACTCCAATAAACTTATATGTTTGTGTTTTATAATTTAAATAGGTCAAAATCACTTGAACACACATTAATAGACTATAAAAGTTGGATATTATTACTTTCATTCTTGGTTTATTAAAACTTTAAAATTATTATCTTTTATTATTTTTATTTAAACAAGATGGTTTTTTTTTATTTTGTAGTAGTTATGTTGCCAAAGTTTCATAAAAATATTAATAATTTTTATTGTCTCTATTAATGGAGGGAAAAATTGAAAATCAATAAACGTAAATGGAAATGGAGGCAGGTGAGTCACTCGCAAATGAGGTGGAATGTTTGGATCTCGCTTTAAAACAAAAGCGTGGTCATACGATATTGGATGAAAGGTAAAAAAACATCTCTCGTTATGAAGAATCAATCGAGTTGTCATCACATCAAGATAAGGAAATGGATGCACTTAGGCAACAATTATGTGAAATGCATGAACAAATGAATGAATTTAAAAAAAAAAAATCAAATCCTGATAATGATATAGATGATCAAGATGACGACAAATAAATAGTTAGTTTGTATGGTTTGTAAGAAAATTAAATGATTTTTACATTAGTAGTTTTGTTTGTATATAAATCGAATCATATCGACTTTCTTTTAGGTATTCGTAATATTAGCTCTCGTTTTGATATATACTTTCTTTTCAAAACCTATAATATTAGGAAAAATGTAGATAGTATAAAAATTAAATATAAAAAATTAAAGTAGTAGTGTCTATGACGATTACACGTCTTTACTATAGGGGTTTTAAATTTTATTTTATTTTAATTTTTTATTAAAATAATATTAAATCTGCAGGACCTATGCATACGACTTGTTGTTGCGATAAACTAGAAAAAAGTTATTTTTAATTAAAATATGATACGAGAAATTCTTTGTTGACAACTCTGTGACAAGAACATGTCATCGGGATAGACTTTTGTGGCGACTAGGGTTTTAACATCGACAGTAAAATGGACTATAGCGATAACGCTATGGTGACGACAAAAGTACCCTATTGCGATGGCGAATGTTGTTGTCATAGCCTTTATTTCTTGTAGTGTGTGTTTGCTATTTTAAACACCATAATTTTATTGTATGTAGGCAATATTCATAACGGATTTCTGATGGATTTTCTGAGGTAACTCCCTCCAAAAGTTACATTGGAGAAATTGTTAATCATTTTCTGGAAAGATTTATTAACATAGGTGTGGTTTTTCTTCAAAAAAAAAAAAAAGTAGTCAAATTCTAAAGGAATTCTAATAGAAACCACTACTGGACAATTCATCGTGAATCAATCCTGAAAATCTACTACGATGGCACATAAGGGACCAAAGGATAACTGTCGAATTCTCAGACAGCGGTAATAATTTTTGTGACTAATTACCGACGGAGAGTCATTTTTTAAGTAATAATAAAAGTTGCTTTGTGATGGCTTCTATTGGAAAGTTTCAAACGACTATAGTAGTCAATATATATGTCGTCGGTGATCGAGAGTTTTCTTGTAGTATAATACACAATATCACACGAGGTTTTTTATTTTTTAAATATAATATTAGTGGCGTTATTCTAAAATAGTACTAAAAATACTTTGATATTCATCCATATATCTTATTATATCTAGGGTCAAAAAAAAATTATGTTTTGTGTTTCACTGTTTTAAGAGTTAATTATGATGTCCGTTTTAAAAAAGATATTCTTATAGGAGTGTGCACGGGTGGTTTAAAGGCTCAACTGTACCCAAAGCCGCAATGTTTAGTTATTGAAAATTGTTAACCGAATGCTTTATTCAGTTCCAATTTTTTTTTTTTTGTGTGTGTGTGTGTGTGTTGTTGGGGGGGGGGGGGGGGTGGGGGGTGGGGGGTTTTTCTCAGTTAATATAGCTAGGAGGAGCTTTAAAGAACTAATAACTATTGTGATATTTCATCTTTCGTGCTTAATTAGTCTTGGATTGACTTATTAAGAAGTAAAAGAAATGCTTAAAAGTTAAATACAGAACACTTCAGTGTGAGCTAATAAACAACAACCGCAAGTAGCTTGGAAATAAAGGGTAGGTGATCACGAAAAAGAAAGATAATTGGTCATATATAAGTGGGGTATAATTAAATTATGACATCAACATCATATTATTTATTTTATTTTTCTGTTTATATGTATTATTTAATATTATGCCTTATGTATGCTTGATGTTTTGATACAACTTTGATACATTCATCAGCTTATGTATGGTAAGAGTTTCACTTATTTTAGTGCTTTTTTTTTCATGTGGTGGTATCCTGCCCTTGCCTTATAATCTTTAAGTGGTCAATAAAATAATAGATTTGTCACTTATTTTCACAAATATGTACATAACTAGCATCGGTGTAAGATACATCATTTTGTTATGGCAACATGATGGTATGTCTTATGAAATTAAACCTAATATTATTGTAAACAAACTTTTTCTTATATAATATACGGATTTTCCGTTTCATCAAGCAGGAAAAATTTATTAGTGTTTTTTAATATTCATCATTATCAATTATTTTATTGTTATTAGGATTAATACGTATGCAATAACATAATAGAGTTTTCAATACTTTGCCATGAACTCTTTATTAATTATAAATAATATACGAAAACTTGTGAAGCTTTTACGACAAATGATAACATTTTTTCTTTTTACTTTGTGTTGCTACCTAGACGTAAGTTGGCAACAAAATAAGGCTTTATTTCGGTGGGAAAAGCAGCCATATGTCTATCATAATTTGTGAAAAAATTTAGTTGCGATTGGAATTTTCGTAGGAAACTAGAAAGTTGTCTACAAGGTTATAAATAGTCTGCCAACTATAAAAATTATATTAGTAAGTTACATAATTAGTTTCTTCGGTGTAAAATGACCGGAATGTCTTTTCATTTAACAACATAACACAAGAAGTGTTAGTCTCACATGCGTAGGCAAAAAGAAAATAAATTTAACAACATAACATAGTAGTGTTAGTCTCACAAACGTATGAAAAAAAAAAAAAAAATAGAACTGAAACCAAGAATTTTAGCAAAGCAAAGATACGAAAACCTTATCAATTATTTTACTTATTGTGCTACAATTTTTCATATATATATATATATAATATAATATAATTAAATAAAAACCATGTTTATAATTAAAAAACCGTGAAAACCACCATTATCCACTTACATAATTTATAATTGATTTAACTTTTAAATTGTTTAAAGTATATTTGAGTAAACTTCAACATTATATTTCAAGGTTATTGTATGTTTTTTAATATAAACTTCAAAAAACGTTGATAATGATGAAAGACTTATATATATGTAACTTGTAAGAGCTATATGTACGTAAATTTTAGTTATACACTTGGTAACACGTATTTACATATACATAACTCATACATGTACGTAACTATTATTTGTACACTTTGCAATACGTACTTAAATATATGTAACCCTTGATTTTCAAGATTTTTTATTATAAAGATGGTTTTTATTTGATCTCTCCCCTATCTATATATATATATAGGGATAAGATCTTTACAGAACTTGCAAATAATTTTAGAACCGCAAAAACTCATTTAAACCCTTAGATCATTTGAACAATGGCTCAAATATATAATGACATTACTGTAATAAAATGAATCTTGGGACATATTTTAATAATGAGAAAAGGGTATTTTAGGCATATTAAAAAATCAAAACAACTGTTATCTTTTTTTCCTAATGTATCTCCTAATTCAAATTTTTTTTGATTTACAATCATTCTTGCTTTCTTTAATAAAATCTCTCATCGCAAATTAGAAAAAGAAAAACTAACCATAATCATCTTCTTCATCTCCATTGTTTATGCTCAACAATATGATGTTTGATATTTAAAATATTCACAAAAGAAGACGGAGTTTCATATACACGTTCATGGTGGAGGTCGAAAGTAACTACTTGGTATTCTCGACTTAACTTTTTTCATTTCAAAATTGAATTTCTTGGTCAAAGTTATTAAGCAATGTTCAATTTATAATTCGTATTTAGGAATCAAATCCACTTTTAAACAGTAGCCTTTTTATTAATTTTTATTGAGTTTTGTTAATACAACTTTGATTTGCGTGTGAAAAATGGATTTAATTAAAAGGTAAATAAGTAATAGGTCTTTTTATAGATATTAAATAATTATTATAAGGCTTCGAATTCTTGAATATTATGAATAAGTTTTAATTTTGAAATTTTATTTTGTTTCACAGGCTTATCATCTTGTTGTTTTGAAGGAAGACCGAAGTGAATATGATTGGGTTGTGTTTTAATTAAAGGGAAATAATTCTCAATATTCTTGCAAAAAAAATTGATGAAAACAAGGTAAAGAAAAATGTTAAAAGCGTTGAAGTAAATGATGGATGTAAGCCTGAGTTAGTTAAAAAGAAATTAAGATGAAGATCCATATATCACAGGTGGTGTACGATTTATTTCTACATAATAAAGTTTACTTTTATTTTATAAAATGTTTGAAGCTATTTGTAATATTAACTTAACGAATTCTAGTCTTGATTATGCTTGGTTTTATATAATGTTCACTTGGTACTTGTATATGCGAATATAATTACCTATATGTAAATAGTATACTTACATATGTATAAAACGTTCATATATATGTAAATAGATAATCCGTTAGAAGATTTACGTATATGTCAATGAAGTATGATTTGGAAAATGAATGAGTAGCATGAAAATTTACATATATATAAATATCCCATATGAAAATTTACATATACATAAACTGGCATCCATCTATGAAAAATTGATCACTAGTTTGAGAATTTGAATATCTATATTTATTAATAAAATAATATCTTTAGTGTCACATGTTATTTTCTTAGACATCCATTATTTTGATTTTCCGCCTAAAAATGTATCTATCCTTATTTTTAGTCATAGTTCATTTGAATAAAATCAACTATTGCTATAATTACAAAAGAAGTTTTTTTTAAAAAAAATAATGTATATAAAAAATTTATTTACCAAAATAGGGTATTTAAGTAAGTGTTTTTTTCTCACTATAATGCTATTGGTTAAATTTATTTCATTTTAAAATAATATTATTTTAAAAAAGTCAAGTACAAAGGTTAATTAATAAAATTATAAAACTATTTGGTTCATATGTCATAATTAAAAACAGAAAGTTATTTTAAAAACTTATTTTTGTTTTTTTTACTTCACTTAGACTTAATCTTAAATCGTCTTTTTATATAGAATAGTTAAATTTTTTCATCAATAATTTTGTTTCAATTTCACACAAAAGTAGGCACATTTTTTTATTCTTTTTAAAAATAGGTACTTTTGGAAATGATTTTAAGCAGATTAAAAGATGTAATAATAAAAACTATTTTTTTAACAAAAAATGCATTTTTAAAAAATATTTTATGTAAATATCATGACGAAACGAAAAAAAAAAGTTAATGGTTTATTTTTTTTTATTTTATGAACTATAAATGTAATCCTCAATTACTGAGGACATGTATGTTACTAATAGACTCCCAACAACAATTAGGGGAGAAACGAGTAACTCCGTCTCGTGAACCATTCGGGACCGATTTGCTAAAAGCTCTAACTAAGCTGAGTTTAAACAAGCTTGAACTCATTTTACAACTCATTTAATAAATGGTTTTGAGCCTGAGCTTCATATGTCGAGATCAAGCCAGCTCGCAAGACGAAATTAGCGTTGTATATATATGATGTTTATTTTATCTTTTATGTATGTACATATATAAATGATTATTACTATATATAACTTTATGTTTAAAACAGTTATATATTATAAATTGTTATTTTAAATAAATTACATAAACCATTTCATTTCATAAAAAGATCTTTTTTATATAAAAACACGTATTCTATAAAAAGACGTTAAAAAATGATGATGAAAGAGTATTAATATTTTTTATGAGAAAACGTTATTGAAAAGGATTAAAGAAAACATTCATAAAAAGAACTATAAAACATTTTTTAAAATCATAACAGATGTTAAATTGGTTTTTATTTTACTGAAATTTTATACTTTTAACTTACTTAAATAACATTATTAAAAACAAAAATACTTTTATCCAGTCATATTATGAATGAGAAAAATTAACTTTCCACTAAAAAATCATTTTGATAAATATTTTTCAAAACAATCATTTTGTTAAAGTATTTTTCTACCAATCCTACTTAAAAAAAAAACTCATTACGAAGGGCACTTGTGATGGTTTCAAAATAAAACCATGAAATAGATTGCAAGTTATAGTTGATTACTTTTTCCACTCAAGAACAAGTTGACTCTATCCCTATCAAACACGTAACATAATTAGTTTTTACAGGTTGTATTACATTATAATTGTGAAATGAAACGTGTTGGATTCTTGCTTATTTAAATAAGAAATTAAAGGTTTCCTAATTCACGCGTCCTATGCAAATGAGAAAAAACCACATGCGCGTATTCTATTCCGAGACAATTTTAGATATTTAATCAAATCAAGTGTCTTAAATAATCAATTCAGGGTTTTGATTTCCCCAAATCGTGATATCAATTTTCAAATAAAAAGATGAACCATTTCATATCCTTTTCAATTTACAAGCATATCTTGGTTTTGATTTACCCCAATCACGTTATGTTTCAAGTTCAACTCACCGATCTTTTTACGCCTTCATTGATCTATTTAATATTATTCACACCCCAAGTTTTAAATTACAACAGCTCTTCTACAAAGTATCAATTCAATGCTTATATACACAAATCTCAATAGCAATAGTAGCAGTGGTTCGTACGATTCAAGGATTTCGATTTTGATTTCAAGATAAACTTTAGTATTTTTGTTTTTTACATCAATTTGACTGATTTATGTTTTTGTTTATGAAAGTATGAAACTTTGATTTAGTTTTAATTGATGCAAACATTAAACTTATTTATGTTTTTGGTCAACAAAAATTTTAAATATTCCAAAATTTTAAGTTGAATGATCTCAACAAAAATTTTAAATATTCCTAAATTTTAACATCTTCGTGATTTGAATGGATTAGATCATGATTTTATCTATATAAGTTTGGATTAGGATTATCTTATATTTATATGTTTTGTTGTTCACATGTTAACTTAAGAAAAGATTTGCCAATATTCCTTTTCATTAGTTGTAGGTTGGGATCCTATGAGTGTTAAAAGGAAGAAACAAAAAATTAAAGAAAATGAAAATGAGGATGTTGATGATGAAGATCTTGGTAAGAAGAGTTTGAAGTAAAAAAAATGTTTATTTGGAAATTATTAAGTGTCGGTTACACATTTAGATTTTTCATTCTAACTTATAACTTTAAGTCTTTGAAAATTATGATTTTGGTGCTTTTTTTAATGTATCAATTATGTATCGAATTACACAAAATATGATGTAGTTGAAATAGTATATATAAGAAGAGGTGTATTTGTATTGACTCTACAATTAGTTTTTAATTTTAAATCTTATTTATACCTTCATATAGCCTTTCAAATGTTTGGTATGTACAAGTACAGGTGTGATGAATCAGTAATTCCTTGTGCATGTTTATTTTCAAGAAGGGAAAGATAAAACATGCTACAAGTAGTCATGTGAAAGTTCATATGTTATAAATATACTCTTTGATTGCATATTAAAATATAAACATAATTATTAAAGCTTATTTTATACTTAGTTTTTACTAATATGGTGTTATATAACATTCTGAGTGAAGAAAGAAAACTAATACCATGCAATGACTATGTTATATACATGACATCCATTTCTAACATTTTCAACTGTGTTTGACATTGTGTTATACTATATTTTTCAATTTAATGTTATAGTTTTAGATTTTACATTCATACAATATTTTCACATCTAGGTTTGAATTTTGAATGGTCTTTGTGACATCCGGTAATTTTCCGTTACCAAACTCCGTTAGTTCCGTTAGGTCTTGCATACACGTGTCGTGAGCACACACTAGTTGTCGTTAAACGTTGGTGACTTAATAACAATAATCTATGATAAACAATAATAATCTAATTAATAATGTTGATTATTAGTTGTGATTATGTGATTCATGAATTTATAGATTTTAAACATTATTTGTAAATTTTACGTGTTAACGTGACTATGTGTATTATATATTTTATGTGTTGTGTGACTTATGCTAAATGTTTATGGTTATTATTATTGACTAACAATACTTATAACTGGTAGTTAAAATTATTTAAAAAGTGTTAAAAAGATTAGTTTTATAAAATAAAAACAATGGGGTTTATTTTGTAATTACCATTAAATCAAATATTACCAAAATTACAACCCTAATCCCACCCCAAACCCATTTTCGGCCGCAAGCAACCCCAAACCCCCCTCACTATTCGAAATTCAATCAAGAAACACACACAAACATTCGATTTTGATATAGTTCAAGCATTGCAAGGTGTTAGCAAGTTCCATTGGGGATGAAAAAGTGAAATTGATGATTGTTAGATGTTAATATGATGTTATTTAGGTTGTATGAATGTTAGATTATGTTGATTATGCAAGAAATCTATGATTTGATCATGAATTTCATACATTGCCTTAAGAGGAAACTTTTTATTCTTGGAAATCATGATTTGATGATTGTACGATGTTAGATACATTGCTTGGATGTTAGTTTACATGGTTTATGCAAGAAAATTCATGAAATTGATGTGTTGATCATAACTTACTATAAGTGGAAACTTTTATGCATGATGATTGGGACTTTTGATGAGTTAGTGATGATTATCATGTTAGAATGTATGTTATGAACTTGATTAGGTATAAAGTTGATGAATTTATGAGTGAATTGGATGTTAGATTGCTTTTGGGGGTTACTTTCCCAAAAGGGAAACTTTATTTTTGAAGAACATTGGATATGATGATTTGGGCATGCTTATGATGTTAGGATCATGTTAGAATGTTTATGGATGATCTCTAATATGGTAGAATGTGTTAATTGAGTTGTATGGATGCTTGATTGATCATTTAAGGAATTTAGGTTCTTGGTGGTTATACATGATGATGAATTATGGTTAGTGATTAGGGAATCATGTTTGGGATTGGAATTGATCATTGTTGTGTATGTTGGTTGGAATGAATCTTGTGGATTAATGTGATTATGATTGTTATACGCGCGTGCAAATCTGAGGCCCCTACTTAGTAGGATTGGCAGGGTTTAGGATGTGAAGTCGTGAGTTGCTTCACATGGCATGTAGCGCATGACTAGACTTCACGTATGATTTATTAGTTGTGATGTATTTATTGTTTGAGATTCGCATGAGTTGTATGATGATCTAATGTTGATGATGTGATACACGTGAATAACTTGTATGATACTCATGTATGATAAGTCGTTATGCTTGATTAAACGATATTTAAATTAATATGTCACCAACGGGCCAAACGGGTCAACTAGGTTAACCTAGAGTTGTTAAGCTTTCTGTGTACACGTACTTATGTACTTGCGTGTTCTAGGTAACCTTTGAAGGGTTGTCTTTCCATCCATCATCAGTTCTCTTTTATCATTGTCTTTGCACATCAGGTGAGTTCATGCCCTACTATTTTATAAACTCTCTTCTGGTGGAGGTAGCATATTTGTTCACAAACGCTATATTATTATTATAAGTTGTGTATGTTTTAACATAGTGCATAATACCTTGAAAGTCCTCACATTTTCAGATCGTTAATAATGATAACTAGCGGGAAATCTTGGGTAGTACTACTGGGTTTGACAAGCCCCACCTGTGCGACTCGAGGTCAAACGGGTGCAATATTGTCCTAAACACAAACATCATCACGACCTGGTAAGTCATGATGGGAGGCAACAAACGCAACACAGTCAGCTTCGATCGCGAAATCACTATGGTTATTACTTGTGAATATAGACTAGCCATCTATTTCAATGCACTAAATTATTATTGTTTATGTTAAACGCAAACTCGTGAACTCACCAACCATTGTGTTGACATTTTTAGTATGCTATTCTCAGGTCGTTAACTCAGGTTGCCATTAGGAGCACATCACGGGTCCAGCATGCATTCTAAGACTTCATCTTAAGTCATAACACTTGGATTTTATTTATGAGATTTAAATAATGGGTTGGTGCGTGTTTTGCCAAATTTTGCATTTATATACTTTGGGTTTGTCTTATTTACAAAACGATTCCGCATAGTTTTAAAGTTTGAACTTTGATTGGTTTTATTTTAAATGTGCATATAGTGTCGTTCTGAGTAACCAGTGACTGTGATCCTGGTTTGTTCACACGCCTCGCGGTAAAACTCCGCACATAGATTTTGAGGGTGTGACAGATTGGTATCAGAGCCATTGGTTATAGGGAACTAGGTTGCATACACACTAGTCTATAACCGCACACAGTTAGTTAGTTACTTGTTGCTTATCCTCTTACTGTATACTCATTGGCATACGTATCACGTGCACTGCAGCATGGCATCATCATCACGGGTTTTGGGTAAAACACCTGCGCGTTTTGAATCCCCTCCTTCTCCTCCTGTACCTCATTGAGAACCTGATTGGCCGCGATATCCTTACCTTTCTAAAGAGATAGATTGGGATCAGCCATTTGTGCTACCTGAATGCGATCCTCCACGGGATTGGAGATACTATGCTACCTATGTAAACCGTATGGTTTACAGGGAGCGTGTCCCAGGCCCAGCTACTACTAGACCTAGGACCAAGTCAGCTATTGCCTCTACGGCACCTGCTCTTCCCTCACTTGATGTTCCCCTCGAGCAGGCTGTTGCAGCTTTAGTTGCAACATTAGACACTGAGCGTCGTCAAATCGAGGTACTCTCTGACGAGAACTCCACTCTAAGGTATGAGATGCGCCAGCTACGCCTGCAAGTAGTGACACTTGAAGAGCGGTTGTCGATGTCTATTACTGGAAATTTCAAAATGGCTGGGAGAGTGATGGGTCTTATAGAGCGTATGGACGAGCAGGAGCACCATAATGTGGGCATCGAGAGTAGGTTAACTGGACTAGAAGCACAGCTTGCAGCACTACAGATTGTGGACAATCCTGCACCAGCAGAAGATTTTGATGAAGACCCCGAGGAAGAGCCAGAAGAAGCCCTAGACGGCGGAGACAGTGATGGATCGGATTTGTTGGATTGTTTTTTTCCATTTATATGACTTAGACTGCATAGCATTTTTATTTAAAACCTATGTGGGAAGGGTTGTTTCCCACACAACTGAAAACTTGAAATTTTGACATTGATTGGATATTTTGAGTTACTTACAATTTATTTATGATAAGTTATTATTTTGATTATAAATGTTGTGGTTGTGGCAGTACATTATTTTTTATTATTTACCATACTTCAATGAGATTAATATGTTGGATGTTACTCATTATTGTATTTGTAAATGTAAAGTAAAATATGGACGGCCGAGGTAGAGGACGTGGATGTGGCCGTGGCCGTGGCGGTGGACGTGGCGCCGGCACGGTGAACATGACCCGAGCTGAATTAGCTGCTCTGATTAATCAGCACATGCAGGCGGCACTAAACACTCTACCCGCCCAGTTTGGAGGTAAACAGTGACTCTAGTCATCAATTACACGAATATTCCGTTAGGTGATTAATTCTTTCGGTTTGATTAAACACTCTGACCCGTTGAATACTGGACCGCCTGGGTGCACTTACAAGGCATTCATGGATTGTAAGCCCCATACCTACAGTGAATCTGAGGGAGCTGTAGGGCTCGTGAGGTGGTTCGAGAAGACTGAGTCAGTCTTCGCCAAGTGCAACTGTCCGGCGGCGGACCAGGTGAAGTTCGCCACGGGGACACTTGAGGGTGCAGCACTCACGTGGTGGAATGCGCAAGTGCAAATGCTTGGCCAGGCGATGGCAAACGCGCTGCCGTGGGATGAATTCAAAACGATGATGACTGTGGAATACTGCCCTCGTAATGAAGTTCAGAAGCTAGAAGCCGAGTTCCGGCAATTAAAGATGGAAGGATCTGACATCGAGGCTTACACTACTAGGTCTCTTGAGCTAGCTACACTCTGTCCTGGCATGGTTGACCCGCCGAGCCGACGAATTGAGCTCTACTTATGTGGGTTGGTGCCGGAGATTCAAAGTATGGTGACCGCTGCAAATCTCCCTACTATTCAGCAGGTCATTCAATTGGCTCATAAACTCACTGATCAGGCGGTGGAGCAAGGGAAGTTACCCAAGCGGGGCGTTGTGACAAGCATGCCCGACAACAAACGCAAGTGGGAAAATAATGCCAGCAAGGGATCGACGTCTAGTAGTCAACCTCAGCAACATCAGCCCCAACAACAACAGCAACAAAGGAGGTTTGATAACAACCGCAACTTCAATTAATCATCTGCCCCAACTCAAGGACCGAGTGGTTATGTGGGGAAAAACCCCAAGTGCAGCCGATGCAACTACCACCACACTGGTAGGTGTGACAGTTTTCGATGCCAGCGTTGTGGGAAGGTTGGACACGCGGCAAAGGATTGTCGTGGGGAGTTGATGAAGAAGCCTCAGTAGCCCCAGCAGCCCCATGAAACACCAAAGGGTTGCTTTGAGTGTGGAAAAGAGGGGCATTACAATAGAAATTGCCCTCAATTAAAAAGAAATGGTAATGACAACGGAAATGGTGGCAATAATAATAACGGTGGTAATGGTGACAATAATGGTGGCAACAATGGTGGAGCAAAAGGAAGAGCCTTTGTCATGGGTTTAGGTGAGGCTCTAAACGATCCTACTACTGTTACTGGTAAATTTCCTGTTAATGGTTGTTTTGCTTCTGTACTGTTTGACATTAGAGCCGATAGGAGTTTTATTTCTACTAAGTTCTATAGTCTCCTAAGTGATATGCCTTCTGCGTTGGACTCTAAGTATACCGTAGAATTAGCTGATGGTAAGCAAATCTCCGTTACGCACATCCTTAAGGGTTGCAAGATAGAACTTGCTGGTCATACCTTCGATATTGATCTTATGCCCGTTACTCTTGGACAGTGGCGGAGCTTGAACTATGGCTTAGGGGGGCCAGGGGCGAAAGTAAACTATTTTAGGGGGGGCGAACTTTATATTTATTAAAAAAATTTCACTACCGGATCGAAAATTTACACTGTCGAGCCGAAAATTAACACTACTGACGAAAAAAATAGGGGGGGCAGGCGCCCCCCCTGCCCCCTTAAAAGCTTCGCCATTGCTGTTGGAAGTTTCGATATGGTCGTAGGCATGATTGGCTGTCTGAGAAGCAGGCAGAGGTGATTTGGCATGAGAAGGTCATTCGCATTCCTCTGATAGACGGGGAAACTCTTTCGGTTAAGGGCGAGAAGAGTGGTGCTGTGATAGGCATCATATCATTCATTAAGGCTCAGAAGTGGCTACGCAAGGGTCACTTAGCCATATTAGCCCTTGTAGCTGACAAGCAACAAGAGGAAAAGAAGATAGAGGATATTCCGGTGGTTCGTGACTTTCCAGAGGTGTTTCCAGAGGATCTGCCTGGACTACCACCTCATCGTCAAGTTGATTTTCAGATCGATTTGACTCCCGGAGCAGCTCCAATTGCGAGAGCATCTTATCGGTTAGCACCGAACAAACTGCAAGAACTATCTACACAACTTCAGGAGCTATTGGATAAAGCATTTATTCGACCGAGCTCATCACCGTGGGGAGCACCTGTTCTCTTTGTTAAGAAGAAAGATGGCACTTTCTGAATGTGCATCGACTACAGAGAGTTGAACAAAGTCACAGTCAAGAACCGATACCCTTTACCTCGTATTGATGACTTGTTTGATCAGCTTCAGGGATCAAGCTATTACTCAAAGATTGATCTGAGGTCCGGTTATCATCAACTGAGAGTTCGAGAAGAAGACATCTTTAAAACCGCATTCCGTACTCGTTATGGTCATTATGAATTCTTGGTCATGCCATTTGGGTTGACTAATGCACCAGCAGTGTTCATGGATCTCATGAATCGTGTGTGCAAACCCTATCTTGATCAGTTTGTCATTTTGTTTATCGACAACATCTTGATCTATTCTAAGACCAAGGAAGAACACGAGGAGCACCTACGTTTGATCTTGGAACTACTTAGAAAGGAACAGTTGTACGCCAAGTTTTCTAAGTGTGATTTCTGGATTCGTGAGGTGCAATTCTTGGGTCACATTGTTAACGAGAAGAGAATACATGTGGATCCTACGAAGATTGAGGCTATAAAGAACTCGTCGGTACCCAAGACGCCTAGTGAGATAAGGCAATTCCTTGTACTGGAAGGATACTACCGACATTTCATTGAGGGATTTTCTAAAATCGCTCAACCTCTCACAACCTTGACCCATAAAGGAACGACTTATAAATGGGGTGAGAGTCAAGAAGTTGCTTTTCAGTTGTTGAAACAGAAACTCTGTAGCGTGCGATATTAGCATTACTAGAAGGAAGTGATGATTTTGTGGTTTACTGTGATGCTTCTATCCAAGGACTTGGTTGTGTCCTGATGCAACGTGACAAGGTAATAGCCTATGCCTCGAGACAACTGAAGGTGACGAAAAGAACGATACTACTCATGACTTGGAGTTAGGTGCAGTGATCTTTGCCTTGAAGATCTGGAGACATTACTTGTACGGTACCAAATGCACTATTTACACCGATCACAAGAGTCTTCAGCATATCTTTGAATAGAAAAAGCTGAACATGAGGCAGCGACGCTGGTTGGAATTGCTAAACGATTATGATTGTGCTACTAAATATCACCCGGGAAAGGCGAATGTAGTCGCTGATGCCTTGAGTAGAAAGGAAACCACTAAGCCCTGACGAGTGCGTGCTCTGCAGCTGACGATTAGCACTCACTTGCCTGATCAAATCAAGAAAGCTCAGACGGAAGCTTTGAAAGCGAAAAACGTTGGCTCTGAATCTTTACGTAGGATGGACAAACAGTTGGAAGTCAAATCTGATGGAATCGGGTATTTCATGGATAGACTTTGGGTACCCATGTATGGAGATCTGAGAGACTTAGTCATGAGTGAAGCACACAAGTCTAAATATTCCATACACCCTGGTTCTAACAAAATATATCATGACTTGAAGGCGCACTATTGGTGGCCTAATATGAAGGCAGACGTAGCAACGTATGTGAGCAAGTGTCTAACCTGTTCCAAGGTTAAAGTGGAATATTAGAAGCCATCTGGGTTACTGCAACAACCTGAGATTCCTTTGTGGAAGTAGGAACAGATTTCTATGGACTTTATTACTAAGTTACCCAGGACTCCTAGTGGTTGTGACACGATATGGGTGATAGTGGATCGACTGACTAAGTCAGCTCATTTCTTGGCGATCAAGAAGACTGACAAAATGGACAAGTTAACCAGAATTTACCTGAAGGAGGTAGTTTCGAGACATGGCATGCCGATCTCGATTATTTCTGATCGTGATGCTCGTTTTACATCTCATTTCTGGCAGTCGTTACAGAAATCTTTGGGTACACGTTTGGATATGAGCACGACATATCATCCGCAGACCGATGGACAAAGCGAGCGTACTATTCAAACCTTGGAAGACATGTTACGTGCTTGCGTGATTGATTTTGGGAATAATTGGGAAGTTCATCTACCGTTGGTCGAATTCTCGTACAACAATAGTTATCATACTAGCATCAACGCAGCACCATTTGAGGCGTTGTATGAGCGAAAGTGTAGATCACCAGTTTGTTGGGCAGAAGTTGGAGATAGTCAGCTGACTGGCCCTGAATTGGTGCACGAGACTACCGAAAAGATTGTGCAGATACGGAACCGTATGGCTGCAGCACGAGACAGGCAAAAGAGCTATGCAGACAAGCGACGGAAACCTTTGGAGTTTCAGGTCGGTGACAAAGTGTTGTTGAAGGTCTCACCTTGGAAATGCGTCATTCGATTTGGCAAAAAGGCAAGCTTAATCCGAGATACGTTGGACCATTTGAGATTCTTGAAAGAATAGGTCCAGTGGCGTATCGATTAGACCTGCCTAATTCACTAAGTGGTGTTCACAATGTATTTCACGTCTCAAATCTGAAGAAGTGTTTATCTGACGAGACACTGGTTGTACCATTAGAGGAAGTACAAGTAGATGATCAATTACGCTTTGTTGAAGAGCCGGTTGAGGTAATGGACCGTGAGGTCAAGACTCTCAAGCAAAACAAGATACCTATAGTCAAAGTTCGTTGGAACTCGAGACGTGGACCGAAATTCACGTGGGAACGCGAGGATCAGATGAAGCTCCAGTATCCTCATTTGTTCGAAACGACGGTGACAGCCGGGGAAGGTACTCATTAAATTTCGGGACAAAATTTCTTTCAACATGGGGATGATGTGACAACTTATTCGATTTTGTTATGCCAATGCAGTAAACTAGTGATGTAACACAACCATGTAACGTAATTTTCGGGATGAAAATTCTTTCAACATGGGGATAATATGATATCCGGTAATTTTCCGTTACCAAACTCCGTTAGTTCCGTTAGGTCTTGCATACACGTGTCGTGAGCACACACTAGTTGTCGTTGAACGTTGGTGACTTAATAACAATAATCTATGATAAACATTAATAATCTACTTAATAATGTTGATTGTTAGATGTTAATATGATGTTAGTTGGGTTGTATGAATGTTAGATTATGTTGATTATGCAAGAAATCTATGATTTGATCATGAATTTCATACATTGCCTTAAGAGGAAACTTTTTGTTCTTGGAATTCATGATTTGATGATTGTATGATGTTAGATACATTGATTGGATGTTAGTTTACATGGTTTATGCAAGAAAATTCATGAAATTGATGTGTTGATCATAACTTACTATAAGTGGAAACTTTTATGCATGATGATTGGGATTTTTGATGAGTTAGTGATGATTATCATGTTAGAATGTATGTTATGAACTTGATTAGGTATAAAGTTGATGATATTATGAATGAATTGGATATTAGATTGCTTTTGGGGGTTACTTTCCCAAAAGGGAAACTTTATTTTTGAAGAACATTGGATATGATGATTTGGGCGTGCTTATGATGTTAGGATCATGTTAGAATGTTTATGGATGATGTCTAATATGGTAGAATGTGTTAATTGAGTTGTATGGATGCTTGATTGATCATTTAAGGAATTTAGGTTCTTGGTGGTTATACATGATGATGAATTATGGTTAGTGATTAGGGAATCATGTTTGGGATTGGAATTGATCATTGTTGTGTATGTTGGTTGGAATGAACCTTTTGGATTAATGTGATTATGATTGTTATACGCGCGTGCGAATCTGAGGCCCCTACTTAGTAGGATTGGCAGGGTTTAGGATGTGAAGTCGTGAGTGGCTTCACGTGGCATGTATCGCATGACTAGACTTCACGTATGATTTATTAGTTGTGATGTATTTATAATTGAGTTAAGCATGTTGATTGTTTGAGATTCGTATGAGTTGTATGATGATCTAATGTTGATGATGTGATACACGTGAATAACTTTCTGTGTACACGTACTTATGTACTTACGTGTTCTAGGTAACCTTTGAAGGGTTGTCTTTCCATCCATCATCAGTTCTCTTTTATCATTGTCTTTGCACATCAGGTGAGTTCATGCCCTACTATTTTATAAACTCTCTTCTGGGGGAGGTAGCATATTTGTTCACAAACGCTATATTATTATTATAAGTTGTGTATGTTTTAACATAGTGCATAATACCTAGAAAGTCCTCACACTTTTGGATGGTTAATAATGGTAACTAGCGGGAAATCTTGGGTAGTACTACTGGGTTTGACAAGCCCCACCTGTGCGACTCGAGGTCAAACGGGTGCAATATTGTCCTAAACACAAACATCATCACGACCTGGTAAGTCGTGACGGGAGGCAACAAACGCAACACAGTCAGCTTCGATCGCGAAATCACTATGGTTATTACTTGTGAATATAGACTAGCCATCTATTTCAATGCACTAAATTATTATTGTTTATGTTAAACGCAAACTCTTGAACTCACCAACCATTGTGTTGACATTTTTAGTATGCTATTCTCAGGTCGTTAACTCAGGTTGCCATTAGGAGCACATCACGGGTCCAGCATGCATTGTAAGACTTCATCTTAAGTCATAACACTTGGATTTTATTTATGAGATTTAAATAATGGGTTGACGCGTGTTTTGCCAAATTTTGCATTTATATACTTTTGGTTTGTCTTATTTACAAAATGCTTCCGCATAGTTTTAAAGTTTGAACTTTGATTGGTTTTATTTTAAATGTGGCATATGTTGTTGTTCTGAGTAACTAGTGACTGTGATCCTGGTTTGTTCACACACCTCGCGGTAAAACTTCGCACGTGGATTTTGAGGGTGTGACAGTCTTTACCATAGGGTTGATGTTATGTCTCTGTCTTTTATGCATTCTCATAAAAGTTAACAAAATTTAAGGAATAAAGTAAGAATAAATGAAATTTTCTATATTTATATCTATACTATATAATAAAAGAATAATTAGATTGACACATAACCTTTTGTTGTGCATTCTAAACTTTCTTCCCACCCTCATCACATAGTATTTTTTGTCATATCGTGTAGCTCAAAGTGTTTAAATAATTAAATTCGTTTATTCTTATTTTGATATTTTCATTAAATTCAGTTAAATAAACAGTTCTAGAATAAATTAATTTTGTCCTGATTCTATAAATTTTGTTAGAGATACTTTGTAATTAACTTTTTATTCAAAGTTGGTTTGTTTTTTAAACAACCAGTGTTCACACATGGTTACATTTATGTTACATTATCTTGAGTTACAAGTAGACATGAATCAAAATTAAAAATTATTAATATTAGACAATAATGATAAAATTACAAACAGAACATAAAATTTTGTATGCAAAGAAATTTTCGGAGGTTTATGGATGTTTTTATGTTCAATATAATATAACCTGAAGTTCTTATTTATAAGTTCATTTTATATTATACACTATTTAGATTTATAAGCATTGATACAAAAAATCTACTAATATTAGATATAGATTATTTTAAGAAAAATTAAACATAAAAATCGATATACAAAATATTAACAATAATATTACGACTTACAAACTTTTTTAATCAAAATCAACTTTTATTTATTGAACCCGTGTATTACACGGGTCTTTAGTCTAGTATATACATATAGAATTAATTACATATAAAACATTTACATGTACGTAAATAGAAGTGAATAGACAATACTTAATTAGACTTGTCTTTAAATGGTTTGAAAAAAATTAAGAATAAGTAAATACTTAAAATTTAAAGAGAAATAAAAGATGAAAGATAAATTAATTAGTTAATTAATTAGAGAGAGAATATTTAATAGTTACAATTATACCCTTATTAATTATTTTTTTAATAATCATAATCAAAAGATAATGAGTGGTATAGATTAGTTCTTTAAGTTCTCATAAAAAATAAAGTCCTGAAAAGAACCTAACCTGAAAAGAGATCAAATAAGAACTATGCTTATACTTATAAATCGTAAAAACTAGCACTATCCAATCACATAATTGATAATTGATTTAACCATTTAAGTATTTTATGTATATTTGATTAAACTTTAATCTTATTTTTTTAGGTCATTATATATTTTTTAGTTTAAACTTCAAGCAACGACAATGATGACGGAATGACTTACATATACGTAACTTGTATGAGTTACATGTACGCAACTCCCCTATATATATATATATATATATATATATATATATATATATATATAGGAAAGGGAACGAATGTTAACCATGCTTTATTGCGATAACCGTGTTAACTTTTGAAAATCAATCAAAATCATTATTTTTTTAGTGGAAAAACATCGTTATACATATACACATATATGTTCTTTTATGTATATGTGTAAATTTATTAGCGTAAAAAAGTTACGACTAGTGTAAGTTACTTACACCTGTGTAAATATTTACATGGCGTAAGTAACTTACACTAGTCGTAACTTTTTTACGCTTATGAATTTACACATATACATAAAAGAACATATATTTGTATATGTATAATGATGTTATTTAACCAAAAAAATAATGATTTTGATTGATCTTGATGAAGTTAACACGGTTATCGCAATAAAGCAGGGTTAACATTCGTTTCGCACCCTATATATATATATGTATATATATATATATATCCTAAAATACTTATAACAAAGCTTTAAGAGCATTCAAATTAGGTTTTCTATTTTAATTTTTATAATTATACTAAAATACACTACTTTTTCTCTCTTATTATCAATTAAATAATATTTGTTTATACTTTTATCATCACCTTTTCTCTCTTCTCTACTCATAACCATTTTAAAAAAATATTAAAAAATTTATATGGGTGAAACAGTAATATACAAATTGAAAAATAACTTTTTTCTTTTCTGCGCTAACAACCATTTACAACTATTTCTTAATATATAAAAAACACAATCAAATAAATATAAATAAACTACTGTGAATGTTGTAAAGCTTACTATATAAGTATTTAAAATGCTAATTCTTAAGTTGCATAAATAATCTTAAAAATTTATATTTTAACGCACTAAGGTTTAGTTATATACATACTTTGTTCTCTATACTTATATATTTTCTATATGCTCACCTTAATATGTTTATTTTTGCTTTTACTCTTTTAAATTTTAAATTTTAATGTTTTAAAAATATAAAATAATTTGTCGTTGTGGCGTGTCTATTTGTATTTACTTTTTGGTGTAACTTCATATAAAACGGAATTGTACATTATAATATACAAGTAATCAACCCATAAACGTATAATATTTCAAAGCTATTTCAAGGTTTTGATGTTTTTACATTTTATTCACTTCAACTTTTAACATATGATTTTTATAAAATCTAAATTTCTACGCGCTTATTTTACCAACATTAATTAATACTTTTAATTGTTCGATTTTTTTTCTATTGCGACAGGTTATCAATATTTCATTGTTAATTTTTAAATGATTTTTTATATTAAGTTTCAAATATTATTATCGCCTAGTTGCAACACATTGGTATGTGGCGGTTTTGTGTTTCAATATAAAGTTTCGTAAATTTCGATTTTCTTAAATACAATGTGTGACTTCGAAGCGATGTTTAGATATATATAAATTTTTTTCATGAATTCACGCCTCTGCTGTGACACTAGCGTAGAAGATTGAAGATTAATAATAACGAATAGAACCTGTGTCAAATGGGTAAAAACGCTTTTGACACGTGCATATGGTTCGAAAATTACATAATATTAATAAAGCAATGAAAATAAATAAGAAAGTTTGGAGTTATTCAATTTTGGCCACAACACTTTTTAAAATTATAGTTTTGTACCCAATCCCAATCTTAAATATGCATAGAATCATTTATTGTTTTAGATATAGAAGTGTGCTTGTGATAGAGGATGAGGAGTAGCTAGAAGCAGTTGGCAAGACCAATCTCGGGTGTCGAGTCGTCCGGCGTGTAACATGGTTGTGGTCACCGGTCGTGGCTACCCGATGAGAGAAATTTGGAGAGTCACCAGCCACCTTCGTCATCATTGGCCTCCTTGTTATTGTTTATGTTGGTGGTTGTGATGGTGGTCATGGTGGTGACATTTGTTTTCTCGATTGCGTATCTAGCATGGTTTGTGACGGTGGAGATGGGGCGACATCAGTTGTCGCTCTGCCTCCTGTTTAGGTTGAGACGGAGCGAGCAACAACGGTGGCGATGATGGTAGTATGACCGCCTTTTTTTCTCTTTGCGCCACAATCTGTCCGCTACCCTTTTAGGACTCTCAGACACACCATTTTTAGCATTCTAATCCGGATTTATATCGTTGTGTAGTGTCGTGATTGTTTTACACCCGCCGCGAAGCGCGGATAGGTTACTAACTAGTTTAACTACAAAATTGCTGCATGACTCACTTGTTATTTCTTTAATTTAGGCTCTGATACGTGTGTCTTTAAACCTAAAATTGAACTACGAAATAGTTGCTAACCTGATTTTTTTATTACCAACATAACAGTGACTATTGTATGTGTTTTAAGTCCACAATTAGACTGTAAAATGACCCCAGGTCTGATCTATTTTGCCTTCGGTTAATCACTAACAAAAGGTATTTTTCAGGTTCAAAATTAGACTGTAAAAGGTCTGTGAACTGATTTGTATCTCCATCAAATTAAAGGTATTTAATCTTTTCTTAACTATGTTATTTGTCTATACATATGTTAATGTTTCGGTGTAAAGCTTTGAATATCTTTCTACTCTAATAAAATGGTATTTTAGGTGACACATGGCAGCACCATATTTCTTCTTATCAAAATTTTCTCACTTCTCTCTTTTATTAAATAATTACCTTAATTACTAATAATATTATTTAACTTTATTTAGAATAAAAATAGTTTTTTAATAAATTTAAAAAAAGATCTTATTAATGTAATCTCCAAAAAGTCATTTTTATATAATAAGAAATCTTTACAAAACATGAAACTTTTTAAAAATTAATGTTTTCTAAAAGTTTTTTTTATAAACAAATAATAATTAAAATTGAAAATCATAATAATAATATTTTTAAAAATGATATTTTTAATACGGTTTGTTTCAAACAAAATATTTATTGTTTTCTTGGCAAAAAAACAAAAGTTTAAAAGGTTGACATAATTTTTTTATTACATACCGTTCTTAATCATAAGTAAATTCAATCATATTTTATCGTGAATTTCATTTAATATATACATTATTTTATTATATTTAATATTTTATTGTTCAACCAGTGTAATACACCGGTTTACTAAAGCTAATAATCAATATGAATATAAACCGACCTGTGTTGGATATAGTTTATTTCATGTTGTCCTTGTTTGTACCTGTACCCGTGTTACAGTATATATTTTGTTTACTAATTGTGATATCTGTGTTAACAAAATTGGTAGGTTGAAATTTAGAAGATCGAGTTGAATACTTGAATATATGCAAACTACAAATGCAACAAGTGGACAAAAAGACTCGAAGGCTATTACAAGAGTTCATGAAAACTTACAATCTCATGGTAATACTTAGTCATTTGTTAGATATTATGTTACACATTTGTTAGATATTATGTTACACATTTGTTAGTTTGTAGTTTAAACGTATTAAGACAATGATTGGAATGTATACATTTTAGTTTATTGTATTTATCATTGATTTGTAAAGCATGCATATTTCTGTTATTTGTAAAACAATTTTTATGATTTTTTTCTGCATTTTTAGCATAAAAATCTGAAATTTTCTAATTAAATTTTTTTTTAAATTAAATTTTAATTTTTGTCGCAAATGTGTAGCAAACAATAAATTTTAATTTTAAAATGTGTTTATTGTAAATGCATAGCAAACAATAAATTTGAATTTTTAGTTAAATAAATTATTTGTCACAAATGCGTAGCAAACAATAAATCTGAATTTTGATTAAATAAAAGTATTTTGTAGCAAATGCGTAGCAAACAACAAATCTGAATTTCAATTAAAAAAATATTTGTCGCAAGTGCTTAGCAAACAGTACTCTTAATTTTGATTTAAAAAAAAATGTTTGTCGCAAATGCATATCAAATATTAAATCAAAATTTGAAAATGATTAATGTTATAATTTTGTTAGTTTTTAAATCACTGTTAACATGATAATAACAATTATGAGGGTGCGTAGGAAATACGTAGCAAACTCTTACACCAAGTTTTTGTCACAAAAGAGTGGCAAAGTGCGTAGCAAAAATGTCACACACGGTTTCCGACGAGACTATATCGGACAAACGATTTTTGTTGCAATTGCGTCGCAATTTTGGTTGGTTTTGCTACGCATTTGCTGACGAAAAAATGTATGCTAAATGTTTTTTTTTTCTAGTAGTTACTGGAGTTATGATACTAATAAAAACATATAAATAAAGATTAAAAAAAGTTAAGTGGGAAGTTGCATAATTGTTTTATCGTCAAACTAATTTTTAATAGTTCAACAAACATGTGATGTGTAGTCCACTCCCAAGTCAGGGATCGAAATCTTATCCAAAAAGTAAGCAATATAATATGCAAAAACATCGATCCATGGTGCAGCTAGGGATGGGATCACCTCACCTCACCTGACGCATGTTCGATTAGAGCCCAGTTCACATTTTCAACTCACAACCTTTCATCACCATGGAGTAGACCCCGTTTATAAATTATTGGATACTATGCGATCAACTTATAGATATTTTTCTAAATTAGAATCGCTCTAGCCATAAAATTGTTTTCTCTTGTGGTAAAATTAAAAGGTGAATAATATTATCTTTTTCTCTTTTATAAATATCTATCAACTAGTAATTATGAAATTCAAAAAAAAAAAAAAAAAAAAAAAAAAAAGAAGAAAAGAACCCTCACTTGTTACTTATTGGTTCGTCAAACTTCAGTTATTCTTAATATTATTTTTAAGATAATAATATACCTAACAATCACACTTTTTGAACAAAAACTTTTTTAATAATACACTCTTTCTAATAAAATAATTATAATAATTTAAAACAGTTTTAGTTAGTTTATTACCGATATTTAAAATGGTTTTTTTTACCTATTTTATTATTTTATTATATAGTTGAAACAACTTCACTGCTAATATTTTTAAATCGTCATAACTTTTTCATACGTGCTCATTTATAATATAAATATACCATAAAAACAAGTTTTTGATTATCTTTAATTAAAGGGTTATTGGATTTCAATAATCTCAACTTTCATTTATTGCCGGGATTAATCCCAACTTAGGAAATATTTACAGACACCCCCAACTTTGAGATTATTTTCCTTCAACGAACTCTTACTAACTGAGAGTTAACACCTTTAGTTTTTCGATAACGTGGAATGTTTATATGGCCAAAACACTAAGCCGAAAGTTAAAATCAACCATTTGGTCCGTCAATCTGTAATTTCTGCACCCTAAAACCCGTCAATCTCCACCTTCTGATTTGAACCACTTAACTCATTCGAGGTAGATTTCAGGTGACGTTGGAGGCAAGCCATCGAAAAACGGACTTGATGGAGGCTGGGTGGCGGCGTAGTTAAAAAATAGCTCAATGTTAGCGTCATTTTATGAAAAAAACTAACGGAGGTTAACTCTCAGTTAGTAAGGGATCGTTGGAAAAAAATAAATTTAAAGTTGAGAGTGTCTTCAAACATTTCTTGAGTTGGGATTAATCCCGGCCAATAAATAAAACTTAAGTTTTTAAAATACAATAACCCTTAATTAAACTATACAAAAGTTACTATTTATATTATACAAATTTAAATGCATCATTTTATTTTGTTTTAATTAAAGCAAAATTATTTACTTTTTACGTACTCATGTTTTTTTATATTTATATAACCAAGCAAATAAGTTATAAAATCTTAATATTACTTTTGCATGTTCTCTTTTATTAATAAATCAACTATGTAACTTAACTAACTTTTACTTGACTCATCCTCTTTACTCTAACAAAAATATAAATAAATAGTACACATGACAGCATTAAATTCTTTCTTATTACATTTTTTTTGTTTCTCTTTTCTATTTAATAGTTAATATAACTACTGATAATATTATTTATTTTTTTATAAAAATACATTTTTATAAAATAAGAATTTTTTAAAAACATCAAAATATTTTAACATTGATGTTTTAAAAAGTAAAATATTTTTAAATGAAAATAATTAAGATTGGAAGTTATAATAATGAAATTTTTTAAAATAACTTGTTTGGGAACAAAATATTTAAGTTTTTTAAATAAAAAATTTTAAAAATCAATATCATTGTTCTATTACTTATATCCTCACTAATACGTAATTTCAATTATATCTTATCTTAAAATATAATTTTATAATTCATAAAATTTTATTATATTTAATTTTTATTTATTTAAACCGTGTAATGCATGTGTTACTAATTTATCTAATATATAGTTAATTTATGTTGTTCACTAAACTCTAAAGTATTATAAAAACTAAATTACACTAAAAGCTAAAATGCTATATTTTATTTTATACTAGGGAGAGCAATGAAGATTTAACAATAGTAATACAATTAATTAAAACTAAGTTAAATTATCATTGTCATTTATATAAAAAGGATATATTATTATGGAAGGGTTCAAATAAAAATGCCATTAAAACTAAAAATGTAAAAAATAATCTTAATTATTAATCTACTTAATCAATAGTCGAGATTAAATTGTAGGGAATAAGTTTGCTGTAGGGGTATTTTACACTAGACTTGACTTTTTTCAAGTTCTCTTATTTTTTTAAACGTGCATTATTTTTATATACGATATTACTTTTTTAAACGTTTATATGATTTTTGCTCGTCATTATGTCTTTTTTGCAGTTTATTGTGTATTTTTATTTGTTATTGTAGTTTTTGGAATACTTTTATGTTTTCTTTAAAAGGAGGAATTGTAAAAAAAAATATTATGGTGAAATAGCATTGCTGTGTATATCTAGTATGTAAAACACAATAATAAAAAAAACACAATGTCTTATTGTCATTATTTTATCTTGAATACTACGAGTTTTAAAAAATATATTGATGAAATAGCATCTATACTTTTAACACATATGCCACAAGGCTATACGCGGCGTATGGGCCCATATAACGCGTATAGCTTGCTTTATTTACACCGAACGTTTGATTTCAAATTATTTGACGCGACGTAAGATTCCCGTCGATAATATATAAACGAAGTGGATATTAAACGAATTCGCTCGTATTCAAAACTTATTCGTTTTCTCCAGAGGTAACGTTTGATACTTTCAGTGATTGTTAGTAATCATAACGTTTAATTTTTTCAAAAACATCTTATCGCAAGAAGTTAGTGTTTTGTGGTTCAACATTTTCTTCTGTCTCATAATTTACTCGGTAAACATGTTATTCTTATTTCACTAAGTATTTACATACAATATACATATATCTGAATTGGATACTTAAGAATCATTTCAACTGACTCGGGTTCCATCGACGCTAGTCGGTTACGTTTAAACTGAGTAATTTTCAAGATTTTTTTTATCATAACCGACTAGTATCGTGGATACTTAAGATTTTTTTATCATAACCTACCATAATTCATTATAAGTAATTAAAATGAAATAAAATTAAAGAAAAGTTTTTCAAAACGTAAGTGAGAATTATAATAATTACTTAATCAAAACCAAATTAAGAAACTACTAATCAAGTTTAATCATCAAAATAAAAAGTTGTCATTCTAAATAGAAAGAAATTAATATAAAGTCAAATAAAGAAGTTTATGAATTTTAAGAATAGGTAAAATTTAGAAAATAACAGTCAAATAAGATAAATAAATTTAAAATTAATGCAAGATCTTTATTAGTAACTAGCCTATAAAACCGTGTAACACACGGGATGCGAATAATAATATTATACAAATAAAGATAAAATTAAATACATGTAAAATAAAATAGTTTAGATGAATGGTAACACAAATAACTTTGATTTAAATTAATATAGTCTGTTTATCTAATTGAGGAGATTCAAAAATTTAATTGATATTTTATAGGATTTATTTTTTTAGAAATCTGCAAGTTTAAATATCTTCCAAATTTAAATCCTTCAGATAATTAAAGAAATTAAAAGTTTCTAAATTATATTTTATATGGTTTTTTTTAAACCGTAAATTTGTATCTTTTCAAAATTTAAATGGTTTACATAATTAAGGAAATTCATTATTTGTAATTAATACATGATATTTCTTACGATGGTTATTTTAAATTTCTCCATGTTTTTATTTTTATGGTTATTTTAAACTAATATAGTTTTTATACAAACTCATAAATCGGATATAATTATTGTAAAATCAATACTAATCTATTATAAAAACATATTTATTTATAAATTTATGTATGATATCACACATCTAAAAATATGCAGATAATATGTTACTATAGGACAAATAAATAACAAATTTAATTCAAATTAGTAGTATATTATGATTATTTGAACTTGAAATTGTGATAATTATGGCAAATTTTAATTCAAATTATTACAAATAATAAAAACAATCACAACTTCTTTATATTGAGTAAAAAAAGAAGTAATTTATATTTAGTATTCAAATTAATTGTGTAAAAGTTGTTATACAATAAAAACAATTATCATAGTACAATTTATTAAAGAGAAGAAAAAAATGGAGAAAAAAAAATTAATAGGGTGACACATGACAAGTAATGATCTTTAAAGGGTTACATATGGCATATTAGATATTTGTATATTAATATAGATATATTGTTCATTTAAAAAATATTGTTTGGGCCTCATGAAGCCCAATGCAAAAGACATTAAAAGTAAAAAAAATTTCAAGAAAAACGAAGCAATGATGAATTCAAACCAGCGCCACCCGCTCAAAGGTGGAGTGCCCAAACCAGTAAACCAAAAGTAATTTAGTGCTTACATGTAGTTTATTATTTATATATCTACCACATAAAAATAAAAAAATAATTAAAAGTTACTGTAGCAACCGATATAATTTTTATATATACATGTATATATATATATATATATATATATATATATATATATATATATATATATATATATATATATATATAATTTATTAAATTTGTGTAATACAAATGGTAGTAACATAGTGATTATATATTTATTAATTCTAGTTGTGGTCCCACCACATGTCTATATATTGAAGGTGTGGTCCTTCTCACTATAACCATCCAAGCTCCATATATAGAGCTCACCTCCCAAACACTTGAAACAAACCATGGCTTCACTAAATCCTATTGCGCCTGATCACACCTTTAGCGTTGAAGGGCGCAACCCTGAAATCGAGTTTGGTGCAACGAACCACAGCACCAACTGGGTTCTTAATGCACCAGATCCTCCAGGGTTTCTCCAACAAATCTATCACACAGTCTTTTCTCGAGGAAAAAGAAACAATTTGTGTTCTTCATCTTCTGAGAAGAATCATTCACCTTTTGCACGTATGCTTGCAATACTCACCAGTATATTTCCTATACTTAGCTGGGGTAGAAACTATAGCCTCTCCAAGTTTAAAAGTGACGTGATTGCTGGATTAACTCTTACTAGCCTCAGCATTCCTCAGGTACGTACAATATAATTCCTTCAATTCTCACCTACAAACATATATACATACATGGTGTTTACTAATTATTGCTTTTGAATTGTAAAACTTTAATTAATTAATTAATTTCAATTCTCTCTTGATATAATTAATTAATTATATTTCTTACAGAGTATCGGGTATGCTGCTTTAGCTAATCTAGATCCACAGTATGGCCTATGTAAGTTAACGAAATTAACATGCATGTGTAATTTGTTTCTTACATTTTTTTTTCAATTATTGTGTGTGCATATTTTGATTGGTTTGAATATTAATTTGATGTGTATATATATAAATGTTGATAGATGGAAGTGTCGTCCCTCCTTTAATATATGCTGTCATGGGTACTTCACATGAACTAGCCATCGGTCCAGTAGCCGTGGTGTCACTCCTGATATCATCACTGGTCACAAAGCTAGCTGATCCTGTCGCTGATCCTGCTTCCTACTTGAAACTTACTTTCACAGCCACCTTCTTCGCCGGCACCTTCCAGGCTCTTTTTGGATTTCTTAGGTACGCACCTACTAATTCATTATTCATGTAAAAAAATCAAGAAATATTTATATATGTATATAATTAATTTGTTGGATGACTAAGGTTGTGGGTTATTTATACTATTCTTTCAGGTTAGGTTTCCTAATTGATTTTCTATCGCATGCGGCGATTGTGGGATTCATGGCGGGTGCAGCAATTGTTATCGGTCTTCAACAACTCAAGAGTTTATTCGGGATGAGTCATTTTACTACTAAAACGGATGTTGTCTCGGTGTTGGAAGCTGTTTTTAATTCATTCCACTCCTCAGTACGTTAATTAATATCTTCCCATTATAGTGTTACTAGTGTTTCTTTTTACAACTTAACCTAGCTTATTTTTTTTTTATATATATTCCTGTACGTCTTTGCAGTGGCACCCTTTGAATTTGGTTCTTGGATGTGCATTCCTTATATTCATCCTCATTACCAGACAGATCGTGAGTAGTTTCGCGAACATCAAATTCATTACTTTCTTAATTAAATATTAATTGTCTTTGGATGATCATTAATTAACTTGATCAAACTAATTGACTCCAATTATTAATCCAGGGAAAAAAGAACAAGAAATTATTCTGGTTGCCTGCGATTTCCCCGGTTATATCGGTCATTTTATCGACTCTGATAGTATACCTAACGAGAGTGGATGAACATGGGGTTAATATCATTAGACATTTTAAAGGAGGACTCAATCCAAGTTCACTGCACCAGTTGGAGTTCAATGGTCCACACCTTGGCGAAGTAGCCAAAATCGGCTTCATTTGTGCCATTATCGCACTAACGGTAAATAATATATGGTTTTGTTGATAAAGCTCAGCTCCACATGCAAGTTAACATCAAAATGAAACATACTTTTTGTTTTTCTTTTTCCAACGTGTAGTATATATACTAGTTTCATTTTAATTTACTACTACAGAAATTGTTATTGTGTGTACCAAATTTTCAAAGCGAAAAACAAACCTCGCGGCCAGTGTCACTGCATATAGTAACGCACAAATTTGTTTCTAGATGAGTAATAGGATAAGTTAAAAGCTAGCTATATAAATTTTAATAAACTGATACTTAAAAATTAAGTTATTAAAGTCCCTAGCTACGGTGAGTAATTTAATATCATCTTAAGTTTAATTAATATATTTCATACTCATTAGTCAACCCAACCTACTATTTCATATGAAATACCTGTATTAATTTCTATGCAGATTGATGTGATTACGTTGATGGGTAAATTAGAAGGTCAAAGTAGTTAAGATGCATTTATAAATTTGGTTATTATAAATTTGGTAAATTTTACAGGAAGCTGTTGCTGTTGGTCGGTCTTTTGCTTCGATTAGAGGGTATAACTTAGACGGGAACAAAGAAATGTTAGCCATGGGCTTTATGAACATTGCTGGATCCATGTCTTCTTGCTATGTTGTCACAGGTAACAAATATATATATATTTGATGTTATTAGAGCGTGACACAAGTTTAAGTGAAAATTAATCAAGTCTATAAAAGGATCTGACGAAGTGTTTAATTTTCTTGTATGTATGTATTTGCAGGATCTTTTTCGCGAACTGCTGTAAATTTTAGTGCAGGCTGTCAATCTCCGGTATCCAACATAGTAATGGCGGTAACCGTGTTCATATCATTGCAAGTGTTAACGAAACTATTGTATTACACACCTCTTACCATATTAGCATCGATCATCTTATCTGCCCTTCCCGGATTAATCGATTACAATGAAGCTTACCATATTTGGAAAGTTGATAAAAAGGACTTTCTTGCATGCGCTGGGGCTTTCTTTGGTGTGCTCTTTGCATCTGTGGAGATTGGCCTTTTGATTGCCGTAAGACTATCGTAACTAATTACTTTTATTATTTTCATATATTAATATATATATACATATATGATCATATTATATACACATATATGGTAGATCAATATGAGCCACGTTGGTTTTTTTTTATTTTTATTTTTTTAAGGAAAGAATTCAACTTATCATAAACTTAACTACTTTAGTTAATATATAAGCTTCTAAACATTAATGCCTAATTACGTATACTTATATGCGGTTATCTAATCACTAGAGTTGGTGAGACTATAGGCCGGGCCATTAATAAATGAAGTATATGTGATAAAATAAGAGAGCCTTTTGAATATGAACATTAAAAAAGTGATTATATCCTAAGGCTTGTAACTACCATTGATGAATATGTCATTCTTTACTTAGACGTGCATAAAAAAATATAAAAAAACAATACTACCAAGATGATAGCTAGCGAGGACAATACATAACAAAATTCTAAAGATGAAAACGAAGGACACGGACTTTAGGCTACTTAACATATTTATTTATTGATTGATTCTTAATTCATGTAAAATAATTTATCATTTTCTGGGATGCAATCAATAATGACTTTTTGTTTTACACTAAAGGAGCTTAGGCTGCTTAACACAATTAATTAATCAAGTGGTATGTTTGCATGCAGGTGGGTGTTTCGTTT
Source organism: Flaveria robusta (assembly GCA_025506415.1). NCBI lineage: Eukaryota > Viridiplantae > Streptophyta > Magnoliopsida > Asterales > Asteraceae > Flaveria > Flaveria robusta. The sequence continues at coordinate 48,758,944 of CM046469.1, forward strand.
GGAAGATTAATCCTTAATTCCATAAGATCAGATGTAGAAGAAATAGGAAGGCTCCCCGGGACAAACATTTTCTGTGACAAGGCACAGTATCCTGGGGTGGTTGATGTTTCAGGTGTTCGCATAATTCGTCTTAACTCTGGCTCATTTTGTTTTGCCAATGCTAATCCAATTAAGGAAAGGTATATATCAACCCTAAATGCATACATGCATGAATGTACATTCATTTATATATAGTTAACAAATATATTAACTAACGACCTACTCTTCAATTAAAATTATCTGTTTCTTTAATTTTGATGGACACTCATTGCAGGATAACCAAATATCTGACAGAAAAGAATGAGGCAAGGAAACAGATTACTGGAATAATCTTAGACATGTCCTGTAAGTGTTTAAATGAATTCGTGAATTTTCCTTCGACAATTATATAAGAAGATCGACTAAACAACTTCTTGTTATTATATGTATATGTATTAAACTGATTATTAGTTAAATTGACAGTTTTTATTTCCGGTTAAAGATTGGCTTTTTGACTGTCAGGTGTCGTCAGCATTGACTCTTCAGGAATTCTTGCGCTAGAAGAAATCCACAAGAAATTGGTTTCAGAAAACGTACATGTACGTAAAGCTTTCAAAAACTTCACATCTTCGATGAAAGCCTTTCTCAATTAATAAACTTCGCAGTCGTCAATTAATTGCAATTCGATCATGTTGTCGTATTAATATATAGTTATATGTTGCAGTTAGCCATCGCCAATCCAAGATGGAAAGTGATCCACAAGCTAAAAGTAGCTGGGTTCGTTGAGAAAGTTGGAAGTGATAGTATTTTCCTCACGGTTAATGAAGCTGTTGATGTTTGTCTCAGTTCAAAGTCTATCGGTGTTGCCAATTGCTGATATATAACATATATATTGGCTAAATATTGTTCACTCTAATTGAAGGACCTATACATGTCAATCTCATTTGTTTCTTGTCTTTGTATTAATTAAGTTCGTTCCTGATGTGTGGTATGCCATATAAACATTATGTATTGGGTCTCATTCAGCTGCGGTTATCTTGTTAAGGTGTTATTGAATTGTATATAATATAGACTTGTTATTGTTATTATAAACTACCGTTTTAATATTTAACTACAGCATTCACATCAACATTCTTATCATTAATCTTATAGTTACACTAACATAATAATTTTTAAATTTTTTTTAACTAAATAAATTTTTTTATATTTTTATCATTATACTTTCTCTCTCATTCACTAATAAGCACTTTCAAAATATATTAAAAAATAAATATAGATGAATAGTGTCTTACTAAATATACAAATAAATATTAGTATTTTCTCTTTCATTCACTAATAATCATTCGCACTCAATACATATAATATATATATATAACACATACAAATATTAAAAAACCTACTGCGAATACTATTATGCATATAATGTAGTTATTCGGTCAATACTATTGGTAACATTCGGCCGCCTCTTAAAGGGCGCAATGCTTGAATATACCAATTGATACATATCTGACAATGTTTTATCACATCAAAGTGTTGGTTTATGTAACACCTATGAAATTTTCATATTATATTTTGTCATTGATATACATAGTGATAAAAATAAATTATTATAAATTATGAATATATTTTGAACGAGGCTTTATGATTAAGATTTATTTAGTGCCAGCTTCATTACTAACTAATTTTATTGCTAAGTTTTAGATAAAACTTATTGACTAAGTTTTAGTTAAAATCTAAATAGAACTTAATAGTTAAGTTATGATAAAACTTAATAGTTAAGTATTGGATAAAACTTAATGTTTAAGTCTTAGATAAAATTTAGATAAAACTTAACGGCTAAGTTTGGAATAAATATTAATAGCTAAGTATTGAATAAAATATAAAACTTAATTGTTAAGTTTGGAATTATTAGTTAAGTTTTGGATATAACTTAATAAGCAAGAAATACTTAATGAGTAAAAAATATTCATATATAAATAGATGCCTTATGTTTCATTTCATTTCATAACCTTCTAATCGTTTTCCTTACATTCATATACGAAACTCTCTCCTACACTCGTCTAACTTATAAACACCCAAAAGATTACTTGTAGAATCCTTACTCGTAATAACCCGATGTTAGAAAACCAATATAAAGGCTCTAGACATCAAGTATAGAGATTATAATCAAATATCATCAAGGTGTTAGAAGCTCGTAACTTAGTCATTAAGTTGCTTTGAGGTTTGGAAACAAAAGCTTATCATGTTTAGAGGATATATTCAACTTATTAGGTGAATACGTTTAATACTTCCAAAATAGTCAAATGAATTTATTTTACGAAATTGGTATTAGTACGTTAACCATATTAATGTATAGAGGTATTCTGATAAAATATTTAGACCAAAAGTATATGTATATTTGATCAAATTATATCCTAAGGATGGATGAAAATCCCAAACTGGGGCTGGTACAGACTCAATACAGATCCGAAGAGTCCCGTAGTAAAACTGTCTGAGCACCAATACAAGTATATATGGGGACTTCCAGTTGAAATATGCTGCTAAATGTATGGTTTACCATTAATTTATGATTAACTGTTTATCGTTATTCATGTCGAAATATTTTTGTGTCAAATTAAATGTATTCACCAGCTTTTCGCTGATGTATCATTTTTAAACATTTTCAGGCAAACATGATTAAATATGTTTAGTCAGGTATTAGTGCTGGATGAACTATGAATCCTAGGTATGGAAACCCTATGATGAACATATTAGCAAGAATAGTGCTGGAAGCATTACGTTTTCTAGAAATAGACCTTGTGCTAAGTTTGAATATCTGTTAGTAGACAAAAAGTTTTGTAAACATTGCTTTGAACGATGTTATGTAAAATAATGGGTATTTAATCCCCAAAGAATATATGAAAGTTTGTTTTTATAAATAATTAGAGTTATTTTACATTGTGAAATAAATTGTGAAACGTTTTTTGCTGCGTAAATATTTTACAAATAAATAAAAAGTGAACAATGATGTTTACCAATCGATCGCACTCCCGGGGTGCTATGAGAATGGGGCGTGACAGTTTAGCCCCCAAATACTCATAAACTAGCACTCAAAATTTACTACTCTAAGAGCATTCACATTTTGTTCCTTATTTTTATCCTTGTAATTACATTAAAAATCATTACTTTTTCTCTCCGTTTTTAATTAAATAACATTTTTATATTTTTATCTATACCTTTTCTTTCTTCTCCAGTCACAACTAATTTTAAAAATATTAAAAAAATTTATAAGGGTTAAAGAGAAAATACTTAAATTTATAGATTAATAATAATATTATTTCTCTCATCCACTCACAATCACATCAAAATCATTTCATATAATATAAGAATTTCACTCATAAACTTTTAAGTAAGGAGATGTGAATGCTTTAAGTCCCTTTTTTGATTCAAACTCAAGTTTACATTAAATAAAGAAGAAAAGCAATCTTTACGTATAAAAAAAGAAAAGAAAAATAACTTACCCACTAACTTATTACTTTGGGCTAAGTTAATAAACTAAAGAAAAACATGATACTAAAATTCAAAGCATCATTAATAGGACTTATAGGTATTCCCTTACGAACACCAATCACATATTCTATCTTAATCTCTATCATTTAAAGGAATCACAACAAGAATCACTCTTCATCATCCTTATCAAACAATACTTTCCAATAGGTAAGTTTTATAAATTTGATGTTTGATTAAACCAACATGATTTAGATTCTATTATTTTACCCATGTTCAAATATGTAATCAACATTTCTTGTACATCGAGGCTTTTTTTGGTGTACTCTTTGCATCCGTTGAGATTGGACTTCGATGGTTGTAAGAATCTCTTAACTAATTACTTTTATTATCGTCTTCGCTATTGTTATTGTTATTGTGTAGGGATCAAACCTAGAGACTCGGGAAATCAAAATCGTGCTTTTGAAAATAGAAGCTTCTGTGCGAGAACTAGTTGCCACGCAAGAAGAATTGCTTTTGCGAGAACATTTTGTTTAGTATAAATAAGTGTTTTGTATGTAATTTGTAGAATATTTGTTACATTTCACATTTTGTAATTACAATTCTGTCTTAAATATATTGAACTTTATTTACATCTTGTATTCATCTTGATCTCTTGCTTAACTCAATCCCACAGTGCGATATTCATTCCGCATTTATTGTACGAGATCGATTTTATTATGATTTCCAAGAATTTACAATTGGTATTAGAGTTTTGTAGCTCTAAATCGATTTTTCATTAAATTTGAAATGGATTTGAAGAAAATTCAAGCTGTAAGTGTTGATTTCAAGATAAAAAATGATTTTGATTGATATATTTTGCTTGAAATGAGCATTAGGAGATCAAAGACCTGTTGGATAAAAGTTTTTTCATTTTTAGTGAATTGAATGCTTAAATTGATTAAAATTAAATTGAATTAGTGATAGTTTGGATCATAATTGAACTTCATTGTCACACCCTTAAAATTCATGTGCGGTGTTTTAACGCGAGGCGTTTGAACAACTATGACCCAAGTCATTAGTTACTCTGAACAACTCTATATGTGACGTTTAAAATAACCTCAGAGTTTTAAAAGTTTAAAACCTTGTGTAAGCGTTTAGTAATCATTCAAACCCAAAGTATTAAAATGTAAAATACGCAAAACACACGCCCAAACTATTGTCCAGAATGCATGTATAAAACCAAACGTAAACAAATATATGTTTGAAATAAATATGCTCGACTCGTGTTGTGCTGCTAGGGAACCTAATATTAACGACTTTAAAAAAGCATACTAAAGTGTTAACACAAAGGTTGGTGAGTTCAAGAGTTTGTAATTTATCATATACAATAGCAATTGTAAAACATAAGTAAGTACATTAAAATAGATAGCTAATCTAATTTCATAAGTATTAAAAGTAGTGATTTTACGATCGAAGCTGAATGTGTTTGTTATTTTTCTTCTGCCATGACATACTAAGTCGTGACAATGTAAATGTTTAGGATAATATTGCACCTGCTTGACCTCGAGTCGTACGGGTGGGGCTTATTAGACCTACCAGTAGTTCACCCCAAGATTTCCCGCTACATTCCTTAATTAACGATCCAAATGTGTAAGAGCTTTCAATGGTATATTACACTACCTCACACTATACACAATTTATAATAGTAAAGCGTTTGTAAAAGTAGGTATGCTTTCTCCCCCAAAATAAAATGTATAGAAAAGTGGGGCATTGAATTCACCTAGTGCGCAAACGAACAAGAAAAGTGAAGCTAAAGATAAGTGAAAAGGCAACTCGTCAAAGGTTATCTAGAACACATAAATACATAAGCAGGTGTAACCAAAATAGCTTAACAAACCCTTAGCGCTCAATCAACACATTGGCCTAAGTGATGTGGAAAACATTGACACGTTCGACCTAGTTGACCCGTTTGCATGTTGTTGACATATTAGGTGAAATCTCGTTTGATCAAGTATAGTAATTCGTTATCTAATATTATCATGCAAACCATTCATGTTTATAACATTATGAACTTTAAGCTTTAGCAAAATCATCAGACTAACATACCATATCACACCTCACATGCAAATCTGAACAAATCATCATGCTCAACATAAATAGAAATAAATTTCAACTAATAAATCACACATTGGGCTCAATCACGCACTACATGCCATGTGAAGCAACTCACTACTTCACATTCTAAACCTTGCCAATCCTAAAAAGTAAGGGCCTCAGATTCGCACGTGTGTATGATATTCCTCATCATATTCCCCAAACAAGATTCATACCAATCAAACACATCAATCATACACAACAATCACATACTATAATCTTAGCACAATTCCATAATCGTCTAGCACAACTCATCACATTGCATAATTTCCTTCATAAATTCTAGATTTCCCAAACTAACTAACATAGCATCCAAATGATCAATCAACACATTCTAACACCTTAGGCACTATCAACAAGCAACCTAAAATGATTCTAACACAACGTGCAATTTCAATTTTGAAAGAGTAAACCAAACATATCAACAAAGTTTCCATTTTGGGAAAGTAACACCCAACAAGCAATATATCATCCAATTCAATCATGGGTTTATTAATTTTATGCCTAATCTAGTTCATAGAAATCACATAAGTATAACAAACATCAACAATTCATCAAACTCCAATTTCTCAAGAATTGAAGTTTCCTCTTATAGTCACATATGAACAAGACGTTAAATCTATGAAATTCGTGCAATATCCACGTAAACTAACATCAATACCATCAAACTAACATCATAGCATCATCAAACAACATCAATTTCATGATATCATGTTCCAATTGAACTAGAGTTTGCTCTAGAATCAAAATCATGAAAAAACTTGTTAAAAACTCACCTTAAATTGTGTAATGATCAAGGATTATGCTTGCTACAATGTTGGAATGATCAAAGTAACTCAAAATCGAACGATTCTTGATGTTGGAGATGAAAATCACAAGAATAGGGGTGTGGGTGATGGAGTTCGGCTGAAAATGAGTGTGTGTATGGTGGGGGGGGGGGGGGGGGGGGCTAGGGTTAGATTTTTACTAATATTAAGTTTAATAGTTTTTACAAAATTGAAAATTTAATGTTTTTAACACTTTTTAAATAGTTGTAGCTACAAAACACATGAATTATTATTATCCAATAATAATCATATAATCCAACTTGTAAACACTACACATGTATTATATATCACACGTAGTCACGTTATAACGTGAAATCCGTAAATAATACTTAAAATGCATGAATCACATAATCATATATTAATAATCATAATTATTAATTAAGTTATTATTTGCTAACCAATGTTAACTATTGTTAGCTCACGAACGTTCAAAGATAACTAGTTTGTGCTCACGACATGTGTATGTAAGGCCTAATGGAACTAACGAAGTTGTGGTAACGGAAAATTACCGGATGTCATATTAATTGATCTTAACGAAGCTCAATTATAATTTTGGCCAATTTTATGTCTGAATCCTTGGAAAATTGTTCAAAATCGTTTGATAGAAAAATTTGCAAAACTACAGTTTTCGTGCGAAAAGTAAAGTTTTCGTGTGAGAAGTTGGGCTTTCGCATTTTGTTTAGTTACACATTTGATTCCTTTTCATGTGAGAATATAAGTTTTCATAGAAAACAGTTATAACAACCTTTCACGCAATTTTGAACGTTGTTGCACTATAAGTTGAAGGTTTTCTCGCGAGAGGTTTCAAATTTTGACAGTTGTGTTAGAATTTTAAAATTAAATCTTAAGACTCAGAAATGACTACCAACCCAAATCTTAAGAATCATACTACTTCATTGAGTCTTGACATGGAAATGGTACAAGCATTAAGCCTTTGAGATTTTTGAGTGAGTATGACTATGATAACTGGATGTAGAGGTTTGAGAATCATGTCATCTACACGTAACCAAAGATGTGGAGGTCAATCAAATATGGACCTTACATACCTTTGTACAAAAATGACAAAGGTGAAATGGTTCAGACCCCCAAACATCAATGGGACGAGGAAGATGTGAAGAAACTTGAATTGGATGATAAAGCTTTTGCTGCTATCATCATGGTTTTAACTACTTAAATCTCTAATAAGTTTAAAGATTTCAAGGGTGCTAAAGTTTTACGGGATGCAATGGAATCTCAGATCATGGAAAATAAGGATATGAGAGAAAGCAAGAAGGAATTCTTAATGAGGAATTTAACTTGTTTAATCATATTTTTGGGGAAAGTTAGGAAGCTCAAATAGCTAGGTTTGCGAAGCTAGTGACTAAAATGAAGAGTGCTGGAATTTCTTTAAAATATATTGTTGTCAACAAGAAGATGCTTAACTCATTGCCTTATAGCTGGAATAACAATTATACATCCATCAAAAGAACCAAAGATCTATTGACGTAGTCATTAAATGATTTGATATCCACAATAAAGTCATATGAAATGGATGATAAACAACGAGCTGGAAAACATCTAAGCTTTATGGGTGTTGAAGTTACAGCTTTATATGCTAAAAGGACAAGTAACACGAATTATTATGTGAGCTATTCTTAGATGTGTCAGCAACAACAATCAGGAAGTCTGTTTGTTTCTAAAGTACAAGAAGTACGAGTACCTCAATTCTAAGTTCCCATTGCAAGTAAGTATTATCCCATGCAATCTCAGTATTCATTAATCCTACCTCAACCTCAAGTTTATTTATCAGCCTTAACCCTAAATTTAACAAGCTTTTATTGCCACTTCAAGTGCTTCAAAACAAACTATCTAGATTGCTGAAGAACATCTTGCACTGTTCACTACATTTATGTCTAGTTATGAAGGGTTTATGGCTGAAAGATCGAGTGCACCGTGATAATTTGCAACAAATAAATCTAGATGATGTTAAGGAAAATGATATTAAATATCAAATGGCAATGGTTGTTTATCGTGCCAAAAATTTTGTTAGAAGAACACAGAAGAAGATGTTTGGAGTCAATACATCAAGCAAAATTGGTTTTGACAAGACAAATCTAAGATGCTACAACTGTGATAAACCTGAGCCTTTTGCTAGGGAATGTACAAAAGCAAAGTCAAACCAAAGTGACAGTGGAAAGAAAATGCTGACTATTAAGGTTGAATCAAAGAAAGAGAAAGGTGGAACTTCAAGCACTAACAAAGCTCTTGTTTCACAAACTGATGAAGAATATGACTGGTCTAACCAAATAAAGCTATTGGATCTTAAGATATCCATATCATTATTTACTGAAATAAACAAAAGAAGTGAGTGAAGAGAAGTCACAGTTTTGTTTGCTGAGTTTGTTTCAAGTGATTTACTAGATGGAGTTTTTGCTAAAAATGGTTAGACTAAAGAAGAAAGATATGTGGTTGAGTCTAAGCTTGCTAGTGAATATATTGTAAAAGGTGAGAGTTAAGGAACTAGCATTTGATGATGTAACTGAGAATGTTCTTATTACTCCAGTACATGTTTTTCAATTTTCACATGTTGATGATGAAGATGATGTTTTAGATAAAGTTTATTATGATTACTGTGATGATGAAGATGAAGGTGATGATAATGATGATGATAATCATGATATTGATGAATGAAAAGGTGATGACAAGAGAAAGAAAAAAGTCTACTAATGATGTTGGTGATAAAGGCAGAAACATTGAATCGACAAAAGGTCCTTCTAGTGAATCAGGATCTGAACATGTCTCCAGACCAATAACTGTTGATCTAGAAGATGTAAGAGTTATCTTATAGGCTGATTCATACCAAAGTTATCTCAGCATGCATTCTAAAGTACAAGAAAGTTACTTTGGAAGATTTGAAAAAATCACTAAGAAATTCTCTAAGTGTCAAATCTTTCGAAGCAAAAAACCAATTCTTTCGAAGCCAAAGATAAAGTCTTTCGAAGCTTCAAGACAAAGTCTTGCGAAGCCAAGAGATTGATTTGTTCAGAATACAAAGAAGACATGCTTTCCCTGCCATACTTTTGAAAAAGCTGAAATAATTTCCGCTGCCATCTCTGAATACTCACCATACTTTTGTCAACTGTAGTTTATGGTCTTAAAGTCTGTAACTTTCTACTTTGTACTTTTTATCCTTTTTGTATTAGATCATGATGTGAGCTATGGCATGAGATAGTACTAGTCAAAAGACAATCTTCCTTTTGACTTTACATTGATCTTGTTGTCTAGATTAGTGTTCCAGCTAGCATTCAAATTATGGCTAGCTGTAGAATATAGTATAAAGTGTCTCATGTATCAGTCATTAGGGATAAGCCTTGTAACATTGGTAAAACACTTGAGAGCAATATACAACATTCTTGAAAACCAAATAATTTGTGTTTGCTTGTGTTCTTTACTTTTATTCTTAGTTTCACCTGCCGGTTCTCCATTTGATCTTATAAGTGTTATTTGTTTCTCTTTAAACTTTGTGAACCTATTGCATTACTCCCTTAACTGGTCCTGTAAAAGATTATCAACCACTTAACCCTACTACTAAAGTATTGTTTCAAAAAGAGTTCTACACTTTTTTAACAATAGATATTAGCTTACGATTCAAATGAACACATGGGACCATTTGATTATCAGGATGAACCAATAGATTACACAGATATATTTAGAAACAGTCGGCAAAGTCTGTTTTTTGATATAATTTTAGAGGAAGGTGACATCCCAATAGATCAAGGAGTTGAGAAAACAACTGCTTGAGCTGAGTCTTCTAATTTGACTGGGAAGCTAGTTGTGCGACAAATTGGAAACACTACTATATCTGCTCCTTCACTACCATTTCAGATTCATACACTAAGACACTCTAAACCTTTCACGAGATATGGAAATAGTGAATCGGTTATTAGTTGGCTGATAATGAAAAGAAGATGTATGTAATCAAGTGAAGAGCTAGACCTATAGAGTATTATCAGGACGAGAATGATTTCCACACTCTTAGAGTTTCTGATCTATATGCTATTGGAAGAGTGTCATTCCAAAATCTGAGCAATTATGATAAATGTAATTGGATACAGAATATGAATTGGAGACAAAGCAAGTCTGACTTCGTCGGCTTTAAGACTGCTAAGTCTAAAGTAATAGAAGATAAGATACGAATATATCTAAACACTAACGCTTTAATGAAGATCAAAGTGTTTAGGCATCCCAGATATACAAGGAAAATTCCAATCCATGCTCATGTGCCCGTAAACAACTTATCAAAGTTAATGACATGGGTATGTGAAAAAGATACTAGGCAAGCTAAAGTTCTTAAGAGATGATTTAATGAAGCTTCAGGCTTGTCCAATTGAAACCGATGAATCAGTTCATTTTATTGCTGTTCAATTTGGTTGGTTGATTGCAAAGGTACTGAACAACAAGATGTATGCATTATAGGCAGCTACAAAGTTGCAGCCGTCGACTTTTGAAGATTTGATTTACCGAGCCTAGGGGTAGATTGTAGGGATCAACCCTAGAGCTTTGAATATTGAAGTTTCTACGCAAGAACTAGTGGCCGCGAGGAAAAGGTTCTCGCGCAAGAACATTTTGTTTATTATAAATAGGTGTTTTGTAATGTAATTTGAAGAACACTTTTCATATTTCGCATTTTGTAATCACAATTATCTCTAAAATATATTGAAATTTATTTACATCTTGTCTTCATTTTGATCTCTTGCTTAACTTAATCACACCGTGCAATTTTCATTCAACGTTTATTGTATAAGATTGATCTTATTGTGAGCTATTGTTACTGCTACCGCTACTTTTATTGCTACTTTGCTATTGCTACCGCTACCGTCACCGCTACCGTCACCGCCAGCGCTAGCGCCAGCGCCACCGCTATATACATGGTAAATTATGAGTCATGTTAATTAGTTTTTCGTAAAGGCCAAGTGTTCATATTTATCAAAAAGATTAATACATTAATAAGTAGCTAATGAGCTAGACGCAACCTACCTTTTCTTAATTTATTAAATCATAACTAACAGAAGTAATTACAATAGATTTAATTTGATATATTTATGTGTGCTCGTTATTTAAATAACACGACAGGGGTCTTGATCGATTACCTTCTTAGTCAAATTTTAAACCTTTGTAGACATTTTGTTCCAAATTAATCACAGCTAGTTGAAAATTTTAGATTCTTTAAAACTACTCGTGCGATATCATCAATTAATGTTTAATATGTATGATTAAGATAACTGGCCGACCATCAATAATGTTGGAATTTTTAAGTGTATTATTTCAATTACACATTTATTTTATTATAAGAAACTACAAGTTACAAGTTCTTCCTTTTATTATGTTTCTCGTGACCTGATAATAACAGTATATATTAACTATTTGAACAATGTTTAACGAACTTGTACCGTTTTTATGGAAAGGTTCATCTTGAATGATTTGTCATTCTATATTCGCTTATAAATTAATTATTATCCACTGATCTGTTTACACATCATTCCTTCCTTAAACGAAATACTTTAATCGTTTATATATATATATATATATATATATATATATATATATATATATATATATATATAGGATAGAGAACGAATGTTAACCCTTGTTTATTGTGATAACCTGTTAACCAAACTAGTGGTCCACAACAGGCCACGTAATCACTGTAACTTAAAGTTACAGTGGTAAACTAGTGGTCCACAATGAACGTTAAAATTTTTTAAAAAAAAATATAGCTAGACTATACTCAAATTAAAGATATTAAAATGATCTATTTAATGGTGTAATTTATATAAAAAAATAATATCATACAAAAAAGTTAAGACGGTTTTAAAAAATGGGGAATTTTTTAAAAAAAATTGAGGGAAAATGGTTACACCAGTGGTGTAACTCGATGTAAAAAAAATTAACTACATAATCATGGTGTAAGTGTTTGTTACATCAGTGTTAACGGGTTATCGCAATAAAGGTGGGTTTATACATGGTTATGTGATATACTCAATACATATAAATACAAAAAAATATGTTTAAGTCAAGTTTCAATCTAAGCAAAAATCTTAGGGTTAAGTTTTTGAGAATTTTTCAATTGTGAGTATCCTGATAAGGGATTGGGGCTGCTGTTCCTACTGAAAAATGTACGGATAAGAAAATCCAATTATTATAACATTTATCATTTAAAACATGATCGTAAATTTACCGTTTAAAATAATATGTATAATAAACGGTCAATTTCGCCTGCAATTAAATAATTGATAAGTCAAACGAGATTAGCGTTTAATATATAAAATATTGCTTGGATTATATTATAGCCATTAATTATTTGCGTTTAGACTTATGAATATATTATTATATATCCATAGGAGATATATATACACATAATCATGGAGCCCTGGTGCTTATAGGTATGCTAGCTTATCCCCATCAGTTGAATTTGTTTATTTATTACGATTTGGAGTTTTTTAGCCATATTAGTACACATATATCTTTTCCTATACTCATGTGTGATTATCTTATCACAGAGTTGGTAAGACTATAGGACAATTAATAAATGAACTATATATGCGTGAAAAATCTGAGACGACATCATGTTCATAGTTGGTTTACTTTCGAGCGGTTTACAAACAGCTCATTTTCAAATGAGATTCTTCCGAGCGCAATTCAAGCTATTTGCTCTTAAACAGGACTATTTTTTTTTTCAAATTAATATTCAAATTAAAAATTTATTTTTCTTTAAAGTTTTACAAAAAGATACAAATCGTATTTTGAAATATCAATCTTTGTTAAAAAAGTGTTTTACAAGTCTTGTATCGTCCTCAATAAATTTAAAATTTGTATTTTCTTTACAACATCTCTTATACACTTCTCAATGAAAACCTAACATGCACGCTACTTTACGTTTTAGTTTTGTTAAAAGCACTTCTTAAAGAAAACGTTATATAAGAAAAAAAGCAAAACGTAAAACACAAGCTGCGTAGTTTTTTTTTAAATCAAATTTACCTTCGTCCGAGAACACCACCCCCTGATCTCAGGATGGATTTTTTAAACTAGGCTCTTATTTTAATAGGTAAAATACAAATTAAATACTTTTGATTTGACTTTCTTGTAATTTAGGCTTAAATTTATAAAATCAAACTTAATTCATATACTTTTCTTATAATTATAATTATAACTAGGGTGTATCACCCTTGTGTTGTAGCGTATCTGTTCAAATAAAATTTATATTAAAACGTAAATAAAAATAAGTACGACATAATTTTATTGAAAATGGCTTATACAAATATGACAATTTGAAGGGTTGTAATACTTGCACTGATTCATAGACTAAATAATTGCATTGATTTTTTTGTATGAATGTGGTCTAAATACTTGCACTGATTCATAAACTATTAACCGTGATGTTACTACATTATTTTTTTAATTTTAGTCTTACTTTATATGGATCCTACATCATATATCATATTGGCAACACTCTAGGAAAAATGAGATGTACGAGTTACTAGTGTCCAAGGAAGCTGTGTGGCCTCTTGTTGTTGATCATACCGATCGAGAATCAAAGGTTGTAATTTGTATGTTAGTGCGTAGGCTAGTTCAAAACATGTTATTGGCATGGAAATATGTAAATCTACAAGATGCTTGTTTGAGATGTAGGCGCTTTATTTTCAATGATTATTTGTAGTTCGTACATTATAGTGACTTTTGTGGTAATTTGTATAATCAACTTAAATATGAAGTCTGAGAGTTGTAATAATTTCAAATACCCAACATCAAGCTCCATATCATAGTCGTTTTACCTTTGTTTTAGTCATAATTTTATTGGTTATCCATAAAAGTCTAAAATAATAACTACAATAATCATGTTTGCATATGATTATTTACCTCTAGGGGCCGTTTGGTTCGCAGAATGTTTTACAAAGGAATTGGAATTGGAAATGGAATTGGAATGTTGACAACGTGTTTGGTTGGTCAATTTTGAGTGAAATTAGAATTTTAGTTTTGAACATTCCATTGGATTGTTAAACATTCCATAGGTAAGTGGAAGGAATGTGAATTCCAACGAATGATGGAAAATTTTCCAATTCCAATTTCATCCTTTAACCAACCAAACATGATTTTGGATGGAAAATTTTCCAATTCCAATTCCAATTCCTCTTTTTCTGAAAACCAAAATCCATAGTTTAAACAACATAAATACCCAACTTCATGCATCCATGTCTTACTCGTGTTAGTTCCATTTCAGTTATGTTTTGTTTGGTTACGAAGATGTCTTGTAGTACAATGTAAATTTTCAAATTAAGAGCTGTAATAGTCGCGTTCACGTATGGTTATTCACCTTCAAAGTTGGTCAATAAATCAATAAATTTAGACATCTATAAAAAATAACAAATTTTAAAAACTCAAACACCCAACTTCAAGCATCCATATCTTACTCGTGTTAGCTTTATTTCAATCATAGTTTGTCTGATCACGATGATGTGTCGTAATACAACATACATTTAAGATAATAATCTAATAAGAGCAGTCGCATTTGTGTAAGGTTATTACTCCAAAGTTGGTTAAAAAATCAATCGTAAATCTTTTTCGTAAAAAAATCTATAGTTTTAAAAGACTCAAATACCTAACTTCATGCTTCCATATCATACTCGTGTTACCTTCCTTTCAGTCATAGTTTTTTTGGTTATGAAGATGTGTCGTAGTACAACGTAAATGTCATTAAAGATTCCATCTAGTAACTAGGTCCACTAAGGTATCGGGCCTAAGGCCTATTAAAGTCGGTAGGTCATAGCACATAATAACATAGTGGTTCAATAGCCTCTAAATCTCTTGTGGTTTGAAGCCCATTAAGCTTTGTGGCCCAATAGCCCTATTAGGGTTTGATAGGCCCAATGGCCCTATTAGGGTTTGATAGGCCAAAACCCATTAAGGTGTGTGTGTATGTAGGTCCAAGACCAATTATTGTTGGACCCTTTTCCTAGGCTTCCAATTCTAGATCAAGCCTAATGTCATTGTGCGGCACGTATAAGTTTTTAAAATGAAAAAATATTTTTCAAGTCCAAAACTCATGCTTGTCACATCCTCCCCTACTAATAAAAATTTTATCCTCAAAATTTGCTTAAGGCTATCACCATAGGAATCAAACCTAAAGGCTTGGGAAATCAAAATCTGGATTTGGAGACGGTTGAGATGGTTCTTATTGGTTGTAAAACCAATGGGTATAATAGTTGTGTAGAAGGAGCCGCTTCACTAGGACCCACACGAACCTTCGGTCTACGGTTTTTTTGGTGGTTTGGGGTCGGCATTTGGTGGATTTTTTGTTGCCTTCTATAGTGTATAAAATTATAGAAATGAGTAGAAGAAATATATGAGATTGGTGTATAAAATTTGAGATAATTGAGTTTGTATTTTTAATGTTTGAGAAAAAAATTAACATTAATAAAGGGTCTTTGGGGGGGGGGGGGGGGGGGGGGGGGGGGGACGAGTGTTGGTAATTTTAATGTTATCAACACGTGTTTTAGTATATTGGATTAACTTGTTGATCGAGGGAATAACATTAGAGATTAAAAGAGCTAGGTGTCGCGGGAGTGCGGGCTCGATTTAATTTTAAATGTTATTTGTACTTTAATTATATTATATTAAGTTTATTATATTGTGGGTTTATGAAAATTAAGATGGGCTCATCAATTTTGATAGAATCATCATTAATAATGGGCTCAATAATTTCGTGTGGATCTATGTGGATCTTTTTCTGATCACACAAATTTGACAGGGACTTAAGATTCCATAGGTTTTTTTTTTTTTTAATTATTTTATTTTCCAGAAAATGCAACAAAATTAAAAAGGGAAAACTTACTCTTGTAAAAAGGGGATCAATGGTTTTCTTTTGTCTCTCGATCAAACAGACAGGAGAACAAAGGGTTCTCATGGTTACATTCTTTCATCACAAGTTTACTCAGAATTCTTGAGACAAATCCTACTCCTTCAAGAGTATTCTCTGTCTAATCCGATAAATAATTCGCGTGTAACCCACGAAATAGTTTTATCTTTGTTGAAATTGTGGGTCTTAAATTAGAAATCAAACGTAAAAAGAATGAAAACGATTTTATTTCTTGGTTTGGAATGACAACGATTTGTGAATCTGATCTGTTCGACTGGTTTTGTTCGATCGGTTTGGTGCACAACGTATTATGAATATGATATGTTCGATCGGTTCCGTTCAATTGGTTCTTTGGTTTTGTTCGACCGGCTTTGGCTTTGGTTATATTTACACCTGGCAAAATGGGCGGGTTGGGTTGGGCAGGGTGTTGGGTCAGAATGGGTTCGGGTCAGGATGGACTCGGGTCTGGATGGGCCAATTTAAAAAACAGGTTAAGATGGGTACGGGTCAGGATGGGTATGGGTCAGGATGGGTGCGGTTCAGAATGGGTTCATATTAAATTTGCCGATAGAAGTTATAAAATAAACCTCTTTTCTTTCCGTAGAAGTTACAAAATTGGTGTACCCGGGTATTGGTGTACCCAGGGTACAAACCCGAGTCGGGTTCACTTGCTTGAAAACCCTACCTGCTATACCCGGGTAGGGTCGGGTCGGGTCCGAAACCGGGTCCAATACCGAGTTTAGTTTTTTTTTTCTTCTTTTCTTTTCTTGTGTATGTCCCCAATACCGGGTTCAAATCAGGTTCAACCGGGCCGGGTCCGAACCCGGGTTCGGGTCGGGTTAGCTAAAAAAACTCGAAATCTAAAACCGGTTCCAACCCTACGGGTTTAAACAGGTCCTACCCAGGTACACCTCCCATCGGGTACTACCCGTACCCAGGTCCGGGGTTGGGTCCACCGGGTCGGGTTCGAACCCGGTTTTTATGCCCACCTCTACGTAGGAACCCAAGTTGACCCATTTGAAATTTGCTAATACCCATCTTGACCCATTGAAACCTTTTCTATTTTTTTATGTTGCCCATCTTGACCCCCTTACAAAAATACCTTAACCCAATTCAACCCATCATTCTATATAAAGTGTTCAAATCAACCCAAATTTACATCATTGAAGTCTTATATTGATCTTCATAATTTTAAGATCTAACCGAGTAACTGATTATGACTTCGACGGGTTGTTGGTTGTGTTCATAATTTCCAGTATCCGATTTTAAGATCAAGAAATTCAAAGAGTGCTTCAATTAAAGGTGTGGTCAATTCTAACGGATTTCCTCGATTTATGGGTCGTAATTTTACATATGAAAGTCACAATGCATCGATATTTGGATTATTAATTGATTCTTCTGATGTGTGATAAGTGTTCTAATATAATTTATGGGGTTCTACTAAGCAATTAAAAACAATAAAAAAAATTAAACCAATTTATGGTTTTTCTGGATCACTTGATTCGATCACTGCATTTCCATAGAGAGGAATAATTAGGCTTTATTTGGAATTTAGTCTCTAGTTATTTGAGTGAATTGGAAAAAAAAAATGTAAAGTTGGATCTGGTCTTAGAATTTTATTCTGTCAAATTGGAATTGTGTATGCATTTGGTTACTTATTTGACTTCAATAAAATCAAACCAATTTAATTATATTTGGCGACCCGAGAACCAATTTGTGATATATCGAGGGTTATAAGATGGTTTAAAAGTACTCACGGGAAAGATTATCGAGTGAAGCTTGTTGGTGGAAACAAGCCTAATATGGAGGGTTCAAGTGGGTCGAAAGACACGAATGCTTCACAAGGTATGCTTACCAATTTTACTTTAATTTTTAACAAAACATATGAGTTTTGTAGTTGATTCAACGATCATTCGGGACATGTTAATTATTTGAAAACATACAAAACTTGATTTGTTCAAACCAATAAAGTTTATTTTACAGTTGAATAATAAACAAATAAGATATAGGGGTTTTGAATAAAAAAAAATGGCTAAAAGTATTTGTTTACATAATCAATTTGGTTGTTAGGCCACGGTTTATTTAACAACTAGTCCGTTGGATGTTTACAAATCGGGAAAACCCATTGGGTTATGAAATAAATGGAACCGGATATTCGGGTTTGGTTTTGAATTTAAAAGATCCAATAGTTAGTAAATATAATTCGGTTTAGAATTATGTATCATTTATATATAAATCCTTTTAAGTACATGATGATATGCTTGCATGACGGGTAGACTCAAGTGTTACGAGTCACGTGTGCAAGGATCTGAGATGGTTTTGAGGAATTTAAACCATGTGAAGATAGATCTATATTAATGATGAGAAATATAGTAACTGAGCCTATGAAAGAATTTGGAACAGTCTGACTTGTATTTATGTATGGAGAACAACTATTATTAGATTATGTGTTGTATGTTCCGGGTATATGGAGGAACACATAGTTGGGTATTGTGTTAAATAACTATGGTCATAAAAAGGTTGTCGAGTCGAATATTTTTATTTTGTCTCGACATAGAACCTTTGTTGGATTTGGTCATTTATGTAATGGCACGTTTAAACTTAATAAAAATGTCCCGTTTGGTGTTGAATTTGTGTGTATGACATAATCATCTTGTAGAAAAGTAAGTTATGTTTCTAACTTGTGACATGCTAGATTAGATCATGTGAATTATTCTAGAATGAAAGACATGCCTAAGATGAGTTTAATAGCGGCTTATGATATGAATCATAATAGATTCATACTTGTGAATTAACTAAGACTACAAAGAAACTATTTAAAGATGTTAAAAGGAATTCTAAGGTATTAGAATTCATTAATTTAGACTTGTGTGATTTTCATGGCTTACCTTCAATCGGTAATAAGAAATATATTATCATATTGAAATGAAGGATATGAGGGAGGCAGATGTGATCTTTAAGATAAGGATTAGGAGTAATGATATATCTTTGGCATAGTCTCATTATATTGAGAAAGGATTGTGGAAATTTTAATCATTGATTATTTCCAAGTTAATACTCTTATAGGTCCTAATATTTGACTTGTGGTAGTCAAGGTGAATTTATTCACATATGAAATATTTAAAGCAATTGTTTATCCAATGTATGTTATGATTAACACCTAACCTGGTATAGCTTATGCTTTAAGGTGAGTAGATTTACCAGTAATTCAAGTACACATTCCTAGTAAGTTGTGAATAGATTTTTTTAAATACCTAAAAAGAATCATGAAATATGGTTTGTTTATTTAGGTTTTCCTTCAGTTATAGAAGAATATTAAAAAAATAAATTAGGTAACTAAGTGGATGTGTATTCTCTCTTAGGGGAGTTTGCATCAATTGTCAATGGAATACAAGTTTGTAGTGATTAGCTCTAGCTGAAGCTGGTAAGAAAGCTAAATAGCTAAGAAAATTTGATCTTTGAGATTCCATTGTAGTTAAAATGGATGTCTCCAACATCTATCAAATGTGATAGTGCTGGCTAAGGATTATAGTCAAGTGTATAATGAAAAGTCTAGACGGTTGTGTATTATACATAGCATGATTTATGAGCTCATCGTGCATGGTTTGATGTCTGTTGAATTATTAAGATCGAAGTATGTTTTGACTAATTATCATCTAACTAAAAAGTTAGGAAGAGATCTCGTGAAAAATCAGTCATAGGGATGGGTACAAAGTCCAATTTTAATATCTTATGTCAAGACGCCCAATTCCCATCTAATACAACATTAGATGCTGAATTTAATGCGCTAAGCTTGTCATATAGATATTGGAACACATTAGTAGAATCATCCCAAAGTATGTGTTCAGACTGCAAGATAAAAGAGGTTGAAATTAAATTTCTTAATAGTTCATTGATAAATTGCAGTGCAGGTGCAAAAGAAATGAACTACCTATAAGAATATGAAGTTTAGCCGCTTCAAGAAGCTTTGGACTTAAGCTTTAATATATTCTTTGAAGGATTAGGACACATGCTAGTAAAATATTGTGTCAAGTGGAGTTTGGATTTGTAAACGTATACGTATGCTACCTACAAGTATTTAAATGAATAACTTGGGTTCAATCCATTGTGATACCCAGTTATTCTAATATTTGTATCGTGTAATATACTAAGGTGGAAATTCAATCCACGGGATATTTTCACTTATGTATACGTTTGTGTTTCTATGATGATGGTTAAGTTAATCATAGATATAACTAAAATGGGGGAGGAATGTTGGTAATTTTAGTGTTATCAACTAGTGTTTTAGTATATTGGATTAACTTGTTGATCGAGGGAATAACATTAGAGATTAAACGAGCTAGGTGTCGCGGGAGTGCGGGCTCGATTTAATTTTAAATGTTATTTGTACTTTAATTATATTATTAATTTTATTATATTGTGGGTTTATGAAAATTAAGATGGGCTCATCAATTTTGATAGAATCATCATTAATAATGGGCTCAATAATTTCGTGTGGATCTATGTGGATCTTTTTCTGATCACACAAATTTGACCGGGACTTAAGATTCCATCGGTTTTTTTTTTAATTATTTTATTTTCCAGAAAATGCAACAAAATTAAAAAGGGAAAACTTACTCTTGTAAAAAGGGGATCAATGGTTTTCTTTTGTCTCTCGATCAAACAGACAGGAGAACAAAGGGTTCTCATGGTTACATTTTTTCATCACAAGTTTACTCAGAATTCTTGAGACAAATCCTACTCCTTCAAGAGTATTCTCTGTCTAATCCGATAAATCATTTGCGTGTAACTCGCGAAATAGTTTTATCTGATAGTGTATCACGATTCAGAGAATAATACAAGTTGCTTTTAATGTTTGAAGATTGAATCTGATCCGGGTACGTTTTCATTCTTTTTACGTTTGATTTCTAATTTAAGACCCACAATTTCAACAACGACCAGTTGCATGGGTCGGAGTGGGAGCAACGGTCGTTTTTTTGTGATTTTGTACGGCAAGTACATGCCGTGAGTTGAGCCACATGTAGCGTGAGTAGAGGATGATGGCGATATTGCAGCCCGAAAGATAAATTTTAGTTTTAATTTATTTTCTTTAGTTTATTATTTAAACTTGCCTTTCAATTAAATGTTATTATTATATTGCTTTGTTACTTTACTAAATTAAGTTAAAGATTTTTTTTTTAATGCACTAGTACAAAAAAGATAACCAAATATGACGATTTTAGGCATGATAAGACGGTTCCTTGTACGCTGTATATTTTGGTGTTGTTTTTGGTATATAACCGGTGTAAAATGAAACTAAAATTAATTAATTGAAAAATATGATAGCTGTTTTTGGTAATAGCTTGTGATAGCTGTTTTTGGTAATAGCTGTTTTTTGTTACAATCCATAGTTGTTTTTTGTTACAATCCGTTGTTTTTGGTCTTACATTAACACCAACTATGCTGTTTTTGGTAACTACGCAATAGTTTTTTTTTACAATCCATAGCTGTTTTTGGTCTTATTTAACAATCAATAGCTTTTTTTGGTCAACCAATTTTGGTCCCTTTTAAGGCGTTTGTATTTTTATTTTTTACGTGTTTTACAACTGTTTTTTTTGGTTATTTTTAATCCTGTATCATTTATATACTTACCAACTAATTACCATTCATAGCATCTCACAAAGTCATATACAAACCAATAAGATTAATATATACATCTCTGACGAAAAAACCCAAAAAATGCATTTGAAATATACATTACACATATAATAAACCAAAGTTATATTTCAAAAAACACTTAACCAGGAAGCAATGTAACAAAAAAAAAAACAAGTGTAACAAAATCCAACTAAGCAAAGAGCATCTAACAAAAAACAAGAACAACAAAAGCGTCTAACCAAAGAGCCATCCGGTTTTAAACTTCTTGACCTTCTTTAGACATCAACTTCAAAACTTCAATTCCTGTAAAGTGTAGAGTCAATGAGTCAAATATAAACATGTTTACACACATGCACACACACATATATATAAATGGTCAAATTGGGTCACATCAAGTAGAGGATCAAAATTGATATGAGAACTCTATAAACACATTCAAAATGGGTAATGTCAACTAGCTATTATAACTAACATTAATATTTATTTTGAGAACAGACGGCTAAAACACATTATAAACTGCACAACATAAAAAACTTACGTTCATCCATCCTCCTCATCCTACTCATTCTCGTCCTTATCAAAGAAAGATATAAACACCTTTAAAGTACGCTCTACAAATTCATCAATTTGACGTTGGCGAACCATGCTGAGTTTATTTAACAGCTAAAATTGAAAGATAAATAAAAGTTAGATTACAATATAATGTACATAATAGTTAAACATATATAAATATGAGTGTATAAAAATACTTACAATATGTTCTCTGTTACGAATCACAAAATCATACATAGCCATCATAACACAATAACCACACTCCCAATCTTTAGGTTGTTGAAGGCACTAAATCAATTAAATTAACAATTAGTTCACTAAAATTTAAAAATAAACATGTAAAAGACAAAAGAAAACTTACATCAACCATGTCCCATGTTATTTTATGTTCTATGGCCTCTTCGAATGTATCGCTTATCACGTAATTTGAAGGGTCCTTTATACCTTTAATTGAATCAAATATGTGACCCTTCCAAGTTTTATACATTGGATGATGCTGAAGTAAAATTAATATCCAATGTTTCCCGGATAAAATGAGATTGATTTGAACCGCACGTAACACAAAAAAATAAAATAAGCAAAGCATTATATGTATGAATAAAATATAATACCCAATTAAATGGGGTGCCACAAACCATTGTTTGTCCTTATGAAAAGAGATGACATTTCTTATGTGGTCGATCACAAACTCATTATCGCTTGAGATAATATTACCTTCAATATAACGATGATGAAAATATGCGGTAGTATTTAAACCCTCATTTCTCCCAATGGTATATAAATACCTATAATAGAAGTAGAAGATAAATGTGATAAGGTTAGCAACAATCCATTATAGTTTAAAAAATAACACCACAAAATATTTAAAGATGTAGTCAAACATACATCGTAAACCAATGTAGAATGCAGCCATCCACCAAACCATTCACACATAACTGCATAACAGCCTCAAATTCAACATTCTCTTCAAGATGTTCCTCATACATCCCGGTCGGTGAAGTGCAAACCATAGAGTAGGATTTTTTAGTTTGAAGCGCCACTTGTTCCGCTAATCTATATATGTTTTGAGGCCTTAACTTTGCTTTTACTAAAAGTTTTTCTATTACTGCCTTTTCTTTTAAAGTTTTAGAAGCAACAACAGGCTTGGTAGGTTGACATTCAGGTACGTGCTCAGTAGGTTTAACAACATGAACGGGCTCAGTAGACTGATTAACATTAACGGGATTAGTAGGTTTGTAAGCATGAACTGTCTCTTTAGATTGGTTACCATTAACAGGCTTAGTAGGCTGATACAAAGGACCATGCTCAGTTTGATTATAAGAAAACTGATTTTCAGCAACCTACATTGACCAATAAAGATACTATTAGTGAATAGACACACACACACACACTCATGAGCGCGCACACACACACACATATATATATATAATAAATAATATGATTACCAAATCATTAAAACCGTCATCATCTTGTAATGCATGCAAGTACTGTTCATACACGTTTCTTTCATCCGGCATCATTTATTGTTGCTGAAAAGATGTTGCTTTAAACTACATTGATAGAGCAGAATATTTTTTATATCATCAAAACAAAAAGAAATAATGTAAATTAAAGAGTACATGTGGCCTATAATGTGTACTCGTAAAATGATGAGAAAATTCTACAATTTGTGGAGAACTATTATGAGGCACAGAGACACTATTATGTTGCCCAAAAGAATCTGTGTTTAAAATCTATACATTGTAAAACTAAATATTAATACATTAAAAAATAAAATCAACAATCAATTTTTATTTATATAGAAAGATACCTTTATTGATTTCATGGGCCACTGAATAAAACATCCTTTTGCATCCCCTAAATGTTCTACTTCGTCAGGGATACATGACTCCGGCAAGAGAGGTATTAGTGTACAACCTTCTTCAATTCTATCTACTTGAACCTTCATGAAACCATCTATCATTGGGCGTCCATGTAGAGTCCTATCAAAGTGTAGGATGAACTCGACCCTAAGCTATAACCATAACAGTGCCATGGTTGTTAGGCCCTAGAAGTTAACATTTTTGAACAGACTGCAAACATGTTAGTGGTTTTTAATAAATATTAAATACATACTAAAAAGGAAATAGGTTTTATACATATATATATATATATATATATATATATATATATATATATATTACCTTGATTTTTAGTAAATCATCATACGAACTACCACACACATTGGTCAAACCGCAAATACTAGGGCTCTCCGCAATCATTGTCTTTACAACCTCACTCTTTGTTTCTTTGGCGTCCCTTTCCAAGAACCTCTATAACTACATCCTTGTTGAATCATAATAAGAACCATCTTCCCTCATCTCCTTTTCTTTTGCATACTATTCAAAAAATATATCACGGTTAAAAAATGTGAGAAGTATAATTATATACAATAATTAGACAAATACTAACCAAATCTTTAAGTGTTTCTTTCAATTCACCGTCTGATTGTTTGTCTTGTCCAATTTCATATAATTTTGTTACCGGGTTGTGAAATGCTCTGCTAACTGCATAGGTTCTCGAACGATCACTTCGAAGAATAGCTAAATATGGATAACTTGTAACAAGTTGATCCCATCTACCTGGAACTTTTGGCTCCAGAATCTTGAAAATCCACAACGTCCTACACGTGCAGGATCAATATTTTTCTTTGCACTAATCCTTGCCTTCTAACGTTTTACCTTTATAAAAAATTACAATGAATGTTAAGTATAATCTATAATAATAACAATAATAATAATAATAAATAAAAAAATAAATAAATAATACACATATAACCTTCCACTCTTTTTTGTTAGTCTTTGCAACAAAAGATTTCCAAAGTTGCTTGTCAAGATAATCGTAATCTTGAAAAGGCGTTTTATCCTTTTCAACGTAGTTGACTTTAAGAGTGTGGCGGAAATTTTTCATTATAACCTTCCCCTTTGATAATGTAACTTCTTTTCCATGGCCGTCTGGTATTTTCCATGATTGCTAGATATTTAGAATAAAAGTTAAACAAAAAAATAACAAATATATTTTTATTAAAAGGAAGAAAATAATACAATACCTTAGCGTATTCCCAAATATCATCTTATGGTCTAGAGTCTACATCTTTAGCGACTTTATCGTATGGAATCTTTTTTCTAACTTTTACACCAATCCAAGACATAAATTTCGCGGCATTGTCACCAACTGCTATGCCGTTCACGTTAAACTCAACTTTAAATCATCAGGATGCAAAAATTTCTTTTTACATTTGCAAACTCCTCTCTTTTTCTTGTCAGACATTTTTATTGGTGATTGCTATAGAAAAACATAATAATAATGAAAAAAAATTCAATTTGCAATTTTGATTTGCATTTGACATGAAAAAGATAAGCAGAAGCCTACATAATAAAAATTCAGTTTGCACTTTTGATTTGCATTTGACATGAAAAAGATGAGTAGAAACCTACCTAATTAGCAGCTATGCAAGATTATTCACAAAAAAGATAATCAAGTAAATAGCAATATTGTTGTATCTTTAGTCGTCCAGAGGAACCTAGAGATAATCATATAGATAGAAATTCTATTACACTCATAAATGGAAACATAAAATAATCAATAATCATAAGGTTTGCAATGATATTAGTCAACAAGAATAATAACACTATAATTTCATTGACACGAGTATAGCCTATACTATTAGTAAACTATTATTCCATTGATTTTGTTAGCTATATGAATCATAACCAAAAAAATCAGTGAAAACAAGTTTATTGAAGAGTGACAAACATTAAAACAGTTGATAAGTCCAGTATTACCAAATTACATAGCTGCTACTAAACAAAACCATATTATGCATAAAAATTAATTAGTAAAACATTGCATATTAACAAACTATTTTCATATTCTTTATTTATAACAAATCCATGAACATAACTTCCAGCCATCATATTCATTAACTAAGTAGAAGAGGAAAGAGCATGTAAAAAAGTAGACTTGCATGTCTATCAATCAACGTTTATGTAAAGAAATTAACCTACAGCTAAGTTCGAACAACCATTGTTTTATTCCATAATCCTCACATTACTACTTCAAATATTATAATCAACATCAAATAAAACCACACCAAAGATTAACATCATTAAATTAATATAATTTCAAAACTGTAAAAGATGATGTACCTTGGATATTGATGTATTTTTCCAACCAGTAGCAACTTCAACCACTCGACGACCGACCTAGCTTTGAAATTGAACCACCGTGAAACCTTACTCTCTTGATAAAACGAAGAAAAGCCCTTTTGTGGTTTGATGAAAAATTGATTATTCGCAGAGGGGTTTTTGGGAAGAGTTGTGGCGGAGTGGCGGGATATCTTAGCTGGGATTGAAAAAAATGGATGATCAATTGATAACCGCTGTATTCGTTAACGGATTAATTGAAAAAAAACCTTTGATGATAAACTTTAGGAAAAAAAGCATTTGATGATAAACTTTAGGTTCTTAACTTTCTATTAAAATATAATTATTGATACTTTAATTGTCAATTAGCATTTAATTTCTGCCACTTTGGCCACATGTATTTAGTTCTCTTGATCACACGTGTCCTCACATTTTATTATATATTTTGTTAATTGTTTTTTTTGGGTTCCAACGTTTTTCTTTTAAAGTGAAACACTTTTACAAATAAAAATATAAGTACCTAATTTAAATATTTTTAAAACTTGCTTATTATCCTGTAATATTTTTTTGTTTTTTAAATGAAGTGAAAGTAATTTGAAAAGATATTAATTAATAATCTTCTTTCGTAGCTTTCCTCCCAAATTAAACCGATTTAAAGATAAGAGAATTAAATAAAATAGAGGGTCATACCATTTACTATTTTACTCTTAAAACTAGAAGCAATATTAATAATCAACTAGTTGTAACTCTCCCTGCCTTCGCGGCAGGTTTAAAACCTCGTTGATTCTACACAGCGAAATAATCTTCAATAATCTATTATGGCTGCAAAAGATCGTTTGTCATGCCAAAACGACTAATAAACCCTAAACCCTAATAATGCATGCGCGTTGCTTCGGGGTTTATTCGTCATTGCCAAAATCAAACTTAGTCTCAATATAAGATAACATTTGTATTCTACTACATTGTAATAGTTCTACAAAATGTTTGAATAGCTACAAATCATCATCTCCGGGTGCATTTAGAGCCTAGAGGTTTACAATCTTTTTTACCTTCCAACAAATTAAAATCAGCTTATCCAATTATATTACTATCAAAACAATTAACACAATTCTTAGGTCTAGTTATCCACTTGCTTGAGCTACAAAAGGCAGAGAAAAAAGTTGTATGATTGAATTCTTTAATGATAGACCTATGAAGGAAGCATATTATAATCTAAAATGATGATGACACTGCATTCTCAACCAACTCAATTGAATGATGGATGCATATTCCACAAAATGATACAACAGTGCCAAATATAAAGGATTGGTGATAAGGCAAAAAACATTAAAATACAAAAACTAATTTATGCTTTATAAGTTGAACAAAACTAACCAATAGTGAATGAAGTGTAGCTGAAAGTTTCTTTTCCTCAAGAACAATAAAGTTCTGAGCAAAACACTAATGCCTGAAAATAAGTTGAAATCAACCAAAAGAAATCAAATAGAAAGATGAACATATGAACACACAACCACGTGCAGGATTCATAGATTCAGGTCAAATTGAAGTCTAATTGATTATTGTGAAATAAGAAATTCCTATCAAGTCAACATGGTGTGTTGTTAATCCTTAAAAGGATCTCCGCAGTATAATTATCAATCAAGCAATCTTGCTTGTATAATTTCAACTTTACAAACATTTTAGAGCAAGAAATGCATAAGATCAAATCCCCGTTAAATACGAAACTGCCTTCGAATACCGAAGATAGAAAAAAATGAGCAAGATGGATAAATATCCGGTCAAGACCAATCAGCATAGCAAAACGGATGCACAATCATCTAAACTCCCTATGTATATCAAATAACACACTTTAGAAAGCCAACCAAACAACATATATCTGAAATAGAAGGCTTGGAAACAATGATTCGTTGTGGCTGCAAAAGATCGTTTGCCACGTCAAACCACGAACACATATGTTTTGTCATCATCATTGCCTATCAATGATGGAGGTTTTAAGCCGATTCCAAAAGCAGCACCTTTGAAATGATGTTATTCACCAAAAATACCAACAAAATTTCAGATAATAACAATATGCAACACCACAGCAAACTTCAAGAAAACACTTAATGTTCAAAATAAAAAAGAGTATGTTTTCAACTTCATCATCAGTACCAAACTATAAAGTATAAAAACAACAACAAAACCAACAATAGAGACTAACAATCAACACCAACAAAGATCTATGTATTGTAAGGCCTTAGATGAATTGCCACTCATCATCACTAACTAAACAACATAACCCTCATCTTCATTGATGGAACCAACCAATATGTAACAGTCACACACGGTCTCATATAGGAAAATCCCTGACATAATAGACCACATATGGCATTATGGCAAAGAGTTAAATATGAGGATTAAAGGCCAAAAACCTCAAATTAGTGTCTCAGATGAGGCATACCTCATCGTTATCAAGAGATAGCAGCTTGTAATCATCGAGCCATTAATAAAACATGTTAGGCTTTTAAAACAGAGCAATCACAAAAAGGGTAAAACCCAAATAATAAAAAGACCAGCAGAAACCTCAAACCAAGATTATATAAAAATGAAACTACATGTACCGAAGATTGGTCTCAGATGAACATGGATCCATCATCATCTACCCAAGGTATCCCAAAACAGACCAGCCTGGAGTAGCCATCACGTCCGTGCCGGCACCTCCCACCCTCACACACTCACCCTTGTGGTAAAAGGCCATCGAAACAGAGGAGCATCGCCGCCATAGCCAGGGCAACGCTCAAACCCTATTCGACGAATACGGGGTAATCGGAGAAAATAGGTGGCGGAGGATGGCGTGGCCAGAAACATGAGACCAAGAGATGACCGCCTATAGTCGGACGCCACCAAACGCGGTCCACTCCGACCAACGGCTACATCCAAAGCAGAAAAAAAAAGTCCCAACCATCTTCGCCCGATCATGTTAATAGATAGGAGAAAGAGGCCCCTGGAATTGCCACCATCGTCGGATCCCACATCCACCACCACTTATATCCGCCAGAAAAAGGCAAATGAACACATATAAAGGAGTAAAGCAGACAAGTTGTACCTCACGCTATACATGTGATGAAGTACTGTTCATGAGTTTGCTTTTTTAATAGATAGGAGAGTTATTGTTTGTGCAATATATAATAGTGATCTATTATAAGCAACTATAAAAACATATGTAACAACCAGACTTGGACCCTTCGTAAGAGAGGTAGCGCGCTAACCTTGAGATGGCTAACTCCTTTATTAAAGATTTGCTAGAATATAGATTAAATTACAAATTATGTCCTTTATTAAACATAACAAAAGTTCAATGATTCATCAAAGATATGGGTAACATCTAACACATGTATGGTATGCATCATCAAATGATACCTGAACGCACCTTTTGTATTTATCATTGTTTGTCCTGCATAAGTTAAAACTTTATTAGTAAATCAGTTTAGTTTAATTATTTATATATAAATAATATATGCATATGATTATACCAACCTTGATCATTTGGTATGTGCTGATTTATCAATGGATATTCCTTCCTCATGGTCAGATCGTAAGTATAAGATGCCAACGATGACACCATCAATACTGGGTTGAATACCGATGGAAAATGATGGTAAATCATCAAACTGGGTGTATTCTTCCTCATCGTCAACATTATCAACACCAAGAATACGTCGTTTATCTTGCAACACTATATGAGATCTTGGTTTGCAAGGGTCTTTGACAAAAAATACTTGTGTGGCCTGAGTTGCGAGAATAAATGGTTCTGATTTATATGCATTTGTTGTAAGGTCCACAAGTGTAAAACCATGTTCGTCCATTTTTACACCTTTATGATTATCATCCCACTTACATCTAAACAAAGGAACTGTGAACGATGAATACAATAACTCCCAAATTTCTTGTATGACACCGTAATATGAATCTTTGGCTATTTTCATTCTTTCGACTGATGTTCTTGAGGCTATTTGTGTAACTCCACTATTCTGTGTTGCATTTTTATCATCTTGATTCTTAGTATAAAATGTATACCCATTAATATCATACCCTTGGTAAGATATTACTCTAAAATCTGGACCCTTGCCCAACATCTCCATAGTTTTATCAATATTTTATTGACCACAAGTTTCCTTTATCTTGTTCTTTAACCATTCAGAAAATCTCTCATTATGTTGTTTGGTATACCAATTAGCTGACTTGTTTTGATGTGTCGACCGCAATATGTGCATGTGTTCCTTAACATACGGATCAATACATGTCATATGTTGTAGAACAGTGAAATGAGCAATTTGTACCTCATGCTGGTAGGGTAATTAATTTCATACCAATGACTCCCACACCTGCTAGTCGACCTGAATAGCGAGATTTTGAAACACCAACACTTTTGAGGCCTTCTAAATAACCTGTAGATACATTGAGTATTACAACAATTATAATAAACTAAAATATAAAATATTATGAAGGTTGTGATATCAATATTTACCTGTGCAGAACTCAGTCACTTCTTCAGAAGTATACCCTTGAACAATACTACCCTCAGGTCTATTACGGTTTCTCACATAACCTTTTAACACGCCCATGTATCTTTCAAAGGGGTACATGTATTGTAGGAATATAGGACCACATGCCTTTATTTCTTTTACGATATGAGATACCAGATGAACCATTATATCAAAAAACGATGGTGGAAAATACATCTCTAGTTCACAAAGGGTAATATAAATATATTTTTCCCAACTATCCAACACTTCGGGATCAATAACCTTTGAGTGAATCATGTTAAAAAACAAACAGAGTTTTGTGATTGTATGACGAACTTCCACTCGTAACAACCCACGAATTGCAATAGGAATCATATGCGTCATCAAAACATGACAATCATGAGACTTCATACCAAGCAATTTACAATCTTTTATCGACACCAGTCTTTTAATGTTTGCAGAATAGCTAGATGGAACTTTAATATAGTGCAAACATTGATAAAACTTTATTTTTTCTTTTTTTGACATGGTATGGCACGCAGGTGGAAGATAAATACTCTTGGCTCTCTCAACAGGGGCAAGCTCTTTACGTATACCCATTTTTTCCATATCTTTATGAACACTAATCCCATCTTTACTTTTTCCGGGAATATTCAATAGTAAACCCAACAAACTATCACAAACATTTTTTTCAATATGCATAACATCTAGGCAGTGTCGAACTTCCAAACTTTTCCGGTAAGGTAAATCCCAAAAAATTGACTTCTTTTTCCAATTGCTCCTATTTTCTGTACAAGTTCTTTTCCCCATAATGGTATTTATATTTTCTACTCGTTTAAATGCATCAAGATCTTTCCTAACCATTCTATGCTCAGTATTTCCGTCAAACTCTTTTGTAAGTCTTCTATAATGGTGATTTCGCGGAAGAAACCGTCGATGTCCCATATACACGGTTTTTTTGCAATGTTTTAATCTTATGGAGCATGTTTCATCTTCACATACAGGACAAGCATGTTTACCCTTTGTACTATATCTTGACAAATTACCGTATGTTGGGAAATCACTTATTGTGTAAAAAACCATGGCTCGCAACTTAAAGTTAGTCTTTACATAAGAATCATACACATCTACACCTGGGTTCCATTGGGTTTTAAGATCATCAATCAAAGGAGATAAATAAATATCAATGTCATTACCAAGTTGTTTTGGACCCTGAATTGACAATGACATCATTATGTATTTTCTTTTCATGCATAACCATGGTGGAAGATTGTAGATGCATAAAAGAACCGGCCAAGTACTGTGACGACTACTCATGGTTCCGAAAGGATTTATACCGTTTGAACTAAGACCAAACCGCATATTTCTAGGGTCGTTACCAAAATAAGGAAAATCATAATCAATATTTCTCCACTGAGGTGAATCCGCCACATGTCTTAACTTTCCATCATCTTTACGATCATCAGAATGCCACCGCAACAACTTTGATTCTTTTGGATTAGCAAATAATCGTTTTAGTCTCGGTATAATGAGGAAATACCATAATAATTTAGCGGGTGGTCCGTTTTTTATCACATCGTCAGCATATTCATCAGTTTCCTTTTTACGCTTGTACCGTGATTCACCACATATAACACACTTATGAGTTTTTTCAAATTCCTTTCTCTACAACATGCAATCATTCGGACATGCATGTATTCTTTCAACTTTTAATTCCATTGGACACATTATTTTCTTAACTTGGTATACCGATATAGGTAACTCATTGTCTTTGGGAAGCATGTCATGCAATAACTCTAATAGACATGTAAAACTTTTATCGCTCCATCCGTAGTTTAACTTTAAGTTAAACAATTTTAACACAGCACTAAGCTTAGAAAAGTTTTCACAACCAGCATATAACGGTTTTTCTGAATTAACAAATATCCGTTGTAGTTTTTCTTGATCGTTATTGGAAATATTAGTTTCCATATCATTGAACATCTCATTTAAATTATCATTGCCCTCATTTAAATTATAACTGTCATCATTAATAAGAGGATCATTGTTCTCGTCATTACAATTAGCGTCCAAATGTACTGACGTTGTGCTACTACTACCGATCAATTCCCCATGTTTTGACCAGCAAGTATAATTAAACATAAATCCATTCTTAAACAAATGATACTCAATTTCTTCTATTTCCTTGAATTCGGTAAAATTTTTACATTCCATACAAGGACACGGGATGGACTCGTTCCCTTTTTAACACGATCCTCTTCAGCAATCTTAAGAAAACCTTGTAGTCCCATCACAAATCTCTTGTTAGTACGTGTAGTTTCATACATCCAATTGTTACGATCCATCTGAAATGAATAAACAAACAAAAAAGAGATATAATCGAATAAGTATATAAGATATGAATCAATTGTACAAACTTAATCTAAGGTGGTGGATCCTAACCCACTTTTTGATTATTCTATCTCATATATATACATTTTAAGGATTTGATTGTTTTGAAAACCGACAGCATTTCCTTTTAACTCTTCAAGTTTGCTTAAATAGCAAGCTTGATGGAGTAAAGAGAAATATATCGATTTTCTGAACAATCAATCCGTTAAAATGTATATATATCCTAATGAGATAAAACAATCAAAAAGTAGTCCCGAGAAGGGACAATCCAAAATTAATCCCTAATAGATTAATTTTGCCCCGGTAGTGTAAATTTTTATATAAATATCAAGTTCGCCCCCCCTAAAAAAAATTAAATTCGCCCCCGCCCCCCCTACGAAAAATTTCAAGCTCCGCCACTGTTTGGTGCTCACATGATGTGGAAGGGAACACAACACCAAGGATAGTGATTTTAAAGATATGCATGAGAACATATAGATGAGCTTTGAGATAAAATAAGGAAAAACTGGAACAAAATTAAAAGTTTTATTTGTATTTTAAGAAGTCTTTAATATACAAAAAATATAATTTTTGTAATTAAATTCTGTGATATATATTTTTTATTGCATATATTCATAAATTGAATATTAATAATTATATATACTACGAGAAATGTAATTCATTAAATAATATATTATTAAACAACAAAAAACAAATTAATTTATAATAATTATATAAGAAGTAATATGTCATTCATTAAATAACAAAAGTCTCATTTTACCTTATGATCGATGTTTTGTGGTCGGTCAAAAATATTAATTAAATAGTGCCTAATCACCCTTAATAGTAAAAGGTAAAAAGGGCGTCGAATGCACAGTTAATTACAGAAAAATGCTAGTAACAATTAAGAGAAAAACATTAAACAAAAACAAGAAACTTGTTTGATTGATTGAATTAAAGAATTATGAAATTAACAAAAGTAAAGTGGATGTTTTAACAATCTTGGGTAAAAAGCAACCCACTTCGGGATTAAGGGTTGACAAAGTTATGTTTTTTTAGTGAAATCTATTGAGAGGTAATTAATGATGATCTTATATGTCATAAGATATAAGTAATGATTATAGATCAAAGTTTAATGGACTTTGTTTACACAATAACCAATTCAACTAATACAATCCTAGATCTTAAAATCAACCACAAAATGATTCTAGGCCATCAAGGTTATATGAAACCACAACTAGGTTTAAACATAATCAAAATTTTTAACTAATCAAATCACAAATTGATTCCAAAAAATTTAAAAGGTTCAAGATCCAATCCCAACATTAGGTTACAAACTAAAGAAAACACAAACTTGCAAAAACCCATCACCCGAAATGAATCACAATTAGTTTAGCCTTTCCTCGTCATTGATTCTTCAACACAAGTGTAATTGATCAAGTTAATCTTGGATAATCTTGAGGTTGGAAAGCCTTTGAATGATGGAAGATAGTCACTTTTTTGTCCAACAATGTTATGTAGAGAGGTGTTTTTCGTTTTATGGTTAGTCCCCTTTTAAAACAACTCAATTTAGGTCAAATTCCACTAAAACATTGTGCCCGACGTTGGTGGCACCAAGAGTGGTGTCATTGGTTCCATCTACGTCGGTTGTGCTGAAACGTTTGGACCAACGGTGATTACTGACGTTGTCGGCGTTAGTGACATAACTCTTTTCCTAGCTCAAGTTATGTACGTTATAAATTACCATGGTCTTGCAACTTCTCTTTTACATTTCTTCACCTCTCGAGCTCTAATTTTCTTCCCATTTCTTCCATCTTCTTCATATACTTTATGTTTAACCTACAAACACAAAGATAGCCCAAAAGAAACTCTATTTCTCATAAATTAACATGTAAAACATGAAAATAAATCCTTTAAACTTTGAACTTTTAGCACCCAGCCCACATTCCCCACTCTTACCTTTGCTTGTTTTCAAGCAAAGCTCAATTGTTGTTTATAATCCTGTTAACACAAATACACATTACTAATTACTTATCAAAGCTCAGTTAAGGTACAAGGTTATACCCTTATTCAAAAAACTTACATCTTTCAATAAATTTGCATTCTAGCAAGTCAATTATACTCAAGTAAAACAGGAAATCACCCAACTAGACCTAACTTTCCTTCGATTTTTATTTTCATGCACACACCCTTCATAATATTTCACTCCTCTCGGATTATATCTGAACTAGTAAAATATGTACTAGTATAACCACTCAATAATCACATATACCATCCTGTTAGCATAGGCTTGTGTAGCAATCATAGCTCCACCAACTTACATAGTCTTTGCATGTATCTAAAGGTCTTATGGGTATTTGGGCTTAGGTAAAGGTAGGAAATTTTGATTTTTTAAAGTGGTTAAAACAAACTGAGACACGAACCATACCGTTAAACATCCCTTATTAACACGACTAGCAAAATTGGGTATACTTGACCCATTTTAAACAAATTATCTCTTTTTTCTCTTTTCATTTCATTTTTTCATTTTTCTTTCATTTTTTTATTTTTTATTCTTTTTATATTTTATTTTATTAACTTAACTTCGGATCCTTCTTCAATTTAAATGGTTTCGCGGTCGGTTAACAACTAACAACTTTTGTTTTATGCATCGGGTTTAACAAAAGAATCGCTTAAAGCTCGGCATGGCTACTACTGGTTAGGACGGATAAGAATAAATAAAAGATAACAAGTAAATGGGATTTCTAGATTGCCTTTTTCATTTATGTGCAAACATCTTGGTTATGGTCGTAGTATGCGTCAAATAATACAAGTTCTCCAACAAGTGTAGTATATGGCCTACCCTCAACAAATAAATAATTATCTGATTTTATTTTAAGTAATAGGCTGAAAATCTATAGGGATTGAACCTAGAAGGCTCGGAAAATCAAATCAAGATAAAGAGATCAAGTCGCGAGAGAAGTTCAAGTTGTCGCGCGAGAAGAACATCTCGAGCCAGAACTAGTTTAGTTTAGTATAAATAGCTAAATTTGATGTAATTAAGTAGCTTTTTGTCATTTCCTGATTTTTACACTTACTTGTAATCACTTAAAATCAGAGAGCAATATAATTGAGAAGTTATTTACACTCATTCTTATCTTCTAATTTTCAATACGTGATGAAAATATTCCGCGTTATTATTGCGAAATCAATCTTATGTTAATGTTGATCCTTACAATTAGTATAAGAGCTTGGTATGCTCTTGATCGATTGATTTGAAGATTAAAGTGTGTTTTTTTTTAACTATTCTTAAGCTTCGAATTGCTCATATTTGAAGATTAAAGTGTGTTGATTGAAGATTTGATGGTGTTCATGTGATTAAATGAGCTAAATTGAATCAATTAGAGACACTTAGGATCTTAATTAAACCTAAATCACTAATTGAAAGCTTAATTAATCAATTTTGAACAATTTGATGAAAGATTGAAGATGGAATTTCGAAATTGGGACAAAAATGAATCAAGCGAAAAGTGATTAATCGCACGTGAAAAGTCTTAATTCGCATGAGAAGTATCTAATTCACAAAAGTTGGTTGAGAAGTTTGTTACAAAAGATTCCTTTCGCGCGATAGGTTTCATTTTAGCAAAATTTAGTTAGACAACTTACAGCGAGAGAATTAGTGTCCGTTCGCATGAGAACTTTAATTTGCACGCGAGAACTTTAAGTTAGAAGATTTTCTAAAAGGTTTGATTTCTGAATTCAATAATGGCAAACCTAAAGCACATCACTACTACCATCATCCTCGACAATGAGATTGGAACCAGCACAAAATGTCCAAGATTTCTTAGCGAAGAAGACTATCCCGACTGGGTTTATCGCTTTGAAAATCATGTTATTTACACCGAACGCTGGATGATGCAGTTAATCAAACAAGGAACGCATATTCCCATGTATAACAATGACAAAGAGCTAGTGCCCAAATCTGAACACCTTTGGGATGAGGAAGACATGAAGAAACTTGAACTTGATGACAAAGCATATGCTGCTCTTACCATGGCACTTACAATTGAGATTGCACAAAAGTTCAAGGATTACAGAAAACCTAATGATTTGTGGGATGCGATGGAGGAGCAGATAATAGGCAATAAGCATATAAGAGAGAGAGCCGAAAGGACATGTTAAACCAAGAATTTAATATGTTTAACGATGTACTTGGTGAGACCCAAATATCAAGATTTGTTAAGCTGATAACAAAGATGAAGAGTGCTGGAATTACCTTGGAAAATATTTTAGTAAACAAGAAGCTCTTGAATTCTTTACTATACAGTTGGAACAATAACTGTACGACCATCAAAAGAAACAATGTTCACTTTGTCACTCAGCGATCTCATTTCCATCATCAAGTCATATGAAATGGATGACAAGCAGAGAGCTTCTAATTACATCAACATAATGGGAGTTGAAGCATCTGCTTTATATGCAAAAATAGTTAGTAATCCCAATTATTATATCAGCTATTCCCAGTTGTGTCAACAACAAGTAGTCAATTTCTGTTAATCTAAATGTCAAGGATCCATCCATGCCTAAGTTTCAAACTTCTCATCTAAACCACTACAATCTAGTGCAATCTTAACCACAACCTCAGATTTATCCTCAAAGTCAATCCTTTCAACCCACACAACAAGCCTTTGTAATAAATTCTAACCCAACCAAGCAAACTATTTAAATAGCTAAAAAGCATCTGGCTTTATTCACCATTTTCGTGAATAGTTATGAAGCTTTTACAACTGGAAGACTTTGTGCACCCAACATCTAAGTTGATGACTTATAACAAGTTAATCCAGATGATGTTTGTCACACCCTCGCTAGAAGCGGAAACATGAGGATGCGACGGACGGGATCGTCATAACACATTGGGGGTCCAAGAGAATTACTAAAGGTATTCTCCATAAATGGTCATGACATCGCCCGACACATAAGATTACGTGCCAAGTAAAGTCATTCCCAAATCGTCACACCATAAATGCATAAATAGTCCAAAGTTCCATTTAGGAACTAACAAACACAAGTGCAAAACAATCCCAAACACAAACCAACAATTACAATCCAATAATCAAACAATCCAAAACAAGCCTAATAGTCTCATTAAACGCCTATTGCTCCCGAGAAAGCGGTATTGTCTAGAGTCCCAAGCCAAGCACCTAAGCCTCATTACCTGAAAAGACGTGCTCTAAAAAGTCAACAAACGTTGGTGAGTTCACAGGTTTTAATAACAAAGAGTTTGCCGTGTGTAACATGTACAAAAGGTGTATGTGGATAAGAGTACATAGCAGTCATAGATATTAACACAAGTCTAAGTCAGTCCAAGTCCAATTACCCGGATTATATTCACCCAAGGGCAAGCCCAGGCCAAGTTAGTCTCGACTAATATACTGACGACAGGGGTGGGGGTGTCAACCCGTTAGTACTAACAATATCTCTCCATGACGTCCAAGTCACAATAACAAGCCCATGTCCAAGTCACAATAACAAGCCCATGCCCAAGTCACAATAACAAGCCCATGTCCAAGTCACAATAACAAGCCCAAATCCAAGTATACATTCAAGAATGAACATCTAGTCTCAACCCATGACCCAAACCACATACATTGTCCCAAATTAGTCTAAAAGACACGGCATAGTCCAAAACAATGAGCATGCTTTTTCCCCAAGTAAAACATATTAAAAAGGGGCCGTGAAACTCACCTCAAGATAGTATAGTCCAAAGTCCACAACACGCAAAGCAAGCACTAAAAGTGCAAATCGCAAAAGGATTACTAGAGAACAAAAAGAATGACCAATATGGGTGTAATCCTTGTAGCCCAGTCCTTAATGTCCATCAAGGTTCTATTTTATGAAAATATGATTTTCTAATAGAACAAATCCAAAGTCCGGGTTAAAATTTTAAGTCTCGTCAAGTTTAGGGTTTTAGTTGTCGCTTTTAACTACTTTATAAATGTCCGTTGATGCACGTTAATTAGTCCATTAAAAATAAATTAAAGATATTATTATTCATCCCTTTAAAAGTCACTTAATCACTTTTAAGTATAAGACTTGTCTTCATTTGATTATTTGGTTTCAAACCCTTATTTTTAAGTCTCATAATATATTTCAGCATGAAGAGCTGATTGCGCACCAATTTTGAATAAGCGAGTTGGAGGTCAAAACGGTCACGAATCGACGTGTGACCAGAACCATTTGAAAGAAAAGACTTTAAATTAACTCTCAGAAAAAGAATCATCTCGAATAGATAGTATATGAGATAGATATGGCTCGACAAACACAGACCAACATTCTGCCCAAATTCGTCAGTTTTGACCTTCGATCTTGTTTGCTATTTTTGGAGGCCCAAACGATTTCGAAACGACATGAGACCACTTGGGTTAGTTAGAGGACTCATTGAGCTCAATTTTAGACGAAAACCTTGACCTATTTAGACTTATCATGACAAAGTTATGGCCTGTACAAACTGTCTTATTTTTCTGACAGCAATCTGTCAAGTTTATTAGTCTTGCTCCTTGGCATTACAAATCTCCATATTTGACCCATATTGACTCGAGTTCTTAGAGAACGTTTATTACATCTTACACTTTACCAAAACTTAAATTAGACACTTAAATTATCAAAATTTTCAGTTATAAACAGTTAGTTGAAAGCTAGTCTTCCGGTTCACAACATTACTTAATCGTTACATAGTTTTTATTTGTTCAGCTCGTCCATTCAATCAAGGAACAAAATTAATAAATTTTAAAACAATTTAAGAAGCCAAGATGACTATTTGGATCATGTCACACAAGATTACAACCCCATTTTCAATAGATTCAAGGATATTCAAAGATCAAGGATTAGGGTTTTACCGGATAGAGAGTCTAGCACCCGTAGCGTTTAGATCTTCACGATACAACATCCAAAACCAAGAATATAAGAATATTAGATGGTGATTTTGTGTTTAGATGATGAACATCATAATTATCAAGATAGAACGAAGAATAGAATCATTAAGAAACGATTTTTCTTACCGGTAGACAAGGAGATGAACAAGACTTGTTTAGAACACGATCTTGAACGTCTTGATTGTTCCAAAAAATCAAAGAGATGATGTCTTGATGCTGATTTTTGATGGATGGGATGAAGAACAAGAAGAATGGAGTTGTGATGGCTAGGGTTTGCAATTGGAAGAGTTGCTTGGAGAATAAGATTGCACAAGTGAGAAAACAAGGGGGAATTCCCCCTTGTATACCCATTCTCGACCGCAAACAAGGGAGGCCAAGGGCCCGAATCGTCCAATGAGCTATTATATGCCATATAAATTATCTTATGTATATTTTTAATTTAGTTCTTAGTTTATTAATAGACTTTAGGCAAAGCCCACAAAAGTTCGGTTTTGCGTGTTATAGCGTAATTTTTAGCATTTCGCCTTTTAGAAAATCCTTGATCAGACCCAATGCACAGGACCTTGTACTATGGCAAGCACGATAATCATCTTAATGACTAAAACCCTAGGCCCAATACTATGCCCTAGGCCCGTTAAGCTAAAATTTTGATCGACACAGAAATGAATCAATCAATTAAGACCTAGCCCACATAAGACAAAATCAAAGTCAAAAGTCAAAGTCAAAGGTTAAACAAAGTCAAAATTCAAAGTCAAACGTCAACACACCTGTTTTGGTGACGGATGTAACAATGTTGAAGAAAATGATATCAAGTATCAGATGGTTATGGTGGTATATCGGGCGAAAGACTTTGCAAGAAGAACGGGAAGGAACATGTTTGGTTTGAACAACTTAAGCAAGATTGGGTTTGATAAATCAAGTTTGAGATGTTATAATTGTGACAAACTCGGTCACTTTGGTAGAGAATGTACTGAAGGAAGATCAAATCTGACTGACAATGGAAAGAAGATGGTTACTATGGAAGTAGAGTCAAAGGGTGATAAAGCAAGCTTTTCAAACAACAAAGCTCTAGTGTCTCAAACCAATGAAGAATATGATTGGTCAAACCAGATGGAGATTCTAAATACCAAATTGTCTACTGCTTTGTTAGCTGAAATTCAAACTAATGAAGAAAATGTTGAGAAGAGGATACTTGATAAGTTTGTGTCTGATGATTTGTTGATGGGAGTTTTTGATGAATAAGTTTGTGTGAAGGATGAAGAGGTGCTTAATGAAGAAGCTGTTGAGACTACTCCAGCACAACCAGAAATGACTGAAGATAAAAAGGAAGAAATTGAAGAAAAGGCTATTGAGTTCACTCCAGCTAAAGAAATTATGATTGTGAATGCTATTGATGAAACTCCAGCTTATGCTTGTGATGAAACTTTCAATGCTGTTGAGATCACTCTGGCATCTTTAGCTGAAGAAAAGATGAAATTTAAAGCCTTCATGGTAAATGTCATACCTGAAAAGAAGAATAAACAAGAAAAGACTGAAGAGGTACATACTAATCTTTGTTCAAACATGTGTTTAGTAAAGGTACAAAGATATAGAGTTCACAAAGAGCATTTGATCCTAGAAGTTAAAAAGCTTCAATATCAAGCTCGTAAATATAAAATTGATGAGAAAATTTTTAAAGATAAGATAGAAAGA
The DNA here is from genome assembly GCA_025506415.1 of Flaveria robusta. Lineage (NCBI taxonomy): Eukaryota > Viridiplantae > Streptophyta > Magnoliopsida > Asterales > Asteraceae > Flaveria > Flaveria robusta. The sequence continues at coordinate 48,801,154 of CM046469.1, forward strand.
TTAAACAAATTAATTTATCAATCTACATTGAATCTTCATGATAAAGAGTGCAACATAAAAGATTTGAAAACATGTAATAATGAGCTTTCATTGGAAATCAATAACCTTAACAGTGAACTCTTATCTCCAAAATTAACTGTTGAAAAGTTTGAGTTGTCCTCAAACTTGGTTGAAGGTATAATCAAGTCACAAATGACTCAGAAAATTAATGGTGGAAAGGGTGGCGTTGGATATTCTAACATTGCACCACCTATTAATCATGATTATACTTGTTTACCTTCATCAATTACCACATCAAATGAAGAAAACTATGGATTAGGTTTTCAACCAAAGTCAAACTTAATAACTCTAGTCAATGTTTCACTGACTATTGACCCTATCATAAAAACTAGAATAAAAATTAATCATGACAATTCTTTTGCAGAAAATATGAAGAAAGAAGGGTTGGTTGAAGATTGGAAAGTAATGATGAAATAAATTTTAAGGAAAATAAAAGTTGTAATGAAAAATCTTCATGTAAATCATCATCAATCATTAATGAAATTTCAGATGTTTTTTGTTCTACAAATGATTGTCCACAAATCTCTAACAAATAACAAAAATTAAAATCAAAAATAGCTTTTAAAGACAATGAAAAGAAACGTGTCACAATATTAGCTTTTGACTTGAAAACTAATTTCAAGAATAGATTAGTTTCAAAAGGCAACATAGATAAGGAAGATCATATCTTTAAAGAAACAAATGCAAGTTTCTTTAAAGATAAGTCTTCTATTAATGCTAACTCTGTGAAACAATATGTTTGTAGATCAAGTATCATGGACACTAGTCCTAATCCAGTACCTTCGACTCAAAAAGGTTAAAGCTACAGTTCATGTTTCATCGGCCTTAGAAATGAATCAAACTGTTACGAAAGCTACCTCAAATCTTTTTGGATCATCTAGAACAATTGTTAATGAGAGAGAGAAACAAGAGACTGTTAAGGAATCACAAGGCCAAGGAAAAACTAAAGCCAGATTCTATGATAACTGTAGAAGTTATCATCAACAGTTTATGAGAACGACACGAGAGCAAAAAGTGTATTATAATATGTGTTGTTATGTTTGTGGCAATCCAAATCATAAGGCTAGAAATTGCAATCATCAATATCAATTGACAAGCAAACAAAGATTTCATAATTCAATTTCCAATAATAGAAAATTGTTCTTTTTTAAATATCAAATTCAATAGGAATACAAATTAGTCAAATCTTTTTGTTGATAAAAGAAATGGTCAAAACAAAAAAGTTTTGAATACAGAAAATTCAAACTTGAAATCCCTACTTGTTGATGATAGCAATTCTACTCCTATTCAGACCACTTTCAAGAAAATGGTTACAAAGCTGATAAAACCAATTCATAAGTGGAAAATAAAAACAACACAATCTGAACCTGATATTGTTGAAGATTGTGTTCTCAATGATAAAAGAGATATGATATTAAAGTCTGTATCATACTTTGATGATAACAGTATGCTCAAGTCAACCATGGCTTGGGTTCCTTAAAATGAATAAATTCATTCATATGTGTAGGAAAAACCAAGGCATGGTATCAATAATGTTTGGCATGTTGACAGCGATTGTTCTAGGCACATGACATGTAATATATCTTTGTTAAACAAAATAAAACCTTACAACAGAGGATATATTATTGTTGCTGGAGATAGAGGAGATAAAATTACAAAGAAAGGTATAGTGTCTAATGTTGTATTAAGCTTTGAAGATGTCAATTTTGTTGAAGAACTTAAACATAATCTGTTAAGTGTGTCTCAAATTTATGACAAAAAGTATTCAGCACATTTTACTAATAAAAAATGTCTTATTCTAAAACCTGTATTTGTAATTCCTGATGAATAGGTTTTGTTGAGAACATCGAGGGATAAAGACACATATTTACTTGACATGAATGGCTCCCATTCATTTGTAACTACGTCTTGTTTGTTGTCTAAAGCCTCGAAAAGTGATTTAATGTTATGGCATCGTCGTCTTGGCCATGTAAATATAAAAAATATGAACATGTTGGTTAGAGTAAATCATGTTGTGGGCTTACCAATGAAAGAATTTCAACTTATAGAACATTGTTTGTCATGTTCAAAAGGCAAACAACATAAACTTTCTCATAAACCAGATGTTCATACCAAAATTGAATCCATTCTTCAATTGTTACACATGGATTTATTTGGTGTAGTAAGCGTTTTGAGTTTGGGACGTCGTGCATACTGTTTGTTTATTACTGATTATTTTTCAAGATTTACTTAGGTTTTCTTTTTAGCAACTAAGGATGAGACTCCTTATTTGCTAATCAAATTCATAACCCTAGTGGAGAATCAAACTGACAAAACCATCAAATGCATTAGAAGTGATAATGGAACAGAGTTTTGCAATCATACTCTGAATGAATTTTGTGATTCAAAGGGGATAGCTAGACAATTCAGTTCTACAGAAACTCCATAATAAAATGGAATTGCTGAAAGACGAAACATAACCATAATTGAAGCAGCCAGAACAATATTATCAACAGCCAAATTACCATCCTTCTTTTGGACGGAAGCTATTAACACTGTATGTTATGTTCAGAATCGAGTTTTAATCAACAAACATCAAAACATGACTCCTTATGAATCTTTTTCAAACATAAATCCAAAGTCAAATATTTCAAAACCTTTGAATGTTGCTGTACCTTGTTAGATACATCTGATTCAAAATCAAAATTTGATGAAAAAGCTGATGAATGTTATTTTATCGAATATTCAGCCAACAAAGTTTCATACAGGGTTTATAATAAAAGATCTAAACAAATTATTGAGTCATTTGATATAGATTGGCATGAATCTAACAAAACGATGTAGGTTCTGCTCCTTCATGGGTATACGATTATGTTTCATTATTTGAAACTTTTAATCGACCTCCTGTTGTGTCTACAGCTAATTCACCTTTGTCTTTATCAAATCAAGATATTTTTACTGATGATGTTGGACCTATGTAATCTTTAACTACAGGAAGATCTTCAAACATACCTTCTCTTCAATTGTCATAGCTGTTTCACATTTTGTTTCTAAATCTGAATTATCTCATTCTGATCAAGTTGTTGAACAAACTCCAAAGGCTTCTGATCAGAGTTCTTCTTCTAGTCAAAATGATCTGATTGATACTATTCAAGTTCCATTTGAATATTTATCTCTTGAAAATGATATTCATCAAGAGGAAGATATTGTGTATCAGCCCGAAAGCAGGAACACTGTTGAAGATCTAGTTGGTCATATGTCTAATTTAAATGAAGTTAGTTCTGAAGATACCATTCCTCAGTTGAGAATTCAAAAAGATCATCCAAATAAAGCAATCATTTGTCCATTATCACAAGGTTTCCAAACTCAAAATCAATCTGGTGCCATAAATACATGCTTGTATTCATGTCTCATTTCTCAAATTACACCAAAGAACATTGAGATGGCATTGATGGAAAATAGTTGGGTTGAAGCTATGCAAGATGAGCTAATGCAATTCAAGAAGCTAAATGTTTGGCATCTACGAGAACTTCCAAAAGGTAAGCTGTCGATTGGAAATAAATGAATATTCAATAACAAAACGGATAAGAAAGATGTGATTGTTCGCAACAAGGCCAGACTTGTTGTTCAAGGATTCTATCAGTTTGAAGGACTTGATTATGAAGAAGTATATGCTCTAGTTGCAAGACTAGAAGCTAATAAAATATTTCTTGTTTATGCTTCATACAAGAATTTCAAAGTGTATCAGGTGGATGTTAAAACTGCATTCTTGTACAGCGAGATGAAAGAAGAAACCTATGTTTGTGAACCACCTAGTTTTGAAGATCCAGATCATCCTCACTATGTGTATAAGTTACCCAAAGCACTTTATGGCTTACAACAAGCACCCCGTGCTTGGTATGCCACCCCCACTGAACATTTGCTTACAAATGGTTATACACGGGTTGGTATTGATCAAACATTATTTTTAAGGAAACCTGGTGATGATCTCATTCTTGTTCAAATATATGTCGATGACACTATATTTGGATCTACCAATGATCATTTGTGCAAGGAATTTAAAGCTATGATGAAAAAGAAATTTGAGATGAGTTCTTTTGGGGAAATATTGTTTTTCTTGGGTATACAAGTTAAACAAGATGATAAGGGTATGTTGATATCTCAAGAAAAATATATTCATAGTATCCTAGACAAAATATAAATTTCAGGACTCCAAGATTGATCACACTCCCATGTCTTCTCATCCTACCTTAAATCTTGAAAGAAATCTCACATGAAAGTTGTCAAGCGGATTTTCAAATATCTCAAGGGTCAACCTACACTTGGCCTTTGGTATCTTAAAAATTCCGATTTCAATTTATATGCTTATAATGACAGTTATTATGCCGGATGTAATTTGGACAGGAAATCAACAATTGGTGGTTGTCAATTTCTTGGAAATAGGTTGACTTCTTGGCAATGCAAAAAGAAGTAGACATTATCCACGTCCACTGCAGATGCCGAATATGTGACTGCTTCAAGTTGTTGTTCTCAGGTTGTTTGGATTTAACAACAACTTCTTGATAATGGTCTCAATTTCTATAACACTAAGATTTGGTGTGATAATACTGCAGTGTTGAACATAGTAAAGAATACTATCCAACATTCCAAAACAAAACACATTTACATCCGGATGCATTTTTATCCGTGACTATTTTGATCGAAAACTTATTCATCTGGAATCAGTCAAATCAGATGACAACATTGCTGATTTGTTTACTAAGGCTTTTGATCATTCCTGATTCGACTTTTTGGTTAAATCTCTAGGAATAATAAACTTTGGTTAACAATGATCCTTACACCCTCTCAAAACTATTTTTCTTATCATTTTAGTTAAAATTATTATTTTCAGTCTAGATAATTATAATTTTAGTGGAAGAAAATATGAAAATGTCTCGAAAAAGATTTTGTTCTTAGGGGAAGTAACAAATTTGAAGAAAATTTATAATAAGAATTTTTTTATACTTTCATAAAATTAAAATTTTCAAGGTTTTACAGGAAATGATAGTAAATTTCTTGATTTTGACACATTACATTCTAAGGCTTAAAAGAAACTGACTTGGATTATGTTTGATATCTTGATAGACCTGACTTTCGAGACTAAAAAGCACTATGATCTGTGATGCACTAAAAGTAAATTTTCAGTGACTGAAGTTGGTTACTAATCAAGCTTTTGCGGTAACACTAATTCCATGCTAAAGTAGATGAGAGTTTCTGTCTAGTCATACTCAAGAAAGTTAGTGTCTGATTCAGTATCTTTTAGAAGATATATGTATATGTAAATATCAAAAGATGAAACAAATATGTAAAGCGAAGACAAAAAGGGAAAATAAACAAAAGGAGCAAAAAGATGCCAAAAGGCCTTATAGGAATAAAAGATGCCAATGAGCACAATTATAAAATATATGTCATAAACATACATACTATATGATAAATATTTTTATTTTGAGAATATGTTCTGACACGGAAGACAAAATCAAAAGATGGGGCACATATGTCTGAATTGGCATGTAAGGGCTAAATGTCTTGCGAGGGCAAAACATAAGTCCGACTGGCAATTAATAAGTCCTAAAACTTGTTAATACTCCGTGTTCAGAATTATTCTCACGCTAGTTATGCTCAAAATAGATATTATAATAGAGAAAAATAATCCTAAAAATGCTGATCAGAGGTAAAAATTTAAGTCAACTTGAAGTCTCAAAAGTTTCTTGAAGCTGGATAAGAGTTCTGTTGGACTCAACAAGTGTATAAAAAGGATAATGCTTGCCATAATCAAAGAGAATGTGTTCTAACATTCAAACAATCATTAACTAATACATTAGCATCATTAACATTCATAACATACACTAATTATTATTTAAATTTCTTTTTCAGGTTTTGTAGATAAAGAAATTTTGCAAGTGTTGACAGCGGATGAACAACTATCTACAGCGGATGCACAACAGTCAACAACGATGAAGTCTGAAGAAGTCCTAGTACTCACAGCGGATGAAAAAATTCACAGCTGATAACTAAGTACTAACACAACGGATGAACAACTTCCCACAACGGATGAACATATCCACAGCGGACACCAACAAGACAAACATTCACCAAGTGCCAACAACGGATGTCTATCATACACAGCGTACAACTCATTCATCATCCACTGCGGACGTTTATACATCCACAGCGGACATTTGTTCATCCACAGCGGACAACACTTAGACTTAGGATTATATGTAATTAGTTTTTATGTAAGGGTATTTTTGTAACGGTACACAGCTTTTGTATAGGCTATAAATAGTGGTATACGCTAATTTTTTGTTAGCTTTTAAACAATCAATACAAACAAACATTTCTTATTATCATTCAAGCATTCAATCACGCAAGCATACAAACACACACATAGATATCATATCATTAATCATGGGTTTTCACACCATGATTATTGAGTGTTGAATATGTAACAATCTGTTGTTATATGTTGAGAGTTTGAAAATGATCCTTGGGGAAATTCATTGAGTTTGCTCTTGTTTTGAAGTTCAAACACGTGAGTTTCATCAGGTGGTATTAGAGCTTTGGCTCAAATCAAACACTGATTTTTGATCCTCTTAATCAATACAATGAAATCTCTAGTTCATTAGCTTGATAACATTCATTTTCGAGTTGAAAATCATCAAAAAACCCTCTTCTACTTCAAGCATTCAACAAATGCTCAAAACATAATTCATTAATCTATTTTTGTGCACTGTGTAGAAGATTTTGTGTTGTTGAAGCTCTAAACATCATTCATACACTATTTTCAAAATAGAATCATCTAAAAACCTCTAAAAACCTTATCGGTTCAAGCGTTTTCGATAAAACAGTAAACAAGCACTGTTCTATCGAGTTTACATCAAACAAACATTGTTTTGAATACATTGAATCCATTCAATGTGTTTAAATCATCATATTTGAGTTTTCTTGTACTCGAATCTGGTTCAGATCATCTTTAAACAGCAAAGCGATTGCTGTTTCTTTGAAGATTATCATAGTCGTAGCTGTTCTAGGTTTAAAACCCTAGTTCATCATCATCTTGAAATCTTTAAAATCACTGGTAATTTTGTTAATTTTTCATCGAAAACAAAGAAGAAACAGATTCTTCTTTTGAATTTTTGAAAAATTCATCTTTTGATGCAAAACTTTAACTTTCTAAAATATATTATTTGTTTTTAGGCCTTTGACTTTATTGACTGACATCATTAAAAGGGTGTTCACTAATTTTGACTTTTCTTAAACAGAATATTCCTTTTATTATACCGAGAATTGATTGTGACTTAACCTTAGACATTAATTAATTAATCTCAAATTAATTAATTCATATATTCGATAAAATATAAAAGTGATGAATCATTAACAAATAAATCCTAGTGACCTTAGGATAAATTCAATTTAGCATCGCGCTAAATAAAATACAAATTTGACTTAAACCGTTAAGTTTAAAATTTAAGAACCATTTCTGATGAATTTCAGGATTAAACAGTGGTCTCAAACCACCAGACTCAAGAACAAAGCAGATTTCAAACAATGAAAAATAATGTTCCGAAACTAGATTATTTTCCAAGACCCAGATCTATGGACATCCATAACCGAGAGACCATACATACCTGTGACTCTTGGTCCAGACTACAACATAGAAAACCCAGTCATCTGAAAGAGTGTAGCTGGTGATGACCTGAAAAAGGTGAAAACCGACATGAAGGCTTACAACATACTAGCTATGACTTTCCCTTTTGAGATTTTAACCAAAGTTGAAAACTTTAAAAAAGCCCATGAACTATGGAAGGTACTTCACACAATATGTGAAGGAAGTGATGAGATTAGGGAAATTAAGAAAGAAAAATTGAGCACCCAGTATGAAACCCTCTATCATGTTCAAGGATAGTCAATACCACAACAGCTCCACAAATTTGTTTAGCTGGTAAATGAGATGATAGTTTATGGTCTCAAATACGAATCTGTGGAGATCAACAAGAAAATATTGCATACATTTCCAGAGAGATGGACTCACTCAGTCTCTTTGATGAAAGCAACATTGGATCTAGAAGCATTATCATTAGATTCACTAGTGGTCAAAGTAGAGGCACTAAAGTTAGATGAGAGATCCAAGAATAATAGCACAATCAAAAATGTTGAATCTTATAAATTCAAAGAAATGCAACAAACAAAGAGAGTATTCTTAACTTGCACCGGTGAGAAGGAAAATAAAGAGTTTCTGGATTCAAGTGAAACTTCCTTCTTCCCTGCTCCTGAATCATCTCACAACAAACAAAAGTCCAAAAAGACTAGTGTTCATGCTTCTCATGAAGCAACACATTAAAGAAAACACCATCCACATGCTTCCAGCTCAAGCAAATAGCAACGAGCAAAGACACTAAACATCCACAAATTTGAGAAACCTATGAATGCTTTAACAATCATCTTGCAAAGTGAGCAGCAGAAGGCAACTTTTACAGCCTTCTCCATAAGCTTTGAAGCCTACTTAAGGGCTGACCTCATACCATCACACATCATCCAACAAGACTTGTATGAATTGCCTCCTAATATGGTTGAAGAAATGGATCATCAATGGTCAATGGCAATGATAGCATATAGATCCAAGAAGTTACTACAAAGGACCAAGGGGTTAAGCATGGATAAGAAAACCAAGATTGGTTTTGATAAAACAAAAGTGAGATGCTACAATTGCCAACTCTATGGACACTTCTCTACAGAATGTCAAAAACCTAGAGCTGATAGAAACAACCAACAAACATAAACATCAAGTAGCTATGACACAAACAGACAAATTCCATCATCCATTAGCATTCCTGCTGCACCAAGACCAGCACAAATCACACAGTACAGCCCAAATCAACACTCAAAATCATCTGCAACGAACGATTATCAAACAAGATGGTGAGTGTGACTGGAGTATGTACAAGACAGAGGTACAATCTCCCGACCAAACATAGAGGACAAAATTGAAGAAATCCCAAAAGAGGTAACGGAGAATCTCTTTTATCAAGCATGCATTGACAAAGTCATAAGATACAGAGAGCATGTAGATCAATTTTCTAAGTGATTGAAACAAACATTTTAAATGACAGTTTAAAAATAGAACAAAAACAATATAGGATTAAAATTTTGTCTTTGAAAAATGATATGGACAAAATTTTGTCTGAAAAATTAAAACTAGCAGCTTGAGTGGAGAAACTCTCTGAATCTTTGACCCAGTTAAAAACATTACAAGCTGAAACAAAAGTGAAACTTAAAAAATTTCAGGTGAGCAATAAAAAGTTCGAAGAATTTGTTGCTTAACAAAGGGCATTCAATGACCCTTCTGGACTGGGATATAATAAGGTCAATCCACTTTATAATGACAACTATATCCCACTTCCTGAATAAATGACAAACAAAAAAGGGGAATCACTTGATCCCCATGATAGGACTGATGACTCCAAACCATCATCATCATTATCATCATCTAAATTATCATTAATATCCAAAACACCTTTGATAAAATTTGTTAAGAGCCAAGCACCACCACAAATCAAATCAACAGATTTTTATCAAGGAGAAAACAATGAGTATGATGAACAAACAACAGATGAAGATGTGACAATTTATTGTATGATGAGTCAGATCAACCAATTACTGAAAATAAAAAGGTTTTAAGTGGAAGGAAGGCTGAATTTTCCACTTCCTCTCCCAAAAGAACAAACAAAGGGAAAGGAAAAATCCCTATTCAACCAAAACAACCAACTATAACTTTTGATATACCATTGAAGTCAAATCTAAAATCAAAAGTTTTTAACAAATAGAGTACTACAAATCTACCTTACTGCGAGTGTTGTGATCAATACACCCATACTAAAGAGAAGTGCAAATATGGCAAGTACTGCAAGTACTGTAATATGAATAATCACGATACAAAATCATATCATTTTCACAACTATTATTCAATTTGTGAAAGAAACAATCACAGTACTACTAACTGCTTTTTCAACAAGAAAGATAAAAATCAAAACAAACAACCTCAAGATGAGAAATCAAGTGAGAAACAGACAGTTGTTCCTAATAAGAACAAAGGAGGAGCACCACGACAAACTCCTCGCACAAAAGTTGTTTTAAATAATGACAAAACATTTTATGACAACTATAAACAAACAAATGGGAGACATAAGTCTCAAAATAGAATCCAATTAGACATTAGCACTCAAAGGAGAAGAGCTTAGAGCAATTCTTTAGACAGAACTAAAAACATACATAGGAAATCTACTGTATCTAGAATTTCTAAACCAGCAGACAATGCCACATTAGAAGAAATTTATGTTATGGGAAATGACGGAAAATCCAACACCATCTTGGCTTGGGTTGCACTCTCTAGCTGATCTCTTTGTTTGTGTAGGGACATCAAAGAAGGCCTGACAACATATGGTATGTTGACAGTGTATGCTCCCGACACATGACTGGAAATTATTCCCTCCTTCAGGATTTTAAGAGCAAACATGGAGGAAACGTAGCCTTTGGAGGTGATAGAACAGGTGGAAAGATAACGGGTGAAGGAACGGTATCCAATGGGTTGATTAACTTTGAAAATGTAAACTACTGCTCCAATCTCTAGTTCAATCTTCTTTGCGTATCCCAAATCTGTGATAAAGGATATGCCACCTTCTTTGACTCCAATAATTGCTAAATCCTCAAGAAGGGCTTTCAAATACCTGAAAACTGTATCATTTTAAAAACACCCTGTCAAAACAACATATACATAGTTGATATGAACATTGTTTCAGCATCAACCCCTGAAACATGTTTACTATCAAAAGCATTAGAAGATGTTTTTTAATTATGGCATAGACGATTGGAACACTCTAATTTTAACAGAATGAATCAACTGGTAAAAGGTGACTTAGTAATAGGTTTACTATAAAAAGAATTCTTCTGTACATACCACTACACTACATGTGTGAAAGGCAAACAACATAGAGTTTCTCATAAGTCCAAATTGGTAAACTCTAACAACACACCACTCAAATTGCTTCACAAGGACCTTTTTAGCCCTACAAATATATTAAGCATAGGCAAGAAGCAATACTGTCTTGTTATACTAGATGACTACTCCAAATTCACCTGGGTTGTCTTGCTATTACAAAAGTCTGAAACATCAGAAATTATCAAATAATTTATCAGTAAAATTGAGAATCAATTGGATCTTAAAGTTAAATCTTTAAGAAATGATAATGGTACTGAATTTAAGAATGATTTCATTTCCTTTTTTTGTGTAGAGAAAGGAATCAGTCATCAATTCAGTGTAGCAAGGACTTCTCAGCAAAATGGAATTACTCAACAAAGACACAGAACATTCAAAGAAGCTGCTAGATCTATGCTAGCTGACTCTCTATTGCCCATATCATTTTGGGCTGAAGAAATCAACACGGCTTGCTACATTCAAAACAGAACATTAATCATTAAAGAACACAACAAAACTCCTTATGAATAAATGTTTAAAAGAAAACCTTCCATAGGATTTTTCTTAAAGCATTTGGATGTTCTCTTTCAGTATTAAACACTAGAGAACATTTATCTAAATTTGCTCCAAAAGTAGACGATGGATTTTTTGTTGGGTACTTCGGAAGCTCAAAAGCTTACAGAGTATACAATCCAAGGCTTAACATAGTGGAAGAAACAATAGATATTATTTTTAATGAACATTCTTACACTAAGAAAGTCATTGAATAAGACTGGTTGTTTGATATTGACTCATTAACAAAATCATTTAACACATCTTACTTTGATGTTTAAGATACAAAGGAATACATTGAATATCCAATGGTTCCTCCACCAACCATTGATGTTCCTTTAATTGCGAATCCTCCAATAAGAACAAACATTACTCCTTCCGGTACCATAATTACACCTCATCCAGATCAAAAAAATACATCCAGAGGAACATCAACAAACACGCCATCATCCTCAACTCCAGTGACCACTCAACCACAAGCTTCAGTTGACCCTCAACCAAGCAAACAAATAAGGTCACATCATCCCGACACAGTTGAAGAAGGTGATAACTACCATTTACTAGCACACACCCATCATGATGATAAAATCTTAGATTTTTTTCACGATTCACCACAAACATTTCATGAATCTTCACAGCCAGATAATCCCACAACATCAAATACCCTCGCCCATCCATCAACACCTAACAAAATAATCACCAATCTTGATTCAACTATCCCTGTTGATCAGATTGAAACCACAAGAGCTAACAAATATCATCCTTTAGAAAATATCATTGGTGATCTCAATGTTAGATTGACACACAATCAATCTAATACAGCAAACACGTACCTATTTTCCTGCTTTCTATCACTAACTATACCCAAAAGCATCATAAAAGCACTCAAAGACAACAACTGGATAGAAGCAATGTAAGAGCAACTACAGCAATTCAGGAAGCAAGAGGTATGACAGTTAGTTGATCTCCTAGAAGGTCAATATGCCATTGGCACAAGATGGATTTTTAGAAACAAAGCAGATGACAAAGGGATTGTCATTAGAAAAAAAAAAGCAAGGCTCATTGCCTAAGGATACACTCAAGAGAAAGGCATTGATTATGATGATGTCTTTGCTCCTGTAGCTTGGCTAAAGGCCATCTGAGTGTTCCTTACATATGCCTTATCCAAAAACTTCACTGTCTTCCAAATGGATATCAAATGTGTATTCCTTTATGGAAAGATAGATGAGGAGGTATATGTTGCTTAACCATTAGGGTTTGAAGACCCAGACTTTACTCATAGAGTCAACAAGTTAGATAAATCTCTGTATGGTCTTCATCAATCACCTAGGAAGTTGTATAAAACATTATCCAAGTTTCTACTAAAGAATGGGTACACCCGAGGAAAAATAGATCAAACATTGTTCTTGAAGAGAAAAGAACAAGATTGCTTGTTGTACTAGTCTATGTGGATGACATCATATTTGGCTCCTCCAACATACAACTTTGAAGAGAGTTCAGGCTCTTATGCTATCAAATTTCCAAATAAGCTCAATGGGAGAACTCACCTTCTTCCTTGGTCTACAAGTTCAACAATTTGCTGAAGGAATTTTTATCAATCAGAGAAAGTATATGAATCAAATCTTGAAGAAATACAACATGTCTTATTGCACATCAAGCAAAACACCATTTGCTACTAGATTAAAGTTTGGCCCCGATCCAGAAGGCACATCAGTTGATCAGAAGCTCTGTAGATCCATGATAGGCTGACTGATGTACCTAAATGCAAGCAGACCAGACATCATGTATGCAATTTGCATGTGTGCCAGATACCAAGCAGATCCAAAAGAATCACACATAAATGCAGTAAAGAGAATTTTAAGATACTTAAAAGGAAACTAGCCCTTGGCCTATGGTATCCTAAAGATGGAGATTTTTTTTTATTTGCATACACTGACAATGATTATGGTGGATGCAACAACAACAGAAGATCCACAACAAGAGGATGTCAGTTTCTTGGATCAAGATTGATTTCCTAGTAGTGCAAGAAACAAACGAATATGTGTATGTCAATAGCTGAGGCAGAATATATAGCTTCTTTTGCATGTTGTTTTCAAGTGCTTTGGATTCAAAACCAAATGCTTGATTATGGCTTTAATTTTCTTAAAACACCCATACACATAGACAATTCTGCTGCCATGTTTGTCACTAACAATCTTGTTCAACATTCAAAAACCAAACATATTGATATTAGATATCACTTTCTAAGAGATTGCTCAGAAAAAGGACTGATAAAGTTGATTAAAGTTCACATAGACAATCAATTGGCTGATGTTTTTACAAAACCATTTAATTTAATAAGATTTGAATTTCTAGTTCAGTCACTTGGTATGATCAACTATGAACCAAACAAGTAATGTTTTTATAACATTAATATCAAACAAACATTCATGTTTTCCAATTAACAAACACAATTAAATCACACATGACCACTCATGAGAAATGATAGTACACTAGATTACTTCTTCACTTGGGTTATTTTCCACTAATAAAGGCTAACAATACTATGTTTGATGTGTGGATAGGCTCTGCATGGGACACATAGCATCACATACAATAGTGAAGAACTAAATTCTCATGATTTTGTGGTAAGCAACACCCATCTTGGTTTATGGTTAGTATTGGTCTATCCAATAAAGATTGCTTGTAAAGTAACTACTATACACAAATTAAAACATTTTATAAACTGCTCAATCATACAAGTGTCTCCTTTGTTATGATTATCATAGACCTGTAGTACACTAAGGTATTCTTTGTTATGCTAAGCACATACCTGAATGACCTACATCATGATCCAAAAAGATTCCCAAAGAGGAACACATCCATCTTGGATGCACAATCAATAAAGTCTTTTAAACTACATTCCTTGTAAATGAATCAAGAAAATCCCAAAGAGGATCACCTTTCAAAGTGATGTGCAAAAGAATCCCAATGTGGATCAAATAATATGCATCAAATTGAGCATTTATACTCCTAAGTAGCTAGGTCATATGTATTGAAAGTGCTTTCTTGCATATCTTGAGGACGGTTGATCTTAACATACAATCAAGTTTGGGGTACATATAAATCATTTTAGTACACCCAAAACATGATTATCACTCACTGTTTCAATCAATCATTAACACTATACATGAGTTTAAGTGGATCACAATATCTACAAACAACATTATATTAGTCTATGTCTATTCTCAAAATCATCAAATCAACTCATTGAGGATTTAAGACTAGTATGATCTCATGTCATGTGCAAATGCTTCATGTCCAAGCATGAAAATCATTCATTTCTTAGTTACATAAAATGTTATCTTTCTAAAAGTTTATCATGCAAACAATCAAATTGGACTTTGATAATGTACATACCAAATTTCAAATTTTTGACATTTTATAAATTTTTTTATAAATATGCAAATATTTAGGGCGAGAAAATGAACATGGAAATATCAAAGGCAGCAGAATATGTGCATAAGTCATACAATTTAAAATTTCATATATTAAAATTTTGAGTTTTAAATAAAACCAAGTCAAGTAAGCACTCAAACACAACATTTTGATACATATACATGCACAATATTGCTTATGAGTGATATTTTATCATCCATATATTAATCATGTTAAAATTATAAAATTTTAACTAACATTCAAATTTTGATAAATTTCAAAATAATTTTCAATCAAAACAAAAAAATAAGTCTTTAAAGCGTATGTATTAAGTTACATAGCAGATGAGCAAAATTTTCAAAACAAACTAAATTTTTGAAAATTTGTCAACTGTTGACACAGCGGACATACAAACATACATCTACTGTAGCTGTAGTGAACAAATAAACATGCAAAATACACCAAGTGTTTCTAGCAGATAAACAAACATGCATCTGCTATGCATCAATAAACATACAAGTGTTTATAGCACATGATGTTAGTAAAGCATCTGCTGTGAATACAGTAACATTTCACAGCGCATGACCAACTTTAGTCATCTGTTGTTGAATCAGTGTAAGTGTATACAACATATGCACACAGGTAATCATACGCTTTACACAACTACATAATCACACAAAGTGTCCATAGCACATGACAAATTTGTCATCCGCTGTGAACTATCAAAAAATCATTCAAGTGTAAGCAGCGCATGAACAAATATTCATCCGTTTTGTGAACAGTGATCATACACAGCGTATGACTTTTAGTCATCAGTTGTGAATTTTCAAAATTTACTCAAGTATGCACAGTGCATGACCAAATGGCCATCTGTTGTGAACACAGTATAACATTTAAGGGTCCACAACGTACAACTTTAAAAGTGTACAGTGGACGCACTGTTCACACAGCGCATGTTTATTCACAGCACATAAATTAAATTAAATTTTAAGTTCAAACTGTTCACACAGCGTACACATACATTGTACACACAGCGGACAATCATTTTGTGTGTTGTATATATATTTCAACACTTGTTAATTTTTCATTCATCACGAGTATGTGAGATAAAAATCAAATTTCTAAAATGATACAAATAGTGTGATAAACCCTTTAGCCTCATAATCGGTGGTGGTTGACCTTGCTGGAGCGGGCTTTGACAGTCTACTAGCCGAAGCTTGAGCTTTGGAATTCTTGCACATTCTTTCTAGGAATTCCCAATCAATATCTTCATGATTAGATAAGAATGTTCCATTACTTGTAGAATACAAGTATTTCCTTTCCTCTGGTATTACTCCATCTGGAAATGCTTTAATCAATTCCCACCTTTCAATACCATGATTAGGACACATGCGGATCAACTCCTTGAATCTCATAAACGCCTCATTAAACTGTTCACCCATTTGTTGTTGGAAAGATCTAATGGCATCTCTTGCATCACTTGTTTTTCCCATAGAATAGTATTCTTCAAGAAAGACCCTTTGCATCTCTTGCGAAGTATGAATACTATTGTTAGGTAAAGTGAGGAACCACTGCTTCGCTCTATCTTTCAAGGTGAATTAAAAATGCCTCAGTCTAACCTCATCTTGAGTGAAATGATTACCTCCAATTGTGCTACAAATGGCATCAAACTTAGCTAAGTGCACATATGGTTCCTTAATTGCAGATCCTCTAAATGGTGAAAGAATAGTGAGGTATTGTGGGCGAACCTCAAAAGTTCTCCTTTTTCGATTAGGAGGCACAATAGGATTAGGGTTCTCTGAAATAGCAGGCTTAAAGTGGCTATCAACACCCCTCACATATGCTTGATTAGGTCTTCTTGGGCGATTAACGTTATCATTACCTCGACCTCTATATTGATTAAAGGGCGGTTGTGCATTCCATTCTTGTTGATCATAACCCCAATTGTTGTCACCCCTCTCATGTCCATCATTGTCGTCCATATTACCGCCCCAATTACTATAACCATCATCGTAATGGTTATAATCATTGTTATCCCAATCATTTTCATCTTTCTAATTACCCGTATGAACACTATGCATACTTACATGGTCTTCATAATTACCCCTACCACCTTGATTCAGATTAGGTGGTGCTCTTTGGTTTTGATTTGGGTTGAAGTTATCACAAACTTGAAAAGGCAGTTGATTTTGGTTTTGATTTCCATTACCAGGATTGTTAGGTGGGTTTTGGTTGTTGGGTTGGTTTTCATTTTGGTTATGTGGAGGAGGGTTTGGATGTTGGGGTGGTGGTTGTTGAGCAGGTGGTGGTTGTATGTTTGGATTCTCCATTTGAGTCGAATCTAAGGAGCTATTGACTGCTTGATCAATAGCTTGTGAAATTGATGTAGTTGGTATCCTTGATCGAACACTAATGGTGATTTCCTACCCGAGTATCGGGTATGCATGCAATCCTGTCACCTGCACACTTAAAACACACCAAGCGTAACAAGGAAATAATAAAATAAAGCAAGAACAATTAAACAAAAAAAAATAAATAAATCAAATAACAAAACACCAAACGCATTGATTCCCCGGTAACGGCGCCAAAATTTGATCGATGTCGAAGTATCAATCAAATAATATGTTAATTATGTGTTCCTATTCACCTTAAACTAGTTAGGGTAAGTAGGGTTGTCGATCCTCGTGAAATTAGTGGTTGGTGTATTGCGAATCGATTTATATGAAAACAAATAACCGAATTATTAAATTACTTAAAACTATTGCCTCTTGGCTGTAAAAATTGGATTTTTAGAATGATTACCAAATTAACTAAGAAAGCAAATTAGAAAGATTCAAACTTGATTAAGAAAATGATTATAAGAAAAAGTAATCAACTTCGGATCTAGGTTTGGTTTTTCGTAATCGTTTAATTCAACTTGATGGAAAATCCTTAATAAGGATTCTGAACGTGTGATGATTAAGTGGTATACATAATCAAGACTTAATAGGTCTTAATAAACAATGCCAATTTAATTGGAAAACAAAACTTGCAATCATGTAATTCCCGAAAAATTAAATGACATTCAATAAAGGTTAACTAAAATCGTTGTTTAAATAACCAAAACACAAGTTAAACTTATAAAAGAACTTAATGGGTTCTAAAGTTTAATCCCAACAAAGTTAAACATGAACAAAGACCTAATCACACAAAGCCTAATACCCGAAGTCGATCACAAGAAGATTAGCCGCTCATCGTTCTTGAATCTTCTTCAAAATCATTTTTGATTTGCATTTCGGATGATTGGATGTTGTTTTAGAGAGTTTGAATGGTGATTTAGTGGCCTAAGAACTCACAAAAATCGTCTCCAAATGTCCTAGGTCGAATAGGGGGCAAGTTGTGGCTAAAATATAATGAAAATACGTTTTTATAGGGTTTCAAAAAGTCCCCCAGCGTAGCCTACGCTAGCCAGCATAGCCTACAGTGGGCCTCATTCTGCTGATTTTTTCTTGCTGCTGGCGTAGCCTATGGTGGCTACAGTAGTCTACGGTGGAAGCCTTTCTGCTGCACTTTGAATCCTTATTTCTTGACCCTTCCAATGCATTGTTTCACCATGTAAGCTTCCAACTTGCTTGTTTTACCTACAAAATCACTTTCAATGCATAGTTAACCTATTCAACTTAATCACATGCATATGAACGAATAATAATGCGTAATATTTGATGTTTAAACATTTATAATGTCGTTCGAACACCTTTACATCATATATATATATATATATAGGATAGAGAACAAATGTCCACCCTTGTTTATTGTGATAACCCGTTAACCAAACTAGTGATCCATAAAAGGCTACGTAATCGCTGTAAGTTAAAGTTACAGTGATAAACTAGTGGTCCACATTCAACGTTAAATTTTTTTTTTAATATATCAAGACTATACTCAAATTAAAGATATTAAAATGATCTATTTGATGATGTAATTTGTATAAAAAAAATAATATCATACAAAAAAGTTATGACAGTTTTAAAAAAGGGGGAAATTTTTTAAAAAATGGAGGGAAAAATTGTTAAATCAGTGGTGTAACAAGATGCAAAAGTTAGTTATACTATATAATCATGGTGTAAGTGTTTGTTACATTAGTATTAACGGGTTATCGCAATAAAGGTGGGTTAATTTATCAACAAGTTTGTGTGCTACTAATGAGTGTTCGTCTGTTCTTGATTATCAACAAGTTTATGTTAATTTATGTTGATTTTTTGAAAATATAATAACAGTTTTGTGCTTCTGAGAAAAATTTCGTTGTGTGCTATCATGAACTTTGAATATGGTCACTGCTAATGATGTTGTTTGTCTGTTCTTGATTATCTATAAATTCATGTTGATTTTTGGAGAATTATTAAAGGAGTTATGTGCTACTTCGTAAAAAAAATATATGTGCCATTTTCTAAGTTAAATAATATCGTACCGTGCTACTTTTATTTGCTTTGAGATTGTACATTATGCTATCTTTATATGCTTTGTTATACTTAACTTTTAATTAATATGTCTTATCTTTATATCAAGTTACACAAACATTATATGTGTTTAGTTCATCATGATTGTATATTTTTTGCATGTGTTTTCTTTTATGGTTTTGTAATTAAAATTAACAAATTGTGCTATTTACTCAATGTAACTGTTTTCTTATTTTTTTCAGATAACAATGAAAAGTGATCTTATTATTCAGGGAGATAACTGTTTTCTCTTGGTGTTGATCTTCCTCCAACCTTGCCTTGATATCGTCTGCTTGGCGAATCTAAAATCTCGTGTTTTCATATTGCTCGAAGAGACTACAACACCTATGCAACATTCTTACACTTGTCGGCACCACATCATCTCAGATCCAAGTCATCCCACAAATCATACTCAGAATACAAATCACAATGCTCACACACACTTCTCCTATTCTCCATTACAATCGAACAAACAAAAACCATTGAAATATGGATTTTATGGAGATTTAGAGAAAAGAACCAAATAGAACATTGATATATGAAACTTTGATAGGTTATAACCGTTTGTTCTTGATGCACCCTATTAAACTTATTTGAAGTGAAGTTTGGAACTACCACACCAATTCACAATTGGTGTTAGTGTAATTGTCGGCTATACTTGAGTTCCAAGCAGCGTACATATGTCCTAATGGCTTAAACACTAACCCAATTGTTTGTGTCCCAAAGCCCAATACATACACATAAAGCATGAAACAAGTCTTGACCCACTAACTGCTCATTACCGACGGAAACATATTTAATTCGTAAAACTGATATAAATAAGAAAACATAATTATAAAATAAAGAGTCCTAACACGGTTTTAATAACTAATTGGAAGATGGTAGACCCGCTTGGCTTGGAGAATAGGAAAGGCAATTGCCAAATAATCATATTTTATTGCACTTACAATTTTGAAACATCAATTTAATAAAATTTATTTACCAAAATAAGTGTTTAAGTAAGTGTTTATTTTTCTTACAATAATGTTATTAGTTAAATTTAATTTACTTTAAAATAATATTATTTAAAAAGAGTCAACTAGAAAGGTTAATTAATAAAATTATAAAACTATTTGGTTCATATGAATAACCCAAATATAAATTTAATACTCTGTATAGTATTATAAATACTGCAACTTCGCAACCACTATATATTGTGTGTTGCCAAAATAAAAAAATAGACGTTTATAAAGTTCTATTCAAAATAAAATATACCGTATATTAATATACATCTCTTAGATATAGCGTTCTTTTTTACTTGAAGATCAATCAGGACATGTCATATATATGGAAACCTCTCGGCCTCATTTCTTTTTCTTTTTTTATTGCAAAAACGTTTCAGATTTTAAATCTATATTTATTAATAAAACAATATATTTACTACCATGTGTCATTTTCTAAGGCCTTCATTCTTTTGATTTTCCGCCTAAAATTGTATGTAGACTCATTTTAAGTCATGGTTCATTTGAATAAAATCAATTATTGCTATAATTACAAATGGAGTTTTTTTTTCCAAAAATAGTATATATAGAAAATTTATTTGCCAAAATAAGTGTTTAAGTAAGTGTTTATTTTTCTTACAATAATGCTATTGGTTAAATTTAGTTTACTTTAAAATAATATTATTTAAAAAGAGTCAACTAGAAAGGTTAATTAATAAAATTATAAAACTATTTGGTTCATATGTCGTAATTAAAAATAGAAAATTTTTTTAAAACTTATTTTTGTTTTTTTAATTCACTCAGATTTAATTTTAAATCGTCTTTTCATATAAGAAAAGTTAAAACTTTTTATCTATAGTTTTGTTTCAATTTCATACAAAAGTAGGCACATTTGTTTTTTTTAATCTTTTTAAAAATTCATATTTTTTGAAAATGTGTTTAAGTAGCTTAAAAGATGTAATAAGAAAAACTATTTTTAACAAAAAATGCATTTTTTAAAAATGTTTTATATAAATATCATCAATACTTATTAATAAAATAATATCTTTAGTGGCACGTGTCATTTTCTTAGGCTTTCATTATTTTGATTTTCCGTCTAAAATTGTATCTATACTCATTATTAGTCATAGTTCATTTGAATAAAATTAATTGTTGTTATAATTACAAAAAAAGTCTTTACCATAGGATTGATGTTTTTGCCTATGTCTTTTATGTATTCTCATAAAAATCAACAAAATTGAAGGAATAAACTAAGCATAAATGAAAGTTTGTATATTTATATCTATAATCTATACTTATTAATAAAATAATAACTTTAGTGTCACAAGACATTCTCTTAAGTCTCTACTTTTTTCAATTCCCGCCTAAATATGTATCTGTTCTTATTATTAGTCTAAGTTCATTTGACTAAAAATCAAATTCTGATACAAAAGATATTTAGGTAAAATTTGGAAATTTAACCCTAAATTAGAGCACATCTTTTTTTGAAAATTAAATCATACTTGATATTTTTCTTTCTTCAAATAATTAATCAACAAAAACTGTAGAAATCATTTATGATTTTCTTCATCTATTAAATCGATTTCTTGATTGTGTGTTTCCATTAAGTACTTGGTTTGTATTCAAATATTGACAAAAGTTACGTGATTTGTTTATCGACTACTTTCCAATTTGAAGGAATTCATGGGTATCTGTTTTTGGAAATGAAATCATACCCGATTTTAAAATATTTCTCAACCATCCCAGCTTTACGACCCTCGCGATTTGTTTTTATAAAGTTCGATGATATCGCCTTCGACAGACTTCAGCCAACGTTCTCATTTTGGCTTCGGTTTCATCAAGTTTTATTCAATAAAATGTATTTGTTTTTTTATATTTGAGCTTTCATCCTCTGCGATTATGATTTAATCTATCATTGTATACAATTGCGTTTTTGGATTAATATTATTTTACTTTTATTTTTTTGATTTAAAGTTGATCTACTTTAACAATCCATCTGTGAAGAAGTATTACGTCTTCTACTTTTTAAACTTTTTTATATCTTTTAATATGTACTGTCATATTATTATTGTGTTTGATTGAAATTCGTTTGATATGTGTGCAAATTGTTTTGATGTATTTGGAAGTAATATTGAAAATCGCACTTTTATTCCACGATTAAAAGGATTTTTTTTAATTTCAAAGAAGACATTTTCATTTAACAGTGTGTTTTGAAATGACAATAAACAAGAGCCAAGGACAATCGCTATCCAAAGTTGGTTTGTTTTTAAACAAGTATCATGGTCAGCTATATGTTATATTATCTCGAGGTAAAAGTAGACAGAGATTAAAATTATTAATATTAGATAATGATAGAAAAATCACCAACAAAATTTCAAATTTATATACAAATAATTTTTTGGATGTTTATGAATTTGAAATATTATTTTTCATGTTCAATTTAATTTGTTAATTACTTAAAGCTCTTATTTTTAAGCTTATTTCATTCCATATTATACACTATTGACACGTATAAATGTTAATAGAGAAAACTTACTAATATTAGACGTAACTAATGTTAAAAATTATACATCAAAGTTGATATACAAAGTATTATCAACAATATTATATTACGAATCTTTTTAAACAACAATAATATTTTTGGATTGAAACCGTGTGTTACACGGGTCTTTAGCCTAGCTATATTATATATGCGACATGTGGTGGTTTAGTGTAACACCCGGAAATTTTAAAAGAAGAGAAAAAGCGAAGAAAAAGAAAGAAAAGCAAAATAACCCAAGTTGAGGGGTTAAAGTTGTACAATGGGCAAAGTTTGATATTAATTTGTTCAAAAGGTGGTCATGGCCGCCCATGACCCCTGTACCATCTTTCTGTCGATTTTCTAGAGAGAGAAAGCAAAGAATTCTCTTCGGTTTTAGAGAAGAAAAAGAAGAAGAGGCTAAATTCAGGTTAGTTTTCGGATTTCAGGGTGTTCTTGGCTGCATTTCAGCTTCGGGTATGTGCTTATGTGCTTGTAAGTGTGTTCGGTTGTGTGTTTCGGTGTTTTTAGGTGTTTGAACTCATAAGCATTCGGGTTTGAAGAAGTCTTACTCGAAAGTTGCAAGAGGTGAGTTCTAGATCCCTGTTTTTAAATGTTTTAACTGATTTGGGGCTGGAAATGCATGTTTAAAATTTTATAAAATTTTGGTGTGTACCCGTATGTATATGTGTATGTGCCCTGTTGGGAGGGTGTATGTTCGGGATGATTTATGATTATGTTCATGATTTTAAGCTTGTTGTGATGCTTAGTATGCTAGAAACTAGGCTAGAACAGGTTAGATTGATGATTTTGGGTCTGAAATTGATGGTAGTTAGAAAGTAGTTGGCCATGCGCCTAAGTGCTCATGCGCCTAAGATCATGCGCCCAAACAGTACCCAAACGCCCAAGGTCCATGCGTACAAATAGTGCCCATGCGCCTAGAATATTGCCCAGGCGCCTAAGTATTTCCATGGGTCTAAGTCCGCCTAAACGCCTAAGTGCCCATGCGCCTAAACCAGGTTCATGCGCCTGCATAGTACCCATGCGCCTAGAAAGTTGTCCAGACGCCTAAGTGTTGGCCGTGCGCCCAAATAGCGCCCATGCACCTGAGTCGTCCATGCGCCTAAGTATTCATGCGCCCGCATAGTGCTTGTGCGCCTGCATAGTGCTCGTGCGCCCAAAGACTTAGAAAATTTTTTTGAAATTTTCGGGAAAGAAGGACTTTTAGGCTATGACTTGGGATGTTTCCTGTGATGATTATGTGATGATGTTAAGTATGTTATGGCCTGTTTTCTTTATGTTCCCTATTATATATTACTCCATGGCTTTAAGTGGTGTGATTATGCTAATGAATGTAAAGTATTATCTTAATGAAACGAAACATCTAAGATAATAAAAGTGGAACATAATGAATGAACGAATGAAAGTCTTGCAAGCAAAATGTAAGGAGGTTCACAACTCCTTGAGAGTTGTTAGCTCAACTGTGTGACATACAGCGTGCGATTTTGGCTGCCCCATGAGGGATTCACACACAGGGGAATCAGTCTTGGTGACTGTTCCATACGTGCGAAACGGGGTACTTGTCGCTAAACCCTAGATTAGTTGGCTTCGTGCCCAAGAGGGGGGTTTAGTATATGACAGGACCTAGATAGAAGTGAAAGATAATGTAACGTGCGAAATGTACGAAACGTGCGATAAGTACGAAAAGAACGATGACGGAAGATAATAATGCTATTATCTATGTGTATGTAAGATGAGTGATCACGTGCGAAAGTATGAAAAGGTTTTAACGAATGAAAGGTAATATATATTTTTATAAAACTAGAACTCACTCAGCAACGCTGACTTTTATGCATTTTCAGTTGGCAGGTAATGGTTGCTGAGGATGGCACGGGGTGAAGCTACTTGGCAAGGATTTTGGTTGGCATCCATTTTGTGTAGTAATGAAAACAAACGACGATTTGAAATGTAGTAAGGTTGTAAACAGCAATTGTTAATATACGAAATGGTTTGTCAATTTTTCCACTGCAAATGTTTGAATGAAATAAAAATGTGATTTTAAGTATTATGTGCGATGTATGTCCAACTGTGAGTGTCCCGGAGACGGGGCCCTTACAAGTTGGTATCAGACGTAAAGTTTAAGAGAAATGGGTAAAAATTTTCATAAACCTAAACTTAAAATGAAAATGGGACAAATGGAAGGATGCCAGCCCAAGTAGCTACCTGCCATCAGTTATTTTCTTTAATGTTAACCGGTATTATGTGCGCATGCTATCTGATTTATGTGCTCTTAGTAGGTTTGAATACTGATGTAGTCAGGATAGTAAATGCTTGGGGTATGAAGAGTAAAGTAAGTGGCTAATCACAACTGGCCACTGTAATTAAAGACTTACTATACTTGAAATAAACTGAGCTATTAGCTTGAATGACCGTGTTGGTGTTTGAATCTGATAGTGTGTTTAGAGGATGGCGGGTGGTAGATCTTCGAAAGCTGCTAGAGGTGGAGGTCGTGGTGGACGTGGTGCTGGACTGCGGGCCACAAGAGGTGGTGCTAAGGCTGCAGAGAGGGTACCTGAAGAGCCCGAGACTCATCACCAGGAAGGTGGTGATGAGAGTGCTAATTTAAGGGCCTCGGTGAAAGAGGCTGTTGTTGAGGAGGTTCATCAGGTCATGCAGACGATCATGCCGTCTGTGGTGGTCGAAGTGATTAAGGCTGTGCGGGAGGATGAGAAGAAGGACAAAGAGAAGACTGCGGGAAAAGCTGGGCAGCGGGAGACTGAGACGGTTGTCCCAAGTGATGAGGAGGAGGAAGAAGCGGTGCCAGGGACATCTCGGGGTTGTACTTATGGGGCATTTCAGAGATGCAAGCCCCCGACTTTTGATGGCAATGGCAACGCTGCTGCTGCTCATCGATAGGTGAGAGAAATGGAAGCTACACTTGATATCAGCGAGTGCAGGGAGGACTAGAAAGTGAAGTTTGCTACCCACTCATTCGTGGACTCGGCTTTATGCTGGTGGGACAATATTGTCCAGGCCGAGGGTAGCAGGGCTATCGGAAAGATGAGGTGGGATGAGCTGAAGAAGTTGGTGATCGAGGAGTTCTGTCCTCACAGGGAACTTGACAAGATTGAGAGGGAGTTCCTTCAGCTGGAGGCGGGAACCATGACGCACCAACAGTACACCACTAAGTTTAACGAGATGGCGCGACTGGTGCCAGATCAGGTGACACCTGTGTCACGAAAGATAAAAAGGTACATCCAAGGTTTGCCGGCGGATATTCGCAGGCACATGATCGCCACCCGGCCAAGTACTTTTAGGTCGGTGGTTGATCTGGCGGGAAGGTTGTACGATGAACGGGAGGTGACAGTGGTTGAAATGAGCAAGAAGGGTGGTGGTGGTGATCGAAACTGGAACGGGAAGTGGTTTGGACGCGGTGGTGTCACTCCAAACAGTAAGGTTGCAAGAGTGGAAGACCGGCAAGTGACCGCCTCTGGTGCGGGGACAAAGAGGTGTGGTAAATGCGGAAGGGAACATACTGGAGAGTGCAGATGGGGATCAAACGTCTGCTTTAAGTGCGGGAAGCACGGTCACATGGCTCGTGAGTGCGGGGCCGTGAGATGCTATAACTGTGGTGAAGATGGCCATCTGAGCAGGGAATGCAAGAAGCCGAGGGCTGAGAGTTCCGGGGCAAAGAAGAAGGCTGGGAGTGAAGGGCAGAAGGCAAGTGCCAGAGCTGTCATGATGACCAGGGAGGAGGCTAGGACGGACCCCGATGTTGTGTCAGGTACGTTTCTAGTAAACCAAACTCTTGCTTCTGTGTTATTTGATTCTGGTGCTAATAGGAGTTTCTTTCCGCTGCTTTCTGTGCTAATTTGCCCGTTAGAATTAGAAGCATTGATGAGCCCTTTGATATAGAAACTGCCATAGGTAAGTCTACCAGGATTTCTGATCTGATAGAAGGTTGTGACATAGAGCTAGAAGGTCATAGGTTTCCTGCTAGACTGTTTGTGATGACCTTAGGCGGGTTTGATGTAGTCCTAGGGATGGACTGGTTAGCGGCCTATGAAGCGAATATTGTATGCCGCAAGAAGATGATCCGATTGACAGCGCCTGACGGGAGTTCGGTGACGATCTACGATGAACGAGTTACTATGATTCCGAAGGTAATTTCGATGGCGGTGGTGGAGAAGTGCATGAGACATGGATGTAGTGCCTACCTAGCTTATGTGAAGGATGTGGACGTCAACACCACAATTGTCCGATGTACCAGCTGTGTGTGATTTTCCCGATGTGTTTCCAAAAGATTTACCGGGTGTGCCACCGGACCGTGAAATCGAGTTCCAGATTGACTTGATACTCGATGCTCAGCCTGTCGCTAAAGCACCGTATCGTTTGGCTCCAATAGAGATGAAGGAACTGATGGTTCAATTGCAAGAACTGTTGGATAAAGGGTTCATTCGACCGAGTATCTCTCCCTGGGGTGCTCCGGTCTTGTTTGTAAAGAAGAAGGACGGTAGCATGAGAATGTGCATCGACTACCTTGAGTTAAACAAGTTGACGGTGAAGAACCGGTATCCATTACCAAGAATCGATGACTTGTTTGATTAGCTACAAGGTGCCAGTTGGTTCTTGAGGATAGATCTTCGATCGGGTTATCATCAGCTGAAGGTGAAGGTGCAGGATATTCCTAAAACAGCTTTTCGTACGCGTTATGGACACTACGAGTTTCTCGTTATGTCTTTTGGTTTAACCAACGCGCCAGCTGCTTTTATGGATTTGATGAATCGAGTGTGTCGGCCGATGTTGGATAAATCGGTGATTGTGTTTATCGATGATATCCTGATTTATTCGAAGAGTGAGGAGGAGCATGCCGGTCACATTTGGGAAGTGTTGGAGACGCTTAGAAGGGAGAAGTTGTATGCCAAGTTCTCCAAGTGCGCGTTCTGGTTGCGTGAAGTTCAGCTTTTGGGTCATGTGGTAAATTCCGAAGGAATCCTGGTCGACCCAGCAAAAGTAGAAGCTGTGATGCAATGTAAGTCTCCAAAGATGCCATCCGAGATTCTTAGTTTCTTGGGATTGGCGGGATATTATAGAAGATTCATCCAGGACTTCTCAAAGATAGCTTCTCCGTTGACCAAATTGACCCGTAAGGACGTGAAATTTGTATGGGGTCAAGAGCAAGAAAAGGCTTTTGAGGAGTTGAAGGCGAGGTTGACACAAGCTCTAGTCTTGTCATTACCCGAAGGAAGCGAAGATTTGATGGTTTATTCAGATGCTTCTTATTTGGGGTTGGGTTGCGTGTTGATGCACCGAGGGAAGGTTATAGCCTACGCATCTCGACAGTTGAAAGTTCATGAGGTTAATTACCCTACTCATGATCTGGAGTTGGCGGCTGTGGTCTTTGCATTGAAGATTTGGAGGCACTAGTTGTATGGGACGAAGTGCACTATCTTCACCGACCATAAGAGCTTGAAGTACTTCTTCGAGCAGAAGGATTTGAATATGAGGCAGAGGCGATGGTTGGAGCTCATTAAGGATTATGATTGCTAGATCCAATACCATCCGGTCAAAGCCAACGTAGTGGCGGATGCCCTTAGCCGAAAAGAGAGACCTGAACCGATCCGGGTGAAAGCTTATCAATTGGTTATGACCTCCGACGTGATGACGCAGGTCAAGGAGTTTCAAGGCGAGGCGTTGAAAGAAGATCGCCTTAACTCCGAAAGGATGAGAGGTCTAGTCGAGAAATTGGGTAAAAACACTCTCGGTGTTAGAACCTGATTTGGGCGAATGTGGATTCCTCGTTATGGAGACTTACGTGGGAAGATCATGGACGAGGCTCATAAGACTCGATACTCCATTCATCCCGGTGCCACAAAGATGTATCATGATATGAAGAAAGATTATTGGTGGCCGGATATGAAGCACGACGTGGCGGAGTACGTGAATAAGTGCCTTACTTGCCTACAAGTAAAGGCGGAGCATCAGAAGCCATATGGGAAGATCCAACCTTTGGATATACCCGAGTGGAAGTGGGAGCATATCACCATGGATTTTATTACGAAGCTGCCGCGAACGGCAAGAAGGTATGATGCCATATGGGTGATAGTCGACCGCCTGATGAAGAGTGCTCACTTCCTACCGATCCGTGAAACGTATTCATCTGAGAGGTTAGCGGATATGTTCATCAAGGAGATTGTGACTCGTCATGGTGTACCGGTGTCTATTGTGTCTGACCGTGACACTCGGTTTACATCCAAGTTTTAGAAGAGATTTCATGATGCTATGGGGACGAGGTTACATATTAGTACGGCTTATCATCCTCAAACGGATGGTCAATCAAAAAGGACTATTTAGACGCTAGGAGATATGCTTCGGGTACGCGTCATTGACTTCAGAGGAAGTTGGGATGAACACTTACCGTTAGCTGAATTCTCATATAACAACAGTTATCATGCCAGCATTGGTATGCCACCCTATGAGATGCTATATGGTAGGAGGTGTAGGACACCCGTATATTGGGGTGATATTGGTCAGAAGGAGTTAGGGAGCATCGAAGTGATCGAGGCTACGACTGAGAAACTAGAAAAGATCAAAGCCTTTATGAAGGCAGCCAAAGATAGGTAGAAGTCGTATGCCGATAAGAGACGTAGACCGATTGAGTTCAAGGTGGGCGATAGAGTTATGTTGAAGGTTTCACCTTGGAAGGGTATCATTCGGTTTAGAAAGCGGGGCAAGTTGAGCCCGAGGTACATAGGACCTTTCTGAATCATTGCTCGAGTAGGAGAGGTGGCCTATAGATTGGAGTTGCCCGATGAGTTAAGTGGAATTCACCCGACATTCCATGTATCTCATTTGAGAAAGTGCTTAGCCGATGAAGATATGGTGGTACCACTGGAGGACATTGAGGTTGACGAACGGCTCAATTATGTAGAGCAACCAGTGGCTGCTCTTGACAAGAAAGAGAAAAGGCTAAGATATAAAGTGGTTCCCGTGGTGCGAGTACAGTGGAAGCATAGAAAGGGATCCGAGTCTACATGGGAACCTGAGGAGGAGATAAGGCAGCATTATCCTCAGCTGTTCGAGGAATGACAGGTTTCGGGGACGAAACCTATATAAGGGGGGTGGACTTGTAACACCCGGAAATTATAAAATAAGAGAAAAAGCGAAGAAAAAGAAAGAAAAATAAAATAACCCAAGTTGAGGGGTTAAAGTTGTACAATGGGCAAAGTTTGATATTAGTTTGTTCAAAAGGTGGTTATGGCCGCCCGTGACCCCTGTACCATCTTTCTATCGATTTTCTAGAGAGAGAAAGCAGAGAATTCTCTTCGGTTTTAGAGAAGAAGAAGAAGAAGAGGCTGAATTCAGGTTAGTTTTCGGATTTCAGGGTGTTCTTGGCTGCATTTCAGCTTCGGGTATGTGCTTATGTGCTTGTATGTGTGTTCGATTGTGTGTTTTGGTGTTTTTAGGTGTTTGAACTCATAAGTATTCGGGTTTGAAGAAGTCTTACTCGAAAGTTGCAAGAGGTGAGTTCTAGATCCCCGTTTTTAAATGTTTTAACTGATTTGGGGCTGGAAATGCATGTTTAAACTTTTTTATAAAATTTGGGTGTGTACCCGTATGTATATGTGTATGTGCCCTGTTGGGAGGGTGTATGTTCGGGATGATTTATAATTATGTTCATGATTTTAAGCTTGTTGTGATGCTTAGTATGCTAGAAACTAGGCTAGAACAGGTTAGATTGATGATTTTGGGTCTGAAATTGATGGTAGTTAGTAAGCAGTTGGCCATGCGCCTAAGTGCTCATGCGCCTAAGATCATGCGCCTAAACAGTACCCAAACGCCTAAGGTCCATGCGTACAAATAGTGCCCATGCGCCTAGAATATTGCCCAGGCGCCTAAGTATTTCCATGGGTCTAAGTCCGCCTAAACGCCTAAGTGCCCATGCGCCTAAACCAATCTCATGCGCCTGCATAGTACCCATGCGCCTAGAAAGTTGTCCAGACGCCTAAGTGTTGGCCGTACGCCCAAATAGTGCCCATGCGCCTGAGTCGCCCATGCGCCTAAGTATTCATGCGCCCGCATAGTGCTCGTGCGCCTGCATAGTGCTCATGCGCCTGCATAGTGCTCATGCGCCCAAAGACTTAGAAAATTTTTCTGAAATTTTCGGGAAAAAAGGACTTTTAGACTATGACTTGGGATGTTTCCAGTGATGATTATGTGATGATGTTAAGTATGTTATGGCCTGTTTTCTTTATGTTCCCTATTATATATTACTTCATGGCTTTATGTGATGTGATTATGTTAATGAATGTGAAGTATTATCTTAACGAAGCGAAAGATCTAAGATAATGAAAGTGGAACATAATGAATGAATGAATGAAAGTCTTGCAAGCAAAATGTAAGGAGGTTCACAACTCCTTGAGAGTTGTTAGCTCAACTGTGTGACATACAGCGTGTGATTTTGGCTGCCCCATGAGGGATTCACACACAGGGAAATCAGTCTTGGTGACTGTTCCATAAGTGCGAAACGGGGTCCTTGTCGCTAAACCCTAGATTAGTTGGCTTCGTGCCCAAGAGGGGGGTTTAGTATATGACAGGACCCAGATAGAAGTGAAAGATAATGTAACGTGCGAAATATACGAAACGTGCGATAAGTACGAAAAGAACGATGACGGAAGATAATAATGCTATTATCTATGTGTATGTAAGATGTGTGATCACGTGCGAAAGTATGAAAAGGTTTTAACGAATGAAAGGTAATATATATTTTTATAAAACTAGAACTCACTCAGCAACGCTGACTTTTATGCATTTTCAGTTGGCAGGTAATGGTTGCTGAGGATGGCACGGGGTGAAGCTACTTGGCAAGGATTTTGGTTGGCATCCATTTTGTGTAGTAATGAAAACAAACGACGATTTGAAATGTAGTAAGGTTGTAAACAGCAATTGTTAATATACGAAATGGTTTGTCAATTTTTCCGCTGCAAACGTTTGAATGAAATAAAAATATGATTTTAAGTATTATGTGCGATGTATGTCCAACTGTGAGTGTCCCGGGAACAGGGCCCTTACATTTAGGCGCCGCTTTATTACCTGGAGGACTTGGATTTGAACTGCGCCATCTCCACATTTTAGCCACCCATGTTATTTCTTTTTTCTAAAGGTTTTTCAATTTTTTTAAGTGTGCTTTTTGGTTATTTTTAGTTCTCTTCTTTTATTTCAGTGTTAGGTTGTCGTTTATATTTACCGTATCACATTTGAATCTTATTAGTTGTATCCTTACGGTTTTGTTGATGCCTATCTTCATTTCATATTCAAGATAGATTGTAAAAGTCCGTGTTTTGGAAAATGTTTATGTTGGTTTGTCCGCAGCAACGCACGTGGGAACAACTCTAGTTAATCAAAGTTGAGCTTATATTCTTTGTTGAATAACAAACTTTTAAATATCATCTAATCGATACACTTAAAAGGATTTAAACTCAAACCACCTAAATGTAGGACAATCATCAATATCATTATACAATAAGACTATAGATTAAACTGAGTTAACAATTATTCCTTTGTAATCCATCAAAATTATGGCAGGATAAGAATTTTGGATAATAACAAAATCGGGCATAAATTCAGAGTTTTTTTCCAAAGTGGTGTAGTTGAAAAAATTATTTACCAAAATAGTGTAGTTTAAAAATTATTTACCAAAATAGTGTAGTTTGAAAGTTTATTGTTTTCTCATTCATACTCCCATTGATTACTTTAAAAAATATTTTTAAATGTGTTTTTAATTATTTTAGTGATCATATCTTTAAATTTCAAGAACTGTGTTCAAATAAAATGTTTTTTTAGTTTTCAAGAAAAATATATTTATTTCTTTCAAAAAAAATGTTTTTTAAAATGTTTAATCATTGTATTAAAATGAAAAAAAAAATTCTACATTTTTTTCAAATCGACATGTTTTCATTATTTTTAAACAAAAAGTTCAAGCTACATGACGGCGGCGCTAACAAATTTTTTTGTACTAATAATCGTAAATCACGATTGCATATTTTGAACGTTTATGTAACAATGGTGTCTAAATTTGTAAGAAAGAAAAATAAAATGTTTTTTCATACTAAACAAAATGTTACACTAATAAAAAAATGAAAAAAAACTAGAAAAAAATATTATTACAGATTCTGTTAAAAAAACTAATACAGATAAAGGAAAGTAACATCTCGATTTATTAAAGTTAGAAGAAATAAAAACACTTCTATTTTAATACAAGGATTGAATATTTTAAAATATTATTCTTATAAAACATTTTGAAAGAAATAAAAATATTTCTGAAAAACTATAAAAAGTTCAATCTAAATATAGAACACATTCCTAAAAATTTAAAGATATTTGTGAATCAGTGCCACTATTAATTTTTTAATCAATTTTTCTTAGATAAATATATGACTATTTGGTCATTGAACACAAGATAAAGTTTGACGAGTGATTATGGTTTTTTTTTAAACAACGAGTTTTGAGTTCGAGACTTTTTTCATCTTTTTTGTTTCCTTTTGCCCTAACGCTAATGTATGGTTCTTGTAAAATAACAATTAAAAAAAATTTTGAGTAGCCAACGAGAATATATTTAATCACTAAACAAAATGTTACACAAGTAAAAAAAGAAAATAAAAAAAATTACTAAAGACACTGTAAAAGAACAAATAAAACTAAAAAAAATACATCTTGATTTTAAAAAGTTAAAAGAAACCATGAAAATTTCCTTTTTAATACAATAATTAAACACTTTAAAAAACGTTCTTATACTTTTAGAAAAAAATTAGAAAGTATTTCTAGAAAATTTAAAAAAAGTTCAATTTGTATAAATAAAAAATATCTCTAAAAGTATTAAATTACATTTAATTTTTTTAGTAGCCAATAAGAGTAGAAGTGAGAAACAATAAATTTTTAAAATACACTATTTTGGTAAATATTTTACCAACTATACCATTTTGGTAAATAAGTTTTTTAACTATACTATTTTGGGAAAAAAAACTCCATAAATTCAAGGATTTTGGTGTAACCTAAAGAGGTTTCGGCCAATTCATTTTGAACAAGTTTAGTTAAAAACGATTCAATCTATATCGACCTAGCAAATAGAATCAAATTTTAAAATAATTTTTAAGGGATATTTTATGTTAAAGTTAAACCGTTTAAGGTTAGATTTTGAAAATTATAAAATATCATTAAGGATCATGCTTTGTAAATTGCAATTGAATGTTGGTTGTTTTATTTATAAATAATGTTTTTGTCGTAATGCATAATTTTAGGGTACTAGTATGCAAACAAAATAAAAAAATATGGTTAAATTAGTTGTGTTTGTGTTGTCGAAATATACTATTATTTCTTATCATTTCTATTACGAATGCCTTTATTAGTGATATTAGTATGGCTGTCATGTGTGTTGGTTAGAGGTTGTTATGTTAGTTAAAAGTTGTTGAGTTAGTTATATTTTAGTTGAGATATTCTTCTAGAGTCTTCTTTTGTTTACTATATGTAGTCCATGATTCCTTTATTGTGATGATGTGAAAAATACAAGACATTCACATACTTTCTTCATGGTATCAGAGCTATGCTCTAAGGATTCCGGCGATACTCTCCAGTGGTCATTCACTTCCGATCAAATTTCTAGCGACTGTTACTATTATCTTCTTCTTCTTCGCCATGTCTTCCTCCAATTCATCCTCTTACTCTGGAACAGTTAATACATCCGGAACTTCATTCAGTTCTCTACCTAATATCGCAAACTTTCGGTCCATCAAACTTGATGATAGTAACTATCTTAATTGGAAGCATCGGATAATTACACTTTTGAATCCTTTAGGTTTATTGAAGTTTCTAAAATTAGACATACCTACTCCATCGTCTAATTCTGCTGATCGAGAAACATGGGAGAAAAGTGATGGCTATGTACAAGCATTTATTACAGCGACTTTGTATCCTTCAATACTTCATCTGGCTCGAAATTCATCCTCTGCATCATCATTATGGATAGCCATTGGAAACTCATTTGTCCAAACTATCTTTGCTAAGCAATCTCCGCTACGTACTCAGTTCTATCTATTCAAACAGAATACCAAATCGTATTGTTTTTCTGAATGAAGCTAAAGAGATTGTTGATTCATTAAATGCAATTGGAGACCTTATCTTTGATTACTTACTGGTGTTACAACTTCTTCAAGGTATAAATGCTAATTTTGAGAATTTGTAATGAATGTTGAAAATCTGGAGAAAACTCTCACTTTCTCTCAACTACGATCCAAGCTACTCACTTATGAAGCTCGATTAAAGCAGCGACAAGCACATGTTGAACCTCTTCTCGCTGCTATGAATGCGTCTACCATTACTCCACCACATGTGATTCGTCAAAGTCGATTGTCTTCCAGATCTATACCAAATCTGGTCACAAAACCTCAACTTGTCATTTGGTGGTCGATTTGGTGGTCGCCTTGGTGGTGCAAACTGGCGTACTAGTCGCAACATTGGTGGTGGATTTGGTGGCCGATATGGTGGAGGTCGTGGAAGTCAGCAATGGCACTCTTTAGGACAATTTGCTGCGAACCTTGTTGATGTCTCCACAGGCTGTACTAAGTTTGATCTAGGGCATCGATTTGGAGGAGATGGAGCTTATGCTGTCTCGCATGGGCCTGGCCTAACTTTTTCTACTCGTATTAATTTAGTTCCACTTGGGCTTTGTATTTTGGGCTCTGCATCACCAGGCTTTCCTTCTTCACATGGGCCATTTATTCCTAGATCAAGTTTCATTTCTCCACAGCCCTTTCTTGGGCCTACTAATTCTCCTGTTGGGCCTAGTTCATCTCCTGGTTTTGGACCATAACACTTTCATTCTTGGGCTTTTAGCACATCATCGTCTCCAAAATTTGGGCTATCTACTTCCCAATTTGGGCATCATGTTGATCTTTCTCATACTTGTCAGAATGTTGAGTCATGGATTCCTGATTCTAGGGCTACAGCTCTTATGAACTCTGATCCCACTATTGCTTTTGGTATAGTTCCATATACCGGTTCTGAGCGAGTAGTGGTTGGTGATGGTACATCTCTTTCTATATCTCATATTGGCTTTTCTTATCTTTGTTTGTCTAGGTGTGTGTTGTTACTTCAATATGTTTTTGTAGTTCCTGGCCTTGCCAAGAACTTATGATTGATCATCCTATATATATTTTATTCTAACAGTTTGGTTTATCTATACAGACTCACACAACTTTTGATTGATCATCCTATATATGTTTTATTCTAACAGTTTGGTTTATCTATACAGACTCACACAACTTTTGATTGTCCATCCCATATATGTTTTATTCTAACAGTTTGGTTTATCTATACAGACTCACACCGAGCAGTTGCTCCACCATATACGAGCTAGTCCTCGTCAGCTGTATTCTCTCACTGCTACATATTTCACGTCTCGGGAGTTGTGGCATTCTCGATTGGGTCACTCCTCTGATTCTTTGCTATCTAGGCTTACTTCTTTACGTTTATCACGTCCTTCTTTAAATAAACCATGTAATTCATGATATATTTCTAAATCTAGTCGATTGCCATTCCATTCTACTGTTACCCATTCTACTATTCCATTATATGTTCATTATGATATATGGGCTCCTTCTCTAGCATTATCTCGTTGTGGTTATCATTAATTCATCACGTTTATTGATGATTTTAGTCGATTTACTTGGATATATCCTCTGACTAATCGTTCTCATGTAGTAGATTGTTTCCGTCATTTTCGACCTCTAATTGAAAATTTATTTTCTTGCACTATCTAACATCTTCATTGTGATGGTGCTCCTGATTTGATTCATGGTACCATGACTCGGTATCTTGCTGACGCTAGCATTTCTTATCGAATCTCTTGTCCTCATACACCTCAACACAATGGGGTGGCTGAGCGCAAGAATCGTCACTTATCCGAGGTTGCTCGTGCTTTAATGTTTCATGCTCATCTACAAAAGAATTTTGGTATGATGCATATGCTACTACTACCTTTCTTATTAACCGGCTTCCTACACCAGTTCTTCATCATTCCTTACCTTATGAGGTCTTGTTTGGCACAGCTCCTGACTATTCCATTATTCGCACATTTGGGTGTCTCTGTTGTCCGTTTCTTGGTGATACACGCCGGGATAAGCTTGCACATTTGTGGTTGTAGAAGGGACGGGTGGCGGAGGTGCGGTTACGACAGCTATGTTGTGGCGGCGGTAGTTGTGGTGTGGCAGAGGTGTGGTTATGACATCGGTGGTACGACGGAGGTGTAGTGGTGGCAGTAGCCGTGTTGTGGAGGATGTGCGGTGGCGTGCAGAGGTGGTGTGGGTTAGGGTTTGGATAACCCCACCACTACATCTTGTCGAATTGCGATGTTTTAGGGTTGCAAGAGGTTGGACCTCACGACTTGGAGCACACCACCACCATTGGACTTAGCGAAACAAGAGATACAAAGTGGAATATAGCCCTCTCCGGAACCCTCCTCGTGCGCCAACGTCGTCGGTCACCGATGCATCACCAACGTCTTTCGCCTACCACTATCGGTGGAAGGGATGTGGCCGCCGCCACCAACCCCATCGCTGATCTCTTTTTCTTTCTCTCTGGAGTTTCATTTCTCTCTCTAAGTTTGTGTATTTTTCATGGTGAGTGGGTGTGAAATGAGGCTAGGGGGTTAACAAGGGGTATTTCGGTCATTTAACATGCTATTAACGCTCACCTATCTGAAAATATTAACGATATTAGTAAAATGGACTGAAACAGAAACGATTTTGAAAACTCACGCCAATAATAGAGACAAACTAAACGTTGGTACTAAAGTGGAGACAACCTACAAAAACAGGGACAAAAACCGAGATTAACTCTTTGGATTAAGTTTATCCTTCATCTTAGTACGTATTACATATTACTCATAAACTTGTATTTGATACTTAATCCAAGTGGTTGATATGAGACACTCCAACAATTAATTAAAACACGTGGAGGTTTTGGTTCATGTCGCACATG
This sequence comes from Flaveria robusta, assembly GCA_025506415.1. NCBI lineage: Eukaryota > Viridiplantae > Streptophyta > Magnoliopsida > Asterales > Asteraceae > Flaveria > Flaveria robusta. The sequence continues at coordinate 48,839,179 of CM046469.1, forward strand.
CAACAAAATATAGAGAGTTCCAATCTTATGTGGATTTACTTCTAAAGGGTGGTCTCAAGTTCGGGACTGATATTCGAGCTTCTCACCGGGGATTTGTCAGCCTAGTGTTCTGAGATTTTAGACTCGAGTAATGGAATGATGTGATGGGTCGGTGACTTGTTATCAATCCAATTAGTCGTTCAAAATAAAAGATAGTTCATTGTTAATAGTAATAATATGGACTTGAAAAGTTCCATGATTGTTTTATCACGTAACTAATTTTTTAAATGTCAAGAAACATGTGATTTGTGGTGTACTGCCAAGTGAACTATGAATGCATACCACTTTTATCCAAAAAGCAATACAATATGCAAAAACGTTTATGGTCCAAGGATGGACCTCACCTGATTTTTCATTAAACAAATATTATATAATTGTTGCAACTCACGCATCTTTTGATTCTGATTACAGCTTTTGATTACACAACACTAAGAAACCTTGAGAATACTCCTCGAAACCTTGTTTCACTCTTTTAGTCGAGGAACAGGTGGATAATAGCTTGGATTCGTGTCCATTGGGCTTTATAGGTGTTAAGATGGCTTGAAACGTGACATCTTCTCGTCTTTGTGTGGTGGCGAGAATTCTATATAAGCATTCTTTTATATATTCAATCATCATCTTACAAATGAAGAGAGATGAAGTATTTATATGTGTTGAACTTGACGGGTACTCATAATACAACCAGGCCGGCCAATAAGGTTATTGGGCCAGGCGGTGGCCTAACGCCTCCACATGTTGAGTGCCTCAAGTTTTTTCAGTGTTTGTGTTCGGGTAATTAAAGTTTTGGGTTAGCTACTACGTTTTGTGCTAACTGTTCTGTTTTGGGCCAGACTAGGCTGGGTATTAATTTTAGTTTTTAAAACTAGGGCCTGCTAGGGTACTTAGAGCATGCTGCAGTGCTGCACGCAGTAGAAGGCATACTCACGCACACAGTAGCAGGCATACTCACGCACGCAATCAGGGCTCGGGAGAAGAGAAAAAGATTTAAATGGGTTAGCTATTTTGTCAATTGAAAAAGATTTATCTTATGAGATTGAGTATGAAGATTTGATGAAAGAGTTTGCTTAAAAAAAACTAGAAAAATAAGTTTTATATAAATGTTTTCATGTTTTTTAAATATATAAAAAGTAGATTAAAAAAAATTCAACTCCGCCAAATATAAGCTATTTATTTTATTTTTGCCGGTCCCAAGCCCGGATAAAGGACGAGGGTTTTTGTTAAAGATTTAAGAAAAATGCCTCTTAAATTAATCATGCCTTAGGCCACTAAAATGGTTGAGCCAGCCCTGCATACAATAGGTGGGTCATTTAACCACCATTAACTCAGTGGCGGAGCTTGAAATATTAAGTAGGGGGGCAAGGGCGAAATTAATTTTTTTTAGGGGGGCGAACTCGATATTTATATAAAAGTTTATACTAACTGGCCAAAAATTTACACTATGAAAAAACAGGTGGACCGCCCCCCCCCCCCCCCCCCGGCCCCGGCCCCAATGAAGTTTCGCCATTGCATTAACTACCTTAACCGCCAATACTTAGGTTATACAAAAAAAAATGCAACTATATGCACTAACTTAGGATAAAACAAATATTAAGTCTAACAGTATGGCTTGTATAGCCAACTCATATGACCCATATAGCCATGCGACGGTGTAAGCTAGGGTTACTTGTCACACCCCGTTGACCGGGTCTGGTCGTAACTGACTGATATCATCACAATGCAGCGGAAATTAAAGGCAGTCAAACTAAATTATTACATCACTTAAAATATTTATAATTAAGTTGTCTAATATCTTAATATAAAACATAAGATTTTATTGTTTTTGGATAAATAAAAGGGACAAGGCGGTGGTTAATCCTCCAAGGATTCCATCTAAGGCGGCATCTATCCTTTCAACATCTGTTAATTAACATCACCTGAAATAAACACCCAAAATACGTTAACAATATGTTGGTGACCTCATGAGTTTAAGACACTTCACTTTCCATGATAAACATAGCATTCAATAAATCTGATTGTTACAATAATGACATAATATTCAAGGTGCACAATAGAATGTATCACAATCAAGCCTGACCCGGACTTACCCGCCCGAGTGCTAAAATATATCCCCTAACCCGTTACTACTAGATTGTTGGGTTTAATTGTGCCCTGCTAAGCATGGTTAAATGGCACTAATTAGTGACACAACGATTATTGAATCTCAATTTGGGGTTTACCTGCATAAAGGGCCCATTGTGTGCGAGGGATTCCCCAAATATTACTATCCACAAATCACGTGGCTCCTAATGGAGTTAATGATTGTGCTCCGTTCGGGGACAATAGCAGATAGTATTGCACCATAAAATATTAATAAACAACGAGTATGTACATCACCCGAAAAGTTTTAAAGTAAAAAGGGGGTCATGAGACTCACCTGGAGATTGATCAAGGGGTTGCTTGTAAGGTTTGGATGCTACCGACCGGGAGAGTTCCTATGTTTGTTTCAAGTGAATTATCACCTTATTAAGTAATTAATCAAGTCAAAACCCTCATGTTTTTCATTTGTCATAAATGGCTTGATAATTTCAAATTTGTATGCGCAAACTTGTTTTAGGTCTAGGGTTTTGTGTTTATGACTTTACGTGATGTTTAAGTTAAATCTAACATCTTATAAATTTAGACTATCATTAGTTCTATAAGTGTGATAGGTTCCCAAAACAGCAAGGTTTCATTAGTTGGCGAGTTTGGTCCTTCATCTTTGCTAAATTGGCAATTTTTAACCCGAAAGTTTGGAATTTGACACTAAAATCAATTTTGTTGACTTTTGTTGTTTCAATAGATTTGGGTTACTGTAATAAATTCATTTTTGTGTCTTTTGGGTTTTTCTTTACAGGTTCAATGGCTTGTTTTCTGTTTAGGCGTTTCGGGAAGTAGGAATTTATGGTTATCTCAAACTAGGTGGTTAGGTTGTCCAAATGATGTTTGTCTTTTGTTATATCTTATCTAGAGTGTTACTTAGTCTCTGAAATATTATGGTCGTGTTCATGGGGTTGGTGATTTGGGTATCGGGTTTAAAAACGCGTATCGGGTCGCATTTTGGGTGTGTTATGCGTTGTAGTTTTAAGTTTATAGGTTTTATTATATTTTTCGATTCATTTTAAGTTTGAGGGTCATGGTTTACTGTAAAATGTTGACTATCTTAGTTTAAAGATTTTCATATATTATTATTATTTTTTCTTCTAGTGGGTCGTTAACTAACTTATATTACGTTAAAAATTTATATAAATTCCTATAAAATTCCATAAATAGTAATATTTGGTTTTTAACTTATTTTATTATTATTAGGCCATTAGTTACTGTAGCTTCATTATTTTGAGGTGCTTTGCTGATTTTTAATATTTTAACGTTCGGGTTTTGGTTTTTAAGTGGTTTTCGGTTTTGGTTGACTTTGGTAAACTTTTAGCCATCTAAGTCTTTGGAATACCTATAATAATCTTTAAGTTCTGGAGTCATCACTAGCACTGCCCTTAAACCCGTTTTTAACAATTTTCTTTATTTTAAAGTGATTATCCTTTGTATTTTTGTTGACCAATGAAATAAATTCTAAAAATTATGAAATTTGATTTCTAGGCTTTTATTACTATTTTAAGTCTACTGGAATTTTTGTACAACTAAAATTTTGTAGTTTCACCATTTCCGTTACCTAGCTCGGTTAGTCTCGTTAAGTCCCGGTTAAGTCTCGGTTTTGAGTTTCTAAGTGTTTTATTATGATTTTTCCCTTACCACACATTTTAATATCATAAGTAAATTTAAATAATACTATAATTTCAGTAACTTAATTTTTCCAACTTATTTCTTTATTTTTCTTAAAAATACATATTCTTAACATTTTGTTTTATACATAAAAAGTAAAGTACATATGTTTAAGTTATGAAAATGCATTTATATCATGATATGATCTCTTTAAACTTTTAGAAATATTTAGATCATAGTTTTTGGGCTTTTACAATATATTTTCATATTTCGTGAAAAACCGAGTTTACGGGAAGGGTATTTTAGTTAAAACCGTGTTTGTATACAAAGTAAGTTTTCAAAATGGTTTTGTATCTTTTACTTTCTAAAAAATAGAGTGTTTTGAGGGTTCGTAAGATGTTGGGGGTGTCATGGGTTTTGTTATGTCACTTTCATGACGATACGCGATGTTTCGCATGTTTTCGGGTAGTAACTAGATACCTTGACGTGAGAGGGGCTGAGATGGATGTATGGGCTGTTGAATGAGCTTGAGAAAGTGAGAGAAGGCTGTTTAAAATGGTGGGTTAGTGCAGGTCATAAGATCAAAGAAATGGAGATGTGAACTTGAAGATGTGTGGATGTGTGTTCAAGTGGTGCTTATCTTAACATGTTGAGGTTGATGGTGCTCGAGTTTGAATGCTTCTTGTCTTCAAGATGGCTGGAATAGGATTTTTAATGAGTGCAAGAGAGTAAGGGAATAACCAAAAGGGAGTGGAGAGTGTTTTGTGAGAGTTGTGATTTGAAATGGAGGTAATGGTGGTGGTGTAAATAGGGATTCGACCGAGAGGTTCTAGGAGGGACGGTTGGGAGTCTCAATTTCTTGGATGTTGCAAGATTATGGCTGGGATTATGGTGGATTATGACCACTAAAGCAAGCAACTAGGTCCCTAGGTGAACTCTCCATACATTGGGTGGCTTGGTGGTGATTTGACCAAGCTTGCATGCATTTTATATATATATATATATATATATATTTTAAATCAAACATGTACGGTTGGTATATGTGTGTGTGTGTTAACTCATATATATATGTATATATGTATACGGGTGTGTATGTGTCGGCTGAGTGTGTGGATCGGGTGCATGCACCCGTAAGTATGTATATATATATGTCATGTGTGTGTGTTCGTATATGTATATGTGTGTTTATAAGAATGGGTCATATATATATTAATGTATGTATATATATATACAAATATATATATATATATATATATATATATATATATTGTATATGAATGTGTTTATTTGTTATTTTAGGAGTTTAATAAAATTATTTTTAGTATTAATATCATATTCAACTTGTCATGGGTTTTAGTTGAATAAAGTTAGATGATCAAGGATGTAATTTACCATGTATTTTATTTACTTAAGTTTTAGTTATTATTTTATGCAATTATATGTGGTGTCATATTATTTAATAAGTTGTTGCAAGATGTTTTTATGTTTTTATAAAATTTGAGTCTTTTATTCTTTTATGATTACAAGCGTTTAAAACTTATGAGTTCATCTCTTATTATTTGATATTTTTATAATTTTTAAAGTTATGTTCGCTAATTGATTCTTCCAGGTTATAACAAACGTTATGGTTTCGTTTATTAGTCTTTTGTTTGGATAGATTGATGTTTATGGTTTTAAAGTTTAGTTAATCTGTAAGGCTTCACTAATCGGATTTATTAGCTAAGGTTTACTTAATTTTTGTCTTCTAAGCTTATTGGGCTCGAAGCCCAATTGGTCTGTTCAGCATGTCCAGTAATTGTGTGCGGCCCTCTGGCCCATATTAGTGTTGCGAGCCAAAGCCCATTATGTATTATGGCCCAATGGCCCAATTTGGGTTTGATGGGTCAAAGCCCATGTAGGTGTGTGTCTTAACGTGGGCCTAAGCCCATGGCTGTCGGTCCCAATTCAAGGGCTCCCTAAGTATGGCGTATTAACGTTTCTAAAAAATAATTTCCAGGCCCAAAAGTCAAGGTTGTCACATAGTCCTCTACTTACAGAAATTTCGTCCTCGAAATTTTCTTAAGGTCATATTCTAAATATCAGATTCTCAATCTATCACTCTATAGTCATAATAGTTACAAAACACAATATAAAAAAATTATTACGAAGTTATGAAGGTAGTCAGGTGTTGTGTGATGCTAGGGTTGAGGTTTTGCTCGAGTTTCTGAAGTTCTTCTAACAGGGGTCGAGGACTTAAATAGGTGTGGATATTTCTTTCTAATTTCATTTTTCGGTTCCCACGTGAACTAAGGTCCTCTTTTGGAGTTCCATTTGACCTTTACAATGGGGACTTTTCCTCGCTTAAGCTTCTTTTCTCATCACGCCAAGATTTCTAATGGTTCTTCCACGAATCGTAATTTGTCGTTAATCTGAACTTCGGTGTAAGGCATCACTAGGGTTTCATCAGATAAACACTTCTTAAGATTTGAAACGTGGAAAGTGCTATGTATGCCTCCTAGTTCTTCAGGCAGTTCAAGCTTGTATGCAACAGATCCAACTCTTTCGGTTATCTTAAATGGTCCGATGTATCTTGGACTCAATTTACCTCGCCTCCCGAACCGGATTAATCCCTTCCAAGGTGATATGTTCAGCATCACATGGTCCCCCACTTGGAACTCTAGAGGCTTCCTTCAATTGTCTGCATAGCTCTTTTGTCGGTCTCTTGCGGCTGCGAGACGTTCTTGGATTTTAAAGATTTTATCAGTTGTTTCCTGATCTATTTCCGGTCTGGTTAGTTGACTTTCTCCAACCTCTGCCCAACAAACTAGAGATCGACATTTACGCCCATAGATTGCCTCGAATGGTGCAGCCTTGATCGGCAAGTGGGTGTCCCAATTCCCACCAAAGTCGATCACACAAGCCCTTAAAATGTCTTCAAGTGTCTGAATCGTTCTCTCGCTTTGACCGTCCGTCTGAGGGTGGTATGTTGTGCTTAAGTCTAACCGTGTGCCCAGTGCTTGCTAGAATGTCTGCCAAAATTTAGAGGTGAAGGGGCAGTCACGATCGGAGATTATTGATGACAGCACCCCATGCCTGGTCACAATTTCATCGACATACAATTTGGCTAGCTTCTCCATCTTATAGTCCTCCCTTATTGCTAAGAAATGTGCTGACTTAGTCAGTCGATCTACTATCACCCATATAGCATCATGCCCTTTAGGGTTCGAGGAAGTTTGGTAATAAAATCCATGGTGATATGCTCCCATTTCTATTTGGGTATTTCAGGTTGTTGGAGTAACCCAGAGGGCTTTTGATACTCAGCTTTGACTTTTGAGCAGGTTATGCATTTTCCCACATAAGTAGCTATTTTTTCTTCATACCTGGCCACCAGTATTTTACCTTCAGGTCCTTATACATCTTATCACTCCTAGGATGAATGAAATACTTAGTTTTATGAGCTTCGCTTAGCACCAGCTCTCTCAGATCGCCTTGCTTTGGAACCCATATTCTTCTATTCATTCTCATTATGCATTCATCTTGGGCACTTAACTAGTTTTTCATTCCATTTAATCCTTCTATGCTATGATCCTCTGCCTTTAAGGCGTCAACTTGAGCCTCTTGCACTCGTTCGTTCAGATTGATTTGCGCTTCCATTCGTAGTGCACGAACCCTTAGTGGTTTCCTCCTCTCTTTTCTACTTAATGTATCGGCCACTACGTTAGCTTTCCAAGGGTGGTACCTGATTTCACAATCGTAGTCGTTGAGGAGTTCTACCCATCTCCTTTGTCTCATGTTCAACATCTTTTGATCAAAGATGTGTTGTAAGCTCTTGTGGTCAGTGTAAATCACACATTTTGTACCGTAAAGGTAGTGCCTCCAAATTTTAAGTGCAAACACCACAGCTCCAAGTTCTAAGTCATGGGTGGTGTAATTTTGTTCATGCACCTTCAGCAGTCGTGACGCGTATGCTATCACCTTATCTCTTTGCATTAATACGCGCACCCAAGCCCTTGCCGTGACGCGTCACAATAGACAGTGAAATCTTCGGTTCCTTCGGGTAAGGATAGAATCGGCACACTACATAGCTTTTGTTTTAGGGTTTCGAATGCTTCTTGTTGTTTTCTTCCTGAGTTGAATTTGTTGGTCCTTTGTGTTAGGTACGTTAGAGGTCGGGCAATTCTTGAGAAATTCTCGATAAATCGTCGGTAGTAGCTGGCCAAACCTAAGAATTGCCTCACTTCGATAGGTGTCTTGGGGGCTTTTCATTTCTTGATCGCCTCAATCTTAACAGGATCCACCTGAATACCTTTCTCACTAACTATGTAGCCAAGAAACTAGACCTCCCGCATCCAAAACTCACATTTTGAGAACTTTACATATAACTGCTCCTTTCGTAGTAGTTTCAGAATCAACTTCAGATGCAACTTGTGTTCAGCCTCGGTATTGGAGTATATCAAAATGTCGTCTATGAATACAATAACGAACTTGTCCAGGTAGGGTTTGCACACCCTGTTTATGAGGTCCATGAAGACAGCAGGGGCGCTAGTTAAACCGAATGGCATTACGAGGAACTCATAATGCCCATAGCTAGTTCTGAACGCGTTTTTCGGTACATCTTCCTCCTTAATTCTTAGTTGGTGATACCCTGATCTTAGGTCTATCTTGGAAAAATATCGTGACCCTTAAAGTTAGTCAAACAAATCATCAATTCGTGGAAGAGGGTATCGGTTTTTGATCATAACTTTGTTCAACTCCCTATAGTCGATACACATCCTCAGAGTTCCATCCTTTTTCTTGACAAACAAGACTGGTGCTCCCCATGGTGAGAAGCTTGGTCTAATGAAACCCTTGTCCATGAGTTCTTGGAGTTGAACCATCAATTCTTGCATTTTAGAAGGGACCAATCTGTATGGTGCCTTAGCTATAGGTGCTAAACCATGTACTAGGTCGATACGAAACTCGACTCGCCTTTGCGGGGGTAATCCTGGTAGCTCATCTGGAAACACATCTGTAAATTCTAACACAACTGGAACATCTTCAAGCCATTTTTCTTCCTCGTTTGTCATCACATAGGCTAAATACGCCAAACCTGGCCCTTTGATGTGCTTGCCCAGCCTCTTCCACTAGAAAGAGCTTCTTCTCTTAAGGCTTCTTACCAGTAGTGAGAAAAACCTTGCTTACACCCTTTTCGTAGGCACTTATTAGCTTTCATACAGGATATAAAGTTCATGCCTAGTTTTGGTCTTTCACCATATAGAATGAGGGTCTTTCCCTCAGGTAAGGGTATTTTTAACAACTTCTTATCGCACACAATTTATGCCATGTACTTTGACAGCCAATCCATTCCTACCACTATGTCAAACCCTCCTAACTCTACGGGAATTAAATATATGGAAAATTCATGCTCATCCAGGTCCAATGTACACCCGGCTATTGTTTCATCAACCTTGACTAGGGTTCCATTTGCTAACTCTATGGTATAAGGACTAGCTAGCTTAGAGGAATCTAAGTCAATCCTCGGCCTAAAGTTTGTGGAAACAAAGCTTTTATTTGCCCCGGTATCAAATAAAACATATGCATAATGGCTGTTGACCTAGAACGTACCCGTCACAACTTCAGGTTCTTCCCTAGCAGCCTCTGCATTCATCACGAAGGCTCTTCCTTTGGGGCGGCCAACCATAGTCTTTTTAGCCTTTAGTTTGGGGCAATCGGGGCGAAGATGTCCAATTTCCCCACATTCATGACACCTCGCATGCCCTGTGGTGGTCGATTTGCATTCCATTGCGACATGCCCCGGCCTGTTACACTTGAAACACACATTGGTCTTAACCTCCTTCCCTTGAGTCCGCAATCCAGGCTTGACTCGACACTGACCCACATGATGTAAACAGCATTTCCCACAAAAAGGTTGTTTTCCTAGATATGGTTTCTTTTCTCCGCTTGGCTTACTTCCACTTGCTTTCCCACTCGGTCCTCCACTCATAACCCTAAAATTATCCCACTTTCCCTTAGTTCCCACACTCTCCGATCCTCTAGCTCCTTCACACCTGACAACTTCATCGTTTAAGGTCGCAGAAATTTCCATGGTCTCTTGAAAGGTCCTTGGCTTCACAGCCTTCACCATTCCCCTGATTTTTGGAGTCAAACCCCACACCTACCTACCTATCTTCTTAGACTCGGGGGTAACCAAGTGTGGCACTAACAAGGACAACTCATTAAACCTATTGGTGTCCTCTAGATATGCAGTTCTCTTCATCTCAAAACTCAAAAATTCAGCCTCTATCTTCTTTATTTCATTTATTGGACAATATCGTTCAATCATTAGCTTCTTAAATTCCTCCCACCTCATTCTGTTCACAGCATTCCTCCCTCGGGTCTGCAATAGTGTATTCCACCAGTTCAAGGCTCCGTTTTAAGTGAGTGTGTAGCAAACCTCACTTTGTTCTCCTCAGCACAGTCACTAATGTCAAGCACAGCTTCCATCTCTTTTCCGCCAACGTATGGTTCCTGTTGCACCCTCGGTTCCAAAGTAGTCTGTAGGCTTGCATGCCATGAAGGCTTTGTAGGCACACCCAGTTCGCACTCGCGCCATTTCTCGCTCTTCTTCATTTGCATTAGCATCCCCATTGTCACCCCGTGCAGGGTTTCCTGATTACGTTCAGCGTTGATGTGTGCAGCAATGGCAGGTAGGGCATTGGCAATAGCCTCGGCAATCAATTGTTGTAGTCTAGCCTCTTGATTAGTTTTATTGTTGGTGTTAGTGGGGTTATTTATGTTCTCGGAGTTGTTAGGGTTGTTGGCATTGTTGGTATTTTTGGGGTTTGCATCTAAGGTTTCATCATGTTGGGCGGTGTGAGCCCTAGATCGGGTAGTGGCACCGGTTCTCGTGTTTGAGGTTCGTCCTCGACCTCTTCCCCTTGGCATGGCTATAACATACAATACATGTTTAGGTTTTCATGGATAATTCAACACTTCATACATTATCTAACTCAAGCATCAACACACAAAACATAAAAGTAAATAAATAAAGTGAAACCAACATCATAAATAGTTCAAGTCATAGCGAAACCGCCATGAGTACAAAGAAAATTGAAGTTCAAATACAATCCGGTGTGACATGAGTGAATATTCATTCATGTCCTACAATACATAATTTTTCATTAAATTAAACAATACTTAATAAATTAATTGAAAGACATTAATGACGGCGACGGCGGTGAGGGTAGTTCAGTCCACACTTTTGCGCGACTCGGTAAAGTTTCCTCCTCATCTTGGCCAATAGTGACACGGCCTCGTCTCTTTCCCGCTTCAAGGTGTCGTACTTCTGGTGTCGGCGCCATACTTCCTCCATAGCGGGTTTTCCAGCCAACGGCCCCGAATGATACAGAGGCGGATCAGCAAATGCCTGATGTGACGCGCTAGAGTAGCGTGCCGACTCGGCGTATGGGTTGGTATAGTATACCGAGGGGCCCATATGGAAACCATTACTCGATACCACGTCACGCCCATAGGTCCCAGCAGGGTGCAATGGGGCCGGTTGCGGTGGTGGTGGCAATGATGGCACGGCAGGCTGTGGCGGTGCCCCGGTCAGTCCTGTAACCAGGTTACCCCATTCCTGCTAGAATGTGGGGATGGGTCAGACGGACATTCGTGCGGTTTGCCTCGTACAAGGTGCCACGCCCTGATTCCCGCCAAGTCGTAGGGAATTGGCCCGGGCAGTCACAGATGACTCGGATGAGTCCTCCGATGGCTTCGACTCCTCCATTTCCCAATCCTCGTTAGGATCGGGCATCATGTGCTCGTAAGGGGCTGAAGGGTACCAATTTGGGTCCCCATACTCTAGCCCAAGAGGGGCATACTCCCCAATCTCATGAGACTGGGGGCGTCTCGAGGGTCCTGCACCCATGTCTGGTGCAAAGGTGTGCGGTGGGATGGTGGTCTGGTAATACTGCGGTTGAACATCGGGTGAGTCACTTATGCAAATGGTCTTTCCTTTGTTTTGGTTTCCTGCCATCTAATAAACAAACAAGGTAAAGTGCATCACGATAAATATAAGTACAAATTGTATAATAAGAAATTAACAATAAAAACCGATAACTTCACAAAATATTATAATTATAAGTAGATAAAGGTGGCTTTCATTCAGGTTCTAGATTAAGAGCGGGGTCCATTTTCTTAGTTTTTCTCTAAGTCCCTAAGATGCGGTTAAAGCCTAGGTATCTTATGGTAAGTACCTAATTCGCTGAAACCATTGGCTCTAATACCAATCTGTCACACCCCGTTGACCGGGTCTGGTCGTGACTGACTGATATCATCACAATGCAGCGAAAATTAAAGGCAGTCAAACTAAATCATTACGTCACTTAAGATTTAATTGTTTTTGGATAAATAAAAGGGACAGGGTGGCTAATCCTCCAAGGGGCCCATCTAAGGCGGCATCTATCCTTTCGACATCTGTCAATTAACATCACCTGAAATACACACCCAAAATACGTCAAAAATATGTTGGTGACCTCATGAGTTTAAGACACGTCACTTTTCATGATAAACATAGCATTCAATAAATCTGATTGTTACAATAATGACATAATATTCAAGGTTCACAATAGAATGTATCACAATCAAGCCTGACTCGGACTTACCCGCCCGAGTGCTAAAATATATCCCCTAACCCGTTACTACTAGATTGATGGGTTTAATTGTGCCCTACTAAGAACGGTTAAATGGCACTAATTAATGACACAACGATTATTGAATCTCAATGGGGGGTTTCCCTGCATAAAGGGCCTATTGTGTGTGGGGGATTCTCCAAATAGTACTATCACAAATCACGCGGCTCCTAATGTAGTTAATGATTGTGCTCCATTGGGGGACAATAGCAGGTAGTATTGCACCACATAATAAAAAAAAAAAAAACAAGTATGTATTTCACCCCAAAAGTTTTAAAGTAAAAAAGGGGTCATGAGACTCACCTAAAGATTGATCAAGGGGTTGCTTGTAAGGTTTGTATGCTACCGACCGGAAGGGTTCCTATGTTTGTTTCAAGTGACTTAGCATCTTATTAAGTAATTAATCAAGTCAAAACCCTCATGTTTTTCATTTGTCATTAATGGCTTGATAATTTCCAATTTGTATACGCAAACTTGTTTTAGCTCTAGGGTTTTGTGTTTATGACTTTATGTGATATTTAAGTTAAATCTAACATCTTATAAATTAAGATTATCATTACTTTGATAAGTGTGATAGGTTCCCAAAACAGCAAGGTTTCATTAGTTGGCGAGTTTGTTCCCGCATCTTTGCTAAATTGGTAATTTTTAACCCTAAAGTTTGGAATTTGACACTTAAATCAATTTTGTTGAGTGTTGTTGTTTCAATAGATTTGGGTTACTATAATAAATTCATTTTTATGTCTTTTGGGTTTTTCTTTACGGGTTCAATGGCTTGTTTTCTTGTTAGGCGTTTCGGGAAGTAGAAATTTAGGGTTATCTCAAACTAGGTGGTTAGGTTGTCCAAATAATGTTTGTCTTTGGTTATATCTTATCTAGAGTGTTACTTAGTCTCTGAAATATTATGGTCGTGTTCATGGGGTTGGTGATTTGGGTATCGGGTTTAAAAACGCGTATCGGGTCGCGTTTCGGGTGTGTTATGCGTTGTAGTTTTAAGTTTATAGGTTTTATTATATTTTTTGATTCATTTTAAGTTTGAGGGTCATGGTTTACTGTAAAATGTTGACTATCTTAATTTAAAGACTTTCATATATTATTATTATTTTTCCTTCTAGTGGGTCGTTAACTAACTTATATTAACGTTAAAAATTTATATAAATTCTTATAAAATTCCATAAATGATAATATTTGGTTTTTAATTTATTTTTATCATTATTAGGCCATTAGTTACTATAGCTTCATTATTTTGAGGTGCTTTGCTGATTTTTAATATTTTAACGTTCGGGTTTCGGTTTTTAACTGGTTTTCGGTTTTGGTTGACTTTGGTAAACTTTTAGCAATCTAAGTCTTTGGAATACCTATAATCATCTTTAAGTTCTGGAGTAATCACTAGCATTTTCCTTAAACCCGTTTTTAACAGTTTTTTTTATTTTAAAGTGATTATCCTTTTATTTTTGTTGACCAATGAAATAAATTTTAAAAATTATGAAATTTGATTTATAGGCTTTTATTACTATTTTAAGTCCACTGGAATGTTTGTACAACCATAATTTTGTAGTTTTACCATTTCCGTTACCTAGCTCGGTTAGTCTCGTTAAGTCCGGGTTAAGTCTCGGTTTTAAATTTCTAAGTGTTTTATTCTGATTTTTCCCTTAAAGAACATTTTAATATCATAAGTAAATTTAAATAATACTATAATTTCAGTAACTTAATTTCCCTAACTTATTTCTTTATTTTTTTTAAAAATACATATTCTTAACATTTTGTTTTATACATAAAAAGTGAAGTACATATGTTTAAGTTATGAAAATGCATTTATGTCATGATATGATCTTTTTAAACTTTCAAAAATATTTAGATCATAGTTTTTGGGCTTTTACAATATATTTTCATATTTCGTGAAAAATCGAGTTTTCGGGTAGGCTATTTTAACTAAAACTGTGTTTGTAACCAAAGAAAGTTTTGAACATAGTTTTGTATTTTTTACTTTATGAAAAAAAGAGTGTTTTGAGGGTTCAAAAGATGTTGGGGGTGTCATGGGGTTTGTTATGTCACTTTCGTAACGATACGCGATGTTTCGCGTGTTTTCGGGTAGTAACTAGATACCTTGATGTGAGAGGGGCTAAGATGGATGTAAGGGCAGTTGAATAACCTTGAAAAAGTGAGAGAAGGCTGTTTAAAATGGTGGGTTAGTGCAAGTCATAAGATCAAAGAAATGGAGATGTGAACTTGAAGATGTGTGGATGTGTGTTCAAGTGGTGATTACCTTAACTTGTTGAGGTTGATGCTGCTCGAGTTTGGCTGCTTCTTGGCTTCAAGATGGATGGAATAGGATTCTTAATGAGTGCAATAGAGTAAGGGAATAACCAAGAGGGAGTGGAGAGTGTTTTGTGAGAGTTGTGATTTGAAATGGAGGTGATGGTGGTGGTGTAAATGGGGATTCGACCGAGAGGTTCTAGGAGGGGGGTTGGGAGTCTCAATTTCTTGGATGTTGCAAGATTATGGCTGTGATTATGGTAGATTATGACCACTAAAGCAAGCAACTAGGTCCTTAGGTGCACTCTCCATGTATTGAGTGGCTTGGGTGGTGATTTGACCAAGCTTGCATGCATTTCATATATATATTTTTTTAATCAAACATGTATGGCTGGTATATGTGTGGTTAACTCATATATATATGTGTGGGTATATATATATATATATATATATATATATATATATATATATATATATATATATATATATATATATATATATATATATATATATATATATATATATATATACGGTGTGTGTGTGTCGGGTGAGTGTGTCATATTATTTTATGTGGTGTCATATTATTTAATTAGTTGTTGCAAGACGTTTTTTATGTTTTTCTTAAATTTGAGTCTTTTATTATTTTATAATTACAAGCGTTTAAAACTTATAAGTTCATCTCTTATTATTTAATATTTTTACAATTTTTAAAGTTATGTTCGCTAATTGATTCTTCCAGGTTGTAACAAACCTTATGGTTTCGTTTATTAGTCTTTTGTTTGGATGGATTCATGTTTATGGTTTTAAGGTTTAGTTAATCGGTAAGGCTTCACTAATCGGAATTATTAGCTAAGGTTTACTTAATTTTTGTCTTCTAAGCTTATTGGGGTCAAAGCCCAATTGGTCGGTTCAGCATGTCCCGTAATTGTGTGCGGCCCTCGGGCCCATATTGGTGTTGCGAGCCAAAGCCCATTATGTATTATGGCCCAATGGCCCAATTTGGCTTTGACGGGTCAAATCCCATGTAGGTGTGTGTCTTAAGGTGGGCTTAAGCCCAAGGCTGTCGGGCCCAATTCAAGGGCTCCCTAAGTATGGCCCATTAAGGTTTTTAAAAAAAAATTTCCAAGCCCAAAAGTCGAGGTTGTTACATTACCTATGGCTCGTACGGTCTTCCATGACTTTATACGACTCAGCTCGTATTAGAGCCACTACTAGTTAATTGGGTGTAAGCTAGGGTTACTTGTGTGGCGGATATAGTTAGAGGCTTGTATGGCATTATAAGATACGTATGAGAGCCCCTACTAGTTGGGTATTAAAGGAACCATTGACGGAATCCATGTTAAAAAACCTGGAAACCTCAAAGAGGGCAGAGGGGGTTTATTTATTATTTTGATGTTGCTTTTATTTAAAACCAGTGTTTTTCGTTTTCTTATTATTTTTATTAAGTTACATAATTAGTCATTCAAGTATTAAGTTATCTTAGTAAGTTATAAAATTAGATGATCATTAGATCTAAAAAACGATTAAATGACAGAAATAATAGGTGTTAGTTAAAACTGAAATGACTAAGAAATGCAAACTAAAGAGTGCTGTGAGAAAAAAAAAACTAAGAACATAAAGGAAAAAAAAAAGCACATATACTGAAACAAAGAATTTCATCAAACTAATAGATCGACATATAAAAAAAGATTAATATTTTCTGTTAATACGATGCAACAAACAACAAATAGAAATAATACAAAAGACAACATATCAATAAAGAAAAAGAACTTAACAAAACAGGCTTATACTATGCATACATCCAATAATAACAATGTGAAAGGTTGCATGATTGTTATTTTTTTAATATTTCAAGAAACATGTGATTTGTGGTGTACTGCCCAAGTGACCGACGAATGCACCCACTCTTATCCAAAAAACAATATAATATGATATGCAGAAGCGCGTACATGCTGGACCTCACCTGATTGATTAAAGAGCTCCACATCCCACTTCAAATCAAAATTAGATTCAGTTGTATGTATTCACATTTTTTAACCGGATCATGCCCAAGCATCGTAGATCCCGTTAGTGATATATTTATAAATCGGTTAGAGAAATGTACTTAAACCAATGCGACTAAAAATGTTATTCAAAACTAGAATTTTAATTACTTTGACTCTTTCCCTAATTTCTGGATCATAACATACATGTAAATTAATTAATCGAAAGTAGAATCCCTCAGTAAGACTCACTTTTCTTATAAATTGAAGATAATGAATGATATTTGGGAATATCATTCTAAAATACATGTAATTAAACCATATTTATAAAATAAAATAGCCATTAACTTTCTTTTAAAAGAATTCATCCAATAACACAACATAACTTGTCCCGCTTGCGCCACAAGGCAAAAGCAAGCTTGTCTTGAGTCATAAATGAAATGGAAAATAAATAAATTAACATATTTTGTTGAACGATAAATTTTATTATACTGTACTCTTATATTACTTCAAATTAAATCATGTTTGGGCTTAAAACTAAAATCTTTTATGTAAAAGACCAATCCTCTAATAAATGGATTAGCCTCACATTTACCTGGCGTTCAACATAAAGTTTTTATGATTCTTGAGCCTAAAAATAAAGATAATAAAAAAGTTAAAATGACATTGGATTTAATTAAATTATTAAAAACCTAGAATGAGACTTGAATTTTAATCTTCACGTATAATTCTAACAACCAACCCTTTAACAAAATACTTAAAAACTTAATTTATTATATATTTTCATCTTAAATTTATTTAATTAATTTTTTAATAATACTTAAAACATAACTTTAAAACACAAATCTTAAAACTATTAATACTCAAGTTGTTTAAAAAAATGAAAAAAAAAACATTATTCAAACTTATATTAAAAGTTTTGAAATTTCAAGTTAATATAGAAAAATTCAAAAAACTTAAATATTTAACTTTAAAAATATTTAAAAACATAATTTTTCGTAAAATATTTAAAAATTCATAAAATTATAAACTTTAATAATGAAAAATACTTTAAAAATTCAAAATATTAAAACTTATTTTATATATATATATATATATATATATATGTAAAATTTTTAATTATTAGTACTTAATTTATCAAAATATTAAAACTTATTTTTTTATAAATAGCATGTAAAACACAAAGTCGTTAAACCTTATTTTCCTAAGACATAAAAAACAGAAAATTTTATTTAAACTTAACTTTTTTAAAAGAAGTTTACAAACCTAAACACTTGAAATTATTATATTTAAATATTTAAAAACTTAAACTTTTCTAAAAAAAGATAATGGGTTTCTGCATTACATACGCAAGCATAAGGTTAAATGGTCAATGATCAATGGTCAATTTGGTAAAATAAAAGTGGATGGTTATTTTAAATATTTGGTTTGAGTTGGAAAACAACCTCGAACTGGAATATTGAATAGTGCTAGGCTGCATTGAAAGATCATAACCTGGCCACGGTAACCGCACTACAAGAAGGAACCCACCCAGTAATGTTTATTCGGAGAGAAAAATATAGATTCTCTAGCTGAGTAGGGAGATACAATTGTAAGACTCCACAAGCGACTCAATTTTAATCTTTGTACCCTTAGTTGTATTTTATTTATTCCTATTGTACCTATGTGTAATATTTTGTATTATATAATTCCCATGCATCGCATCCTCTAGTTGTGGCAATGCACTGATTTAGCAATCATAATCATAAAATCATAAAATTTATATATATTTATAGAGAGGGAGAGAGAGAGAGAGAGAGAGAGACTTCACCTCCTGGACACTTGAAAGAAACCATATGGCTGCACCAAATCCTGTTGCTGGTCATACCTTTAGCATTGATCTTCAGCATCAGACTAGTACTCCTGAAATCGAGTCTTCTGTAACTAACCAGCTGAGCAGCAACTGGGTTCTTAATTCGCCAGATCCTCCAGGATTTCTCCATAAAGTCTTTCAGTCAATAAAAGATAATGTCTTTCCTCAAGAAAACACTAGTATGTCTTCCCAGAAGAAACATTCATCTTCTGCACGTATGGTTGCAATGCTCAGTAGTATATTTCCTGCACTTAATTGGACTAGAAACTATAAGGCCTCGATGTTCAAGAATGACTTGATTGCTGGATTAACTCTTGCAAGCCTCAGCATTCCTCAGGTACATTTTATGTGTGTGTATATATATAATCAGTTCTTCACCGGCCTATACAAACATATATATGTTTGCTATTGCTTAATTACTAAACCAATGCGTTTACAGATTCCTTTTTGAAATAAGCAAATTCAAGCTACTCATTCGATGGATCTGTACAACTAATTATTTCAATTCAAATGGCATATATATTCAGTTCTTGTATCAAAATGCAAAGAGTAGTTAATGATTTTTTGCAGAGTATCGGATATGCTGCTTTAGCTAATCTAGATCCTCAGTATGGCCTATGTAAGTTAACAAAACAAGGATGTTTGTTTCTTACACTTTCCACAATTTATTGTAATGTTGTTACTTATAATATGCTTGTTTTGATTGGTTTGAATTTATTTGATGTGCGTGTATATGCATATATTCAATTCATAGATGGAAGTGTCGTGCCTCCTTTGATATATGCTGTCATGGGTACTTCACGTGAACTAGCCGTCGGTCCGGTAGCTGTGGTGTCACTCCTGATATCATCACTAGTCACAAAACTAGCTGATCCTGTTGCTGATCCTGCTTCCTACTTGAAACTTGCTTTCACAGCCACCTTCTTCGCCGGCACCTTCCAAGCTCTTTTTGGATTTCTTAGGTACGCGCTTACTAATACGTTCATGTAGAAACAAAGAAATATATATATATATATATATATATATATATATATATATATATATATACACACACACACACACACACATATGTGTGTGTGCGTATGTATATAATATGTTGGTTAATTTACGTTGTGGGATATTTCTAATATTCTTTCAGGTTAGGTTTCCTGATTGATTTTCTATCGCATGCGGCAATTGTGGGATTCATGGCGGGTGCAGCCATTGTTATCGGTCTTCAACAACTCAAGAGTTTATTCGGGATGAGTCATTTTACTACTAAAACTGATGTAGTCTCTGTGTTGGAAGCTGTTTTAAATTCATTCCACTCCTCAGTACGTTAATTAATATTTCCCCATTATAGTCTTACTAGTGTTTCTTTTTACAACTTAACCTAGCATATTATATATATATATATTCCTGTATGTTTTTGCAGTGGCACCCTTTGAATTTGGTTCTTGGATGTGGATTCCTTATATTCATCCTCATTACCAGACAGATCGTGAGTAGTTTCGTGAACATCAAATTCATTACTTTCTTAATTAAATATTAATTGTCTTTGGATGATCATTAATTAACTTGATCAAACTAATTGACTCCAATTATTAATCCAGGGAAAAAAGAACAAGAAATTATTCTGGTTGCCTGCGATTTCCCCGGTTATATCGGTCATTTTATCGACTCTGATAGTATACCTAACGAGAGTGGATGAACATGGGGTTAATATCATTAGACATTTTAAAGGAGGACTCAATCCAAGTTCAATGCACCAGTTGGAGTTCAATGGTCCACACCTTGGCGAAGTAGCCAAAATCGGCTTCATTTGTGCTATTATTGCATTAACCGTACGTAATATATTGTTTTTTTCATAAAGTCTTCAGCTCCATTCCAAAAAGGTTACATCAAAACCAATGAAACAATTTTTTTTTTTGTTTTGCTCAACGTACGAGGTTTCATTAATTTATTGTTGGAGATTGCTATTTGTATGTAGTGAATTTCAAAATAAATTTGTTTCTAAACAAAAACAAACCGATAAGTTTCTACATATAATAACGTCCAAATTTGTTTTCAATGTGATATACATGTTAATGAGCTGAGGTTAACACTTAAAAGTTAAAAAAAATTATCTTAATGAGTAATAGGACAAGTTACAAGGTGTAAAAATTTTTGGAAAAAGGGTACCTTAAAAAATTAATTATTTTAGTTCCATAGCTACATGGAATAACAGTTCTCTTGAAGTTTAATTAAATATTAAACATTGGAGAGTCAATCCTATTATTAATTTATTTTGGATATATATTAATTTCTATGCAGTTTCATGTAATACTTTGATGGATAACTTAAAATTTGAAAGTATGTGGTGCCATTACTTATGTTATGTAAGTGCAGGAAGCTGTTGCTGTTGGTCGATCTTTTGCTTCAATCAGAGGGTATAACTTAGACGGGAACAAAGAGATGTTAGCCATGGGCTTTATGAACATTGCTGGATCTATGTCTTCTTGCTATGTTGTCACCGGTAAGAAATATATATTTGATGTTATTACAGCGTGATATAAGTTTAAGTGATAATTAATTAAGTCTATAGAAAAATCTGACAAAGTGTTTAATTTTCTTATATGTACGTATTGCAGGATCTTTTTCGCGAACTGCTGTAAATTATAGTGCAGGCTGTCAATCTCCAGTATCAAACATAGTAATGGCACTTACTGTGTTTATATCATTGCAAGTGTTAACAAAGCTATTGTATTACACACCTCTTACCATACTAGCATCGATCATCTTGTCTGCTCTTCCGGGATTAATCGATTACAATGAAGCTTATCATATATGGAAAGTTGACAAAAAGGACTTCCTTGCATGTGCTGGGGCTTTCTTTGGTGTGCTCTTTGCATCCGTGGAGATTGGTCTTTTGATTGCCGTAAGATTCAATCTTCTAACTAATTACTTTTATTATTGTTTTCTTTGTTATGATATTCAATTGCTAATTATATAAAATAATTATAATTAATGAATATATACAATAATAAATCAAATGAAAAATAATATATATATATATATATATATATATATATATATATGAAAAAATTCAAATGCGAAAAAAAAGAAATTAGAAAATCATTTAAACTAAATCTATACCATTTGATGTTTAAAACCTATGAGTCTAGTTTTATTTAATAAAAGTACAGATTTTACTTGAGTAAGACCCTTTCCAACATTATCAACTCTCTCTCTCTCTCTATATATATATATATATATATATATATATGTATATATATATGTATATGTGTGTGTGTATTTCAACTCTAATAAAATAATAGTTAAAAAGGACACATGACAGTATCACATTCTTAATCTCTAAATTTTTCTGATTCTATCTTTTATTAAATAAGCATGTTAATGACTAATAATATTAATTAATTATTTTTTAGATTAAAATAATTTATTAATAAATTAAAAAAATATCTTTTTATTAATTTTATTTCTAGAAAAATAAATTTTTAGAAGATGATAATTTTTTCTAAGACATCAAACATTTTCAAAATATAAAATTTTCTAAAACTAGTATTTTTAAAAAGTAAAATTTCTATAAATAAAAAATGATTAAAATTAAGAGTTATAATAAGAAAGATTTTAAAAAATGGTAATTTTTTTAAATGTTTGTTTTGAAAAAATATTTTCATTTTACTTTATAATAAAAGAATTCAATCATATTCTATCTTACAATATCATTTTATACTTAATAAATTTTATTCTATTTAATATTTTATTTATTCAAGCTATGTAATACACATGTTTACCCATATATATATATATATATATATGTATAGAGAGAGAGAGAGAGAGAGAGAGAGGAGAGATCAAATGAAAACCACATTTATAAATGAAAACCATGAAAACCATTTTCAACCAATCATAAATTTTTAGCATTAATTTGTATTATTTTATTAAAAAGGGTGTTTTATAATTTTAGGTAATAGTTAATTATAGTATATTCCATCTCATTAAGTAATCCTTATTTTTTCTCAACATATTTATGAATTATTTCAAATGATTAATTACACACACATATATGGTTCCTTTTATTTAATTAACAAGTAATTAATTTAGTTTTTTACATATATGCATCAAGACTGTAGTATGTATTTAGATTATATATTATGCTCGAACGGAATCGAAAGGAAAAAAATAAAAAAATCCGTTACATATACGTATCAAAAAATTAACTACAACAAAACTACTTTTTTTATATATATGAAAATATTAATGTATACGTATATTAGAGCCATAGTATATTATACTTCTGTTACATATACGTATCAAAAAACTAACCACTACAAAAGTATTTTTGTTGGTATATATATGAATAAATTTCTTGTTATTAGTATAATTATATTTGAAATTTTAATACATTTTCTTCCTAATGAAACAAATAATAATTATGTTCTTACTAACAACGAGGTTGATGAGTTTGTAATTAAAAATAATACTTTATTAATTTAATATGGAACTAAAATTAAAACAACATTTCAAGTTTACACATATGTATCAGTGTTATTATAACTATCAAAACATTTTTTTCAAGCATAATTGTTAGTTTCTTACGTATACGTATGCAAAGTGACAAATTTACGTATACGTATGCACTATATATTGACTACAGCTGAAATATTTTTTCGGTTTCTTAAAACAAATTTTTTTTTTTTTTTTTGTAATTAACTAAAAAATGATATGAGGAGAGAGATTATGAGATTAGAGTGATTAATTTTTAAAGGAATTTGATGATTATTACTACAAAAGAGGTTACAAACAATATAAAGATTTGTCTATTATACCCTTCCTTACTAATTAATTCCATATTTAGTTCACAAAGAATTACAATAGTGCCATATTAATTAACAACCCTTGATCAACATTGATTAATGGTTAAGATGTGGTTTTTTTGGTTTTCATTTATAAATGGGTTTTCAATGAATCATCCCCTTATATATATATATATATATATAATATATATATATATATATATATATATATATATATATATATAGGGGAGGGTTCAAATGAGAATTCACTTATTTTATAAGAACTCTAAAAATCAATGTGAGCCACACATTTTCAAGGACAAATAGTAAATAATGATAACATAATAAAAAAAATTTATAAAGCAAAAAATAACATAAAAATAAAAAAAGTAAAATGAAGAAAATATTTCTTTTGATTCCCTCTTTCATAAAAAAAAATAAAAAATAATTATAAAAAAAAAACTCGTTATTTTATGAACGTCATTTTACACATATGTAATATCTGAAAATACACATGTGTAAAACAGGATTTACACGTGTAATGACTAACGTACACTTGTATAAATAACAGATTTATGATTTTTTTAAAAAAAGTACATCAATATGGTATGTGTTGAAAAGATAAAAAAATACTAAAATTAATGGTGCAATTTTTTTGAAAAAATAATGTCGTGAAAAAAAGTTATAAACATTTTAAAAAAAAAGATGGATTAAGCATGTGACTTGCATGTGACTTAATTGTGTGGCTAATATTGGTTCCTAAAGTTCTCATAAAAAATGTTGTTTCTTAAGATAACCGTACCCTATATATGTGTGTGTGTGTGTATATGTATATATATGTATGTATGTATATATATATATATATGATTAAGTTAAAATAAAAACAAGAAAAATTATGAAAACTAATAATACAAATCACCATCTTTTACTAAAGGTGTAGATTTGGTATATTGTTTTCATAATTTTTTTTATTTGAACTTAATCCTATATATAGTATAGATAACGAATGTTAACCATTGTTTATTGCGATAAACTGTTAACCAAAATATTGGTCTATAGTAGTTCACGTTATCACTGTAAATTAAAGTTACAGTGATAAATTAGTGATATATAATTAACGTTAAAATTTTTTAAAAAAAAGCAAGACTATACTCAAATTAAAAATATTAAAATAATATATTTAATGGTGTAATTTGTATAAAAAAATAAGATTATACAAAAAAGTTAAGATTTAAAAATAGTGGAAATTTTTTAAAAAAGGGAAGGAAATTATTATATCAGTAGCGTAACGCGTTGTAAGAGTTAGTTACACTACATAATAATGGTGTAAGTGTTTGTTACATTAGTGTTAACGGGTTATCGCAATAAAAGTGGGTTAACAACCGTTCCTTTCCCCATATATATACATATATATATATATATATATATATATATATATATATATATATATATATATATATATATATATATATATATAATGAGGTAAGAGTTCAAATAAAAAAGAGCTTTTAACCTAAAAATGTAAAAAAAAATTATATTCATTCATTTACTTAATCAATAATTGAAATCAAATTTTAAAAAAAGTTTAAAAAAAGTTTGTTTTTCTCGCAGTTTATTGTGTGTTATCGTTTCTCATTGTGTTTTTTAAACATCATTGTGTTTTTTTAAAAATGATGAATTATGAAAAATAATGGTGAAATACCATGGTTGTTTACTTCCATATATGAACACAATCAACTAAGTTATCTAATATATTAAAAGTAATGATAAAGTAAAACAAATTGATATAAAACGTAAAACGCAATAACAAAATATATCAAACTGTTTTTCTGAATACGATTATATTTTAAGAAATTGTGAGTTTGGAAAAACATTGGTGAAATAATTTTGTTGTGTATTATTAATTATAATACATAATAATAAAATAACAATAAATTTATATGTTATATAAAAACTAAAAACAAAAATAATATGAAATGATATAAAATGTAAAACAAAATGACTAAAAATATTTAATAATTAAGATTCTTCTAATCTACATATAAATAATGCTAAACGTGCAACGATTGAGATAATTGGCCAACCATCAATGATATTCGTATTATGTTTTCCCTTGACTTGATAATTACAATATATAGTATATCAATGATTAATGAAAATTGATATTACTCTATTATTAACAAACATGTGAAATGAATAGTGGTTTTTTTGGTTTTTTCAAATTAACACAATACTTTTTCTTTTGATTCCTTTTTATTACTCTATTATTAATAAACATGTGAAATGAATAGTGGCTTTTTTGGTTTTTTTGGTTTTTTCAAATTAACACAATACTTTTTCTTTTGATTCCTTTTTAGTTTTGATTTTTTTGAATTTAGCCACATTTGTTTTGAATATATCACATATAACTTTAACTTTTGGTTTTTAGACTTTGCCCACTAAAATTTGAGATTTTAGAGTTTGGTTACCTAATATTTACGTTAAAGTTTTACTTTTCCAAGTTTTGTCACTAAAGTTTAATAATTTTACAGTTTGCCCTCCGTTATGTTTTGTTTTGTTTTGTTTTGTTTTTTTTTTTTTTGTTTACTATGACGACTAAAGTTTTTGATCTTAGAGTTTGACCATTGATTTGTTTTTGTGACTTTAGCCACTAAATTTTAGGATTTTAGAGTTTGACCCCCCCAACTACTCATAGTGAGTTTTTTTTTAGTTTACCCACTGAAGTTTACACCAAACTTCATTTTATAGTTTCCGACGAGCTTAGTAAACGATCAAAGTAACGCTTTGCCTGGCCTCCCCTTTTACATTAAAGAGCTGCCTCAACAACTACCAAAGTAACGTAGCCTTGCGTGTAGAAAAATAACCGGACCCCGCCGCATAGCGCGGAGGAACAAACCATAGTTCATCTTGAAATGTTTGTCGGTCTATTATTCAATTATAAACTAAATGAATTATTACACACATCTGTATACACATCATTTCTTCCTTAAACAAAGGATTTTATTTTCTCTACGCGAGACTAATATATTTGGATAATATATTAAAAAAATTATTGCGTAGATCATATAATAACCATTAATCATTTGATTCTAGACTTATTTTATATCCATTATTGAGTTGAGTTTCATATCTACATTTTTATTTATAATTTGTATCAAGATGCACGATTTGGAAAACTAATTAATAAATGAATTATGACAAAAAGAACCTTTCCAATAAAATTAAATTAGCTATGTATGATTGAAGAATCTTTTGAATATAAATGCTATAATAAAAAGCCATGTAAATTCACGATTAAGTTTCAAAGGAAATGCATTCATTTCTAAATACAACCGGATAAATGAAATGATGTCGTCCTAATATTTGCGATATTCACAACTTATCAATTATCCTTATTCATATAATTACATACTTATGATCCTTAGGCCAACTGGTTAGAGTGAGATGTGCATGACATGTAAATATTGAGAGGTGATGAGTTCAAGTCTCATTCTGAGCAAAATGCTCAGTGTTAATCCAGGGGATTTTCTCAGCAATGGGTTTACTACTAACATGGGTTGGGTGTGCGGTCTTGGCTGTAAAACGAATAGGTGGGCCCGATTAAGAAAACACATGTTCTCCGAACCAGTTTAGCACATTTGCCGTTCAAATATATATATATATAATTACATTAAAAAAAATTTCTCGCATCTCTTCAATTAAATAAAATTTCTTTATACCTTTATTATTATTTTTTTTCTCTTCAACTCATAACCACTTTTAAAAATAAGGGTTGAACAATATTTATTTTAATTTACTTATTAAACACTCAAATGTATTTCATATAATATAAAAAACGGAATGAATACTCTCAGCCTCTTAGGTGAGTAATTTACAGATTTTACAAAGGGTTTTTTGGGCCCATTTTGTTGCAGTGCAACCTAGAGGTGGGCAAATCGGGTCCGGCCCAATACCCGAAACCGGGTTGAAACCGGGTTGGGCCCAATCGGGTTTTTTCGTACCCGGGTTTTGGTGAAACCGGGTTCGAACCCGGGTCGGGTTCACCTAATGCAAAACCCTACCCGGCATACCCGGGTAGGGTCGGGTCGGGTCCGGGTCGGGTCCAAAACCGGGTTCAAATCGGGTTTAGTTTTTTTTTTTTTTTTTCTTCTTCTTCTTCTCTTTTCTTGCATGTGTCCCCAAAACCGGGTTCAAATCGGGTCCAAAACCGGGTTCAAATCGGGTTCAACCGGGTCGGGTCCGAAACCGGGTTCGGGTCGGGTTCACTAAAAAACTCAAAATCTAAAACCGGTTCCAACCCTACGGTTTCAAACCGGTTCCTACCGTTTGTTTATTGAATGCTTTATCTGATATTTAAAAAATGTGTAAAGATTAATTGTTAAAAAAACAACATTTAAAAAACTAAATGTTTTTATAAAAATGTTTTAAAAAATGAATGGTTTTAAAAACGAACTTTAGAAAACCAAACAATTTTTTAAGCCGTTTAAAAAGCTCAAATGGTTTTATGAATGATGTTTAGAAAACGAACTGTTTAAAAACGTTAAAATCGAACATTTTATAAATTATCCTTGTTATAGTTTTTTTATTTGTGTATCTGAAACGTATTTTATTAAATAATAAACATATTACTAATAAAATAATATATAAGTAAAAACCTTTGAAAAACAAAAGTAAAGCCTTTTCTTATAAAAATAATACCATAATTTAAAAGGTAAGTTAAATGAATAGTTAATACGGGTAAAATGTTATTTTCATAATTTTTAAGATCACTAACTATTGAGTAACAAATTCAAAAATTATATATATATTTATGTATATAGGATCAAATATTAAACATTGTTTATTACGATAACCCATTAAGTCAACTAGTGTTTCACAACAAGTAACATCACCACTGTAAGTTATAGTTATAGTGGTAAAACTAGTGATACACAGCAAGGCACGTTACCACTGTAAGTTATACTTACAATATTAAATCGTACACGACGAACGTTAAAAATTTTTTTTTTAAAATATAGCAAGACTATAATTAAATTAAAGATATTAAAATGATTTATTTAATGGTGTAATTTGTTTGAAAAATCAACTTAATATAAAAAAGATAAGAAGGTTTTAAAAAACGGGTGAAGTTTTTTTAATATCAAGGTAATATTTGAAAATGATCAGAAAATCGTTAAGTCAGTGGTATTACGCAATGTAAAAATTAGTTATACTACATAATTATATTGTAAGTGTTTGTTACATTAGGGTTAATGGATTATCGTAATAAACAAGTGTTAACAAAGGAACCTTACCATATATATAGATATATATACATATAAAAAAATTAGATATTATATTTAAATATTTTAAACTTTAAAGATTAAATCCAAAAATTTAACATAATCACATACAAAACATTCATGTAATTTATCCTTGGTTTATCTACAATTTCTATTTTTCTTTAGAGTCAGTCTCCTTTAATTAGTCATATGTGAAGGCTAGCTATATAGCCAAAATGCAATCTTGTTTTAAATAAAGTACTTTGAGTACATGTAGAACTCGATCTTTTAATAGTGGTCTAATGACATATATGCATGCGTGCACGTGGGTGTTTCATTTGGAAGATTACTACTTAATTCCATCAGATCAGACGTAGAAGAGTTGGGAAGGCTTCCTGGAACTAACATTTTTTGTGACAAGGCACAATATCCTGGGGGTCTTAATGTTTCAGGTGTTGGCATAATTCGCCTTAACTCCGGGTCATTTTGTTTCGCAAATGCAAATCCAATTAAGGAAAGGTATATACATATACATCAACCCTAAATGATATTAACATTTCGAGACTATTTACAATTAATAAACATTATATATCTTCAATTGGTCTTCTGATTCTCATTGCAGGATAGCAAGATATCTGAGTGAGGCAAAGAGACCGACTATAGGAATCATCCTAGATATGTCGAGTAAGTGCTTGTTATTCAACTATATTATTATTAGGGTTAAGCCCAGAGACCAAGTTTAAATTTATAAGGTTTTATTATAAACTTTATATATTGTAATCACCATTTGAAAAAAAAACAATTCAGTATTTTACCATCTTACATGATATCAGAGCCTTAGGGTTCCGAGTACCTTATTCTCCACTTACCACCACAAAAACATACAAATCCTAACCGTCGCTACCAAGTTCAAACCCTAGACAGGGCGGTGTGCCGCCACCACCGCCGCCGCCATGTCCCACCTTTGTTTTTTGTTTCATTTCTTCTCTATTTTCTAGTTTCTGTTACATAAAGCTTCACTATCGGTTGAAGATTCAAACCTATTAACTATATTCATTCTCTTGGTTCACATCCATTCTCTGGGTTCCTTTTTGGATTATGGCTCCTAACTTGCAGCGGTCACTATGTTTCTTTTTTTTTCTTTCATTTTATCAGTGTTTTAGCCGCATCAAGGACCACGGTCCATGCAAATCGATCTCAAGCTATGGTTTGATTAGATTATTTAGATCTAGAAATCTTATCTCCTGATCTACGGATCCAAGAGACCTCTGACTGACCATGGTCACTGGTCTTGCTTTCTTTTCCTTTTTTATATCTACATATGTCATCTTGATCAACGGATCCAAGAGACTACCGCTTGCTAGCCTCAAGACATCACTAAAGTCTACTGCCATTAGATTATCATTCCAGAAATCAAGAACCAATGAACTATCAAGCGCATTATGAATAGCACTATCAACCAAAATAAGAATGACAACATCAAGCATATTATTAATTTTTTGGCAAAAGTTTGGATATTCAAGTTAATCGAAGAATTTGGTTTTTTGTTTTTTTTATGTTTTACAGTTTTAACTTACGGTTACTTTCGCTACGACTGCAGGGGAATATTAGACTATATTATTATTATGGTTAAGTATTGATTATTATTATTATGGTTAAGCCCACAGATCCAATTTAGATTTCTAGGGTTTCTTATAAATTATATATATTGTAATCACCTTTAAAAGAATAATCAATCTAGTCTTTTACCATCTTACACTTGTTGGCCCACATACAAAACTCATTCATACTCGATCAGAACCAAACTTAAATACATGACCTAACCGAAGCCTTAAACAATTAATAATTAGACACAACATGTCCCACAATCGAAACTACTAGGTGTACCTCCTTATCCGCCTAGAACTCGTCTCCAGCTTAATTTGACTTATCAAGATTAACCCTTCCAGTGCTTTTAGTTAAGATTGGCTTTTTGACTATCAGGTGTGATGAGCATCGATTACTCTGGAATCCTTGCGCTGGAAGAAATTCACAAGCAATTGTGTTCAAGAAACGTGCATGTAAAGCTAATTTCAAGAACATCAATTATTTCCATGCATTAAATTAGTGAGAGCTTTTACTTAATTTTTACTGTTGTTTCGTGTTGTTTGGTACCCGCATGCAGTTAGCTATCGTCAATCCAAGATGGAGAGTCATTCACAAGCTAAAAACAGCTGGGTTCGTTGAGAAAGTCGGAAGTGACAGTATTTTCCTTACAATTCATGAAGCTGTTGATGTTTGTCTTAGTTCTAAGTCTAGTGGCGTTGCCAATTGCTGATATATACAAATATATATCGGGTAAAGCTATTGTATAAATCTCATTAGTTTAATATATATATATATATATATATATATATATATATATATCAATAGATTAGGTGTGATCACTAAGCACCTAATATGTTTATAGATCGGGACAATCATGCAGTTAAGTGTATTATATTTCTTGTCATATATATTAATTAAGTTTCTTGGTACATCAAGCTTTGTTTCCATTTACATTATATGTATCAGACTTCAATCACCTACATAATAATGTGTTATAAGTGTTGTCATGTTGCGGTGTTTTGCCTACAAAGGTCTTAAACACTAAAAGGGCCTTTAACTATATGCATATGAGCAAGGTGAGCTCATACAGTGATACAGGTATACCATAGTTATTTATATATAATATTGATGATAGAACTCATAAACGGGTATAATATACATTATAATGCAAAGAGATGATATAGATGAATCAAAAGGGGAGCGGGACCTTGAAAAAAATTATTAATAAAAAGAATAAAAAATACAAAGAAAAAGCTAAGCTCTAGTCCAGGACATACCCCCAAAACTAGAGAAAACAAAGCCCAATGGAAAATAAACCAAGAAAGATAATACGAAGATTTAACAAGTTCATGCCCACAACCGGCCATATGCTAAACAACCAAACAAGGCCCAAAACAAAATAGACAACACTAACTTCCACAATGAAGTATAAAAGCCCAAAATGGAATACAATCAAAGGCTCACAAGCGGACATAATATAGAGCCAAATCCACTAAGACCATGAGTAGGCCCTTCTTGAATGCGCACTTTGTCAAAAAATAATTCCAACTATGCATAGCTCGTATCCCCACTCCAGCCCATCAATGGCCCAAAGCACCCAATGCAAAAAAGAAACTTCAAAATAAAAATCCTGGTCCATCTTAGTAAAGAATATGTCCAACCAAGTATGGACAATTAAGTAAAAAACTAAATGAAAAGCAGCCCAAATCCAGCTCCCAATACAAAGCCGCAACATCAATATAACAAGCCTCACCCATGTCAACAGAGGAGTCCTATAAGCAAGAATAAGCGGCTGCCAACAAAACCACAAAGGGATCCTCCAAATGAGCCTAGTCTCAAACCAACTAATGGCAGCCATCAACCACTGCTTAATATTTAACAACCACTTTTGATCAAAATCACAGTAGCCCTTGCCCAAAGCAACAACAAGATTAGCAGAATCCATAAAAAACTCAAGGGACCAACCTGTAAACACCCAACCCAAACCCCAAGCAACCCAAGTAACCTCACTGTAGTGGCACTCAACACTCGACACAGAAAGAAGATTAGTTATGAACCCAAACCAACCCAAACAAGAACCTCAAACCTCATAATATAATTAACACACCCAACCCAACCCATACCATACCCACTCAAAAGAAGGAAAATATAAGAGAGCAGAACAAGGAAATTCATTTGGCCCCTAAAGATCTCTAACTAGTTTAACCTCCTAGAGAGACTCCTTAAACTACAACCCAAATCACCAATAAAACTATAACTCCACATAACACCCTTCATCATAGGAACCCAGCACATCATTAACAAAAGTTACTAGCCCCTTCCTCTGTACAAATTCCATCAAAAAATTCCAAACAACAGTAGCTTTTACTGAATAAACAGATTTTCTCATTTTCATTCCCATAAGCTTGAGCCTAAATTCAGAAATAATTATATCATATAGGTCCTCAATTAATCTTTGTTTATCTTGAAAAGTCCTAATATTCCTCTCTTGCCATATAAAATAAACCCCAGCAGCAAGGACTAGTCTTTGAATAACACACCATACTGATTTGTTAATGGGTTTATTAATTAAGAACTCAATAATTGTAGACCACCTGTTTAGACAGTGGAACAAATGAGCATTTCTTTTTAATAACTCCCAAACTTCCCTTGGATACTTACACTCAAAGAAAAGGCACCCCCAAATATCTAACAGGTAGGCAACCTAAATCAAAAGGCATAATCACCCTTATTTCCTCTTGAACATCTGTAAGGACATTGCCAAAAATGACCACACTCTTCTTCATATTAGGCCTAAGCCCAGAGATACCACTAAACTCCTTTAAAGCATCTTTCAGGATAGAAACAGAAGATGCATCACATGGCTAAATAAGATCAAATTATCCGCAAAACATAAGTGCGTTAACTTCAACTCTTTACAATACCAATTATACTTAAAATGATCAGCAACCCCAACTTTTCTTTTAATACACAAGTTCAACACCTCCATCACCAAGGTAAAAAGATACGAAGATAAAGGGTCTCCCTGTCTCAACCCTCTTTTTCCTTGAAAATACCCATTCAATTCTCCATCGATAGCAATCATATAAGTGGGTGTGGAAACACAATTCATAATCCATTCTACCACGCAAGGGTGGAACCCAAACCCAATCTAGCTTCTTTTAAGAAAGTCCCATTCAACCGAATCATAAGCCTTCCAAATATCAATTTTAAAAGCCAGTTTAGTTTCATCTCTATCCCTGTGATAACCTCTCATATGCTCTTGAGTCAACAAAATATTATCACTGATTTGCCTCTTAGGAACAAAAGGCACTCTTATTCTTATCAATTATAATATCCAAATAACCTTTTATCCTGTTGACAAGAACTTTACTAATACATTTAAGCTGGACATTGCAGCATGATATTGGACGAAAATCAGCAACACTCTGA
This sequence comes from Flaveria robusta, assembly GCA_025506415.1. NCBI lineage: Eukaryota > Viridiplantae > Streptophyta > Magnoliopsida > Asterales > Asteraceae > Flaveria > Flaveria robusta. The sequence goes on from CM046469.1 coordinate 48,872,743, forward strand.
GAGTTAGAAGACTTAGGAACAAGAGAAATAATTGTTGCCATTCTCAAAACTATTGCACAGCTTCACAGACTTCTTCCCCAATAATACTCCAAGCTTCCTTAAAGAACTTTGAGGAGTAACCATCAGGCCCATGAGCCTTATCATCCTTAATATGAAAGATGGCAGCCTTAATCTCCTCAGATGTAACTTTTCTTACCATAAAATCAATAGCAATTTTAGGAATCTTCCTAAAAGTAAATGATCAACATCAACTATAGGCTCTACATTTCCACTAGATCCCAAACAACCCCTTAAAATAACAATATCTTGCCCATAGTAACAATTACCATTCACATCAGAAATCATATTAATTTTGTTCCTATTCAATCTACCATTAACAGCTTTATGAAAATATTTTGAGTTCTTATCACCCTCCTTCAGCAACTCAATCTTCGATCTTTGCTTGAGAAACAACTCTTCATCCACAATAGTCTAATTATACTTCTTAATACATTTAGCTTCTTTTATTCGAACGTGTTCATTAGAAGGGTCATCAACCGTTTTGCTTTGAGTTTCCCCCAGTTTCAACTTTAAACCTTTAACTTTCTCAGATAAATTATCTTGGATATAATGTAACTTTTGAAGAGGTTTTTTCAGTTGTTTTAATTTTGACACAAGAGAGAACATAGCAAAACCACAAACCCGCAACAGCCATCCCCTCAAAACACTAGGTAAGAACTCAGCCTTTCGAGTCAAGTAATTAGCAAATTTAAATGTTTTAGGCCTAGCTTTTTTAATCTCAGGAATACTTAGCACAGTAGGCATTATATAAGACTTTTTACCATATTGCTCAGGAACCCCATGTTTTGATGCTTAAAAAACAATACCCTTTCTAAACCACCAATCGGAGTAGCACCCAAACCAGAAGATTTAGCACCATTAGATATCTCATTAATATCCTCAATCATAACACAATCACCACCATTAATATCCTCAATCATAGCACAATCACTACCAGCCACTCCTTTCTAAACCTCTTTAGGGCCACAAACAAATGTAAGAGCAATTCCCTACAACTCAACCCCAAATGATGAATTAGTCATGAATGGTGAGACAGCAGGTGTCACCGGGCTACCCACAAGCCTATTCTTCGTGCAGATTGCAAGAACAATTTGTTTAATGCGAGGAGAAATCATCACATTCCCTTTTGGAGTTCGAATAGGAACCAAAGAATCCAAATCCATCACATGTTGTACCTTACGGGAAGCACTATGCCTCCCTAGAGTTTGACTACGTCGGTTATGCTTAATCACCAGACCATCCTCATTCGTTAGGGTTTAAGGTTTAGGGGTTTTTTGGCTAAAAGGGGACAGTACCCCGACAAACTTTATTAATAAAATAAAAGAAAAGAATACAAGACGCAAACCAAGGGCTAGGCTCGGACAGGACCCAAGACTAGGAAACACCTAGGCGTGCAAAACCCAAGACCAAAAGAAAAGGCCAATCAATCCAACCTAAATGAGCCCAGCATAAATCAGATCTAAATTAGCCCAACAATGGCAACACATCCAAACTAAAAACAAAAACAGGACTATAGGACTAGGCCCGCAAAAATCATTTATCAAAGAATCTCCACTAAGACCAATCTTAATAAAAGAAAACCACAAAGCCCAACAAAAAGGAAGTCACCGATCCAAAGCATAGCCCATCCAGAACCCAGCCTTTAACAGCCCATCACAAGCAATAAATCCAACTAAAGTAGAATGCTTGGACCAGGCCCATTTGGGATTAAAATACTTAGTGACAATCAGAGCCGCTCTAGAACTCTTGTAAGCATGAACATCACAAGTCATCCGATGCCAGTTCTTTGCAAAAAACTCTTCTCCACAGCAGCCATCCATTGAAACACACTTGAGCCTTGTAAAGAGCATATTAGGAATCTTCCTCAGCAGCCGTTGATCACCACAATTAAAGCCTGCCCAATAACCTGAAACAACCCAACCCAAATCCACCTAAAACAACCTAATTCTCACATCATTGGCACTCAACCAACCCACATCCCACCATTTCTCTCTTAGAATATAAACGTGGAAAGTATGATTATAAAGGAAATTCGAATGGTCAATAAAAGTCTCTAACAAGTCTAACCTCCTTGATTTAGTCTCACCCCAAAGAAGAATGCAGATCTTATTATCAGCCTTACCATTTGACCCCAACCATCCACCACAATAAAATATCACACCATACTCATTTACCAGGTCCAAACTTGTATGACGAATCATTGATTAAGAGTCTTAGCATCAAACTAGCAGCCCCAAATAGTAGCACCTTCAAAAGTAAAGATGGACTTTCTCATATTCAATCCCCATGAGTTTAGATCTAACATTACTCATAATAATTAAACATAAATCTTCCACAAATCTATTCTTGTCATTTAAACTTCTCCGGTTTCTCTCCTGCCATGCATAATAAACCACATCACCCAAAACAATTCTCCTTATCGTCCTCCATATAGATTTGTTTAAAGGTTGATTTAAGATATAATGCACAATCCCCTCCCAATCATCAGGATAGTTAAACAACTTAGCTTGTCTTTTCAAACATTCCCAGACCTTTCTTGGGTAATTACATCCAAAAAAATAGGTGAGAGTGAGAATCAGGGACATCGTTGCAGAAAACACATTTCAAATCCTTGAACACACTGCTTTCCCACTTCCCTAAAAGATCATGAGTTTTTAATCTGCCTTTACAAGCTAACCATAAAATGAAAGAGTGTCTAGGAATGCATTGAGAGAACAAAATCATTTTAACCCATGGAACAGCAGGCCTAAGATCATGCAGCTCAGCAAAAACTGTCTTAGAGCTAAAAGGAACAGTAGCATTACACTTCTTTGAAAACAAGATTAATTTATCTTTTTTATCTTCAGCCAATGCAGGGACCTGTGATTAAACTAACCCAGGGAACAAAGAAATCCATGACTCAAGCCACATCCAGCTACAATCTCTAATGATCTCAGCAACCTTTAACTCCTTAGAGAGTCTTGCCTCATACAACTCCCGATAAGAAAAAAAAGTTACCAAGAGGACTCAAGTCATGTCACATATCAAACCAAGAAAATGTGTTTTTACCATTGCCCAGCTTAGTAATCATAAATTCACGAACATCCTCCCTACATTATAGGATTTTCCTCCAACTCCAACTAGAGGATCCTTCCTTTAAAGGAATTTCCAAAAAGCTTCTTCCCTTAAGTTTATAAGTATGAATCCATTTAACCCAAATATGTTTAGTCATGAGAGCTAAATTCCACATATTGAGGTCCTTTATACCAAGGCCCCCTTGTCATTCAGGGAAGCACACCTCCTTCCAACTAACTTTAGCTTTTCCTTTTTGTAATTTGCCTTAATTCCACAGAAAACCCCTCAAAAGTTTCCCAATATCCTTTGTAACCGTAGCTGGAAGGATGAACTCTAAAGCCTAATAAACCTGCAGAGAACTCAACACTGAAGAAATTAATTGAAGTCTTCCAGCAAAAGAGAGAGATTTGTTCTTCCAGTCAACAATTTTCTTCTTCACCTTATCAATTAAAACTTGGCAATCCTTATGGTATAGATAGAAGAGGAACCCCCAAATATTTAATTAGAAGAGCCCCATTATGGAAAGGTAACATAGTGCTTATACCTTTTTGGATCTCCAAACTGACATTTCCAAAAAAGGACATGCTTTTTTCCTTATTCTGTTGTAAACCTGAAAACTCAGTAAATTCCCTTAATGCCTCACTAAAGACAGTGGCAGATTTAATGTTCGCATGACAAAACATAATTATAACATCAGCAAAATACATGTGGGTAATTTTAAGCTATTTACACATCCAATGATAAGTAAAATCAGCATTATTTTCCACTCTCCTTATAATGATCTGGTTAAGGACCTCCATAACCAATGTAAAAAGGTATGGGGAAAGAGGATCACCTTGCCTTAACCCCTTTTTGCCTTCAAAAAAAACCCCTCATCTCACCATTAATAGAGATACAAAATGAAGGGGAGGTAACACAAGTCATTATCCAATGCACCATACATGAGTGAAATCCAAAATGTACCAAACACTCCTTAAGAAAACTCCATTCAACTGAAACATAAGCCTTCTTTAGATCTACTTTAAAAGCAGCAGGAGCCTCACTTCTATCCCTGTGATACCCTTTTATTAACTCTTGAGTCATTAAGATATTATCACTGATTTGTTTTTTAGGCAGAAAAGCACTCTGGTTCTTATCTACCAGTTTATTCGAAGAGCCTTTAATTTTGTTCACTATAATCTTGCTAATGCATTTATACATAACATTACAACAAGATATAGGTCTATATTCTGAAACAACCTAAGCATTCCTACCTTTTGGAACAAGAGCAAGGAATGTTGCATTCAACTCTTTTAATAGCTGACCAATTTAAAAAAAATCTTGAACAGCCTCACAAACATCCTTTCCAATGATGGGCCAGGAAGCTTTAAAAAATTTGGAAGAAAACCCATTAGGACCCGAGGATTTGTTGTCATCAATATTCTATAAAGCTATTTTGATCTCTTTTTCAGACACTTTTTTTGTCATACCCTCAGCCTCTTGAGAAGAGAATTTCCTAAAAAATAGTCTACTCGTGTCATTCAACTGTTTCATCTTACTACTGCACCCCAACATACTTTTAAAATATTCTACAAAGCTCCACCAACCCGGCTTCCAATGCATGAGTCCCCATTCATATCCACTGCTGATTTATTCTATTTCTGTTGATTTTTTCATTTACCACTTTATGGAAATATTTAGAATTTTTGTCACCTTCACTTAACCATTCCACTTTAGCTTTTTGTTTTAAAAATAATTCCTCATCCACTAATGCCTCATTATATCTTTTAAAGCAAAAAAGTTCCAGATCCCCCAGCCCACTATTATGCGGATCATCAACAACCTGAGCCTGAATGTTTTCCAACTCAGCCTTGAGAGAAGCCACTTTCTTGAACAAATCCCCCTGGTTAAAACTTAACTTTCTCAGAGGAGCCTTTAAACCTTTTAGGTTTAGGGTTTAGGGTTTAGGGTTTAGAGGTTAGGGGTTTAGGGTTTAGGGTTTAGGGTTTAAAGGTTTAGGGTTTAGGGTTTAATGGTTAGGGTTTAGGGTTTAGGGTTTAGGGTTAAGTGTTTTTTTGGGTAAAAGGGACGGTACCCCGGCAAACTTTATTGATAAAATAAAATAAACGTATACAAAGAGAACAGGCAAAGAACTAGCCTCAGATAAGCCCCAAGGATAGAAAACATCTAAGCCTGGTAAAAAACTTCAACTCAACTAGCCAAGAAGGCCCAACCAAAAAAGCCCAAACAATGGCAACAAAATCAAACACCATAGGCCACATATGTGCCATACAATCAAAACTCAAACATAAGTACCCATTAGGCCTATGATCTAAATAAAGTATATGAAATCTAATCCTATGCTTAGAACCCTGGCTCAAAACATATCTCACGCAAAGGCCCATATGATCCACTGATTTAGACAAGCTCACCACAATCATAATCAAAATCCTTAACAGCAGCTTCACCTCATAGTATGTCCTAATCATGAGTAACCCAGGATTAATCATAAAGCACCGCAGATTCATCATTGTCATCACCAATAGAGTCAAGATCTTAAAAACAGCAGCAGCAATCTTTGAAATAATAGTAGTCCTTAAAATAACAGTAGTCTTGTCATCAACAGCATCATCAAACCTAGCAGTAGTCTCCCAAACATCAGTAGAAGACATCCATTTCAGCTCCAAATTTGGAAATAGTAACCTCCAAGCTAAAACCTCTAGAAACTTTAAATTCTTGCCTCCATTTCCTTCTTCATAAGAGCTTTTACCAGCGTCCAGCATCATCCTCATCATAAAAGAAGCATTATGAAAATATTGTTTATAAGAATTCCAACCCAGAACCCACAAGACCCAAATAGCCTCACATCCTCTGCACACAACACTCAGATTTAATGATAGATACCAGCTCATCCACAGGTCTCTCCCTTCCTTGAAACATTCTTATATTCCTCTCCTGCCAGACATAATAAACCACTGTCCCTAACCCCAGTCTATGGATAATACTCCATATGGACTTATTAGCAGGTAACCCACTAACATGGGTGATAATATTCTCCCAGTCATTAGGACAATTAAAAAGCTTTGCTTTAGGTTTGATTTGCTGCCAAATTTCCTTAGGATAGGAACAATTAAAGAACAGGTGCTTATGAGAGTCAGGCTGGTGCTTACAAAAAACACATTTAAGCTTTGCATTTGTATTCATTTCCCACCTCTCAATAATATCCTGAGTTTTGAGTTTCCCTTTAATTACCAGCCATAAAATGAAGGAGTGCCTCAGAATACATTAGGAGTACCAAACAATTTTTATCCAGTTAGTTAACTTCAGGCCTCATTTTTTGTAAATATGAAAACACAACACTGGCCTTAAAAAGCACCAGACCTCCTATAAGTTTAGACTTCCAGAACACTTTATCAGCTCTATTTTCTACCAAAGTAGGGACAGTAGAATGAGTTAACCCATGAAGTAGAGAATACCATTCAACAGGCCAATTCCAAGTTCCATTTGTGATTAGCTGAAATACAGACAAGTTTCTATCCAGCCTGGTCTTATATAACTCCCTATTAGTTATAAAATCTCCCAGAGGGCTTAATTCATTGCACATATCAAACCAAGCTGAAGTACTTCTTCCATTTCCAAGTTTGGTCACTATGGACTCCCTAACCAGTTCTTTCTGTTGTAACAATTTTCTCCAACTCCAACAAGCTGCACCCTCTTTCAAAGGGGCATCCCATATACTCCTACTTTTTAATTTGAAAGTATGGACCCATTTGACCCATAAAGTTTCCCTCTTAGACACAATATTCCATATATGCTTAGTCATGAAAGCCATGTTCCATAAGTCTAAGTCCCTAATACCTAGGCCCCCCTACCATTTTGGAAAGCAAATATCTTTCCACTTAACTTTAGCCTTACCTTTCTGCAGCTCACCCTGGTTCTACAAAAAACCTCTAAGCAGTTTAGTAATTTCTTTAGAGACTGACTTTGGTAAGATAAACATTAAAGCCCAGTAGACTTGCAGAGAACATAAAACAGAAGAAATAAGTTGTAGTCTCCCAGCAAAAGATAAAGATTTATTCTTCTAGTCAAGCACCTTCTTTCTCACCTTATCAATCAAAACATGACAATCTTTATGGTATAGCCTGGTAGAAAGTAAAGGAACCCCCAAGTATTTGACAGGAAGGTCTCCCCTTTGAAATGGTAAAACCTGCCTGATAGACTCTTGGGTATTCACTTCAAAATTACCAAAAAACACCATGCTCTTTTGCATATTAGGCCCTAACCCCGAGATGAGTTTAAATTCTTTCAAAGCATCAGTAAGAATTTTAACCGAGTCCACATCAGGTTGAAAACCTCCATTACCAAAGTAAATAGGTAAGGAGAAAGAGGGTCCCCCTGCCTAAGCCCTCTTTTTCCAGCAAAATAACCGGTAACATTCCCATTAACAGACACACTAAATGATGGACTTGTAGTACATTCCATAATCCAGTGAATTAAACAGGCGTGAAAGCCAAACCCCACCAACATTTCTCTTAAAAAAGACCACTCAACCGAATCATAGGCTTTCTTTATATCAACTTTGAAGGCAACTCTAGGTTCACCCCTGTTTCTATGGTATCCCCTCATGAGTTCCTGAGTCAACAGGATATTATCACTAATTTGCCTCTTAGGAATAAACGCACTTTGATTTTTATCCATAATTGTTGACAATAATCTTGCTAATACATTTGTACAAATCATTGCAACATGATATAGGCCTGAATTCTGAAACAACTTGGGCATTCAGGCTCTTAGGAACCAAAGCAATCATAGTGGAATTCAATTCTCTCAACAACTTGCCATTATTGAAAATTCCTGAACAGCCTTAGAAATTACTTTCCCAGTAACATTCCAAGAAGCCTTAAAAAACATTGATGAAAAACCATCAGGTCCTGGGGACATGTTATCATCAATATCAAACAGAGCCTTCTTTACCTCTTCCTCCGACACCTTGCCAACCATGTTATCAGCCTCTTGTCTTGTAAGTTTTCTAGAAAATAAGCCCCCCGGATCATGAATTTGTTGCACCCCATTAGAAGTCCCCAAGATATCTTTAAAGTATGACACAAATGCTTCACCAATCTTATGCCCATAATAGCAGTTCCCTTTTTTTATCCAAAACCATTTCAATCCTTCTTCTATTAATATTTCCATCAACCACTTTATGAAAATATTTAGAATTCCGATAACCCTCTTTTAACCATTCCACTTTTGCTTTCTGCTTTAAAAACAATTCCTCATCTAATAAAGCTTCATTATACCTCTTTAGACAAGCTAATTCATGTTGCCTAAAAGCATCATTCTGAGGATCCTCCACCATTTTCTTCTGAGCACTTTCAAGAGCATCTTTTAATTTTACCACATTATCAAACAAATTGCCTTGTCTAAAGCTTAACTTTCTCAAAGGGGACTTTAATTGCTTCAATTTGGATACAACTGAGAACATAGCACATCCCTAACATCTTTATCCCACCCATGCTTGACAACAGGAATAAAATCCTTTTTTCCAGCAACAAAATTAGCAAATTTAAAAGATCTTTGTTTAGTTCTTTGTAGCTCAGGAATAGTCAAGACCGCATGATTATGGTCCGAACAAAGAAAAGGCGGGAAGACAGTCTTCGCATTTGGGAAATCACTCATAAATTTCAAATTTCCCATAACCCTATCAACTTCTTTAATAAACCCGAACTCTTACCAGGAGTTTGATTCCAAGTATATTTTAGCCCAGACATGTTTGAATCATCTACTTCTAACTCACCCCAAGCATTCTTTAAACTCTGCCATTGAAGCTTTAATGCCAAAAAATCCTGCAGACCTTTCTGATGGGTCATATATAACATTAAAATCACCTAATATACACCAAGCATTATCCATTGTCACCCCCTTATGCATCAAAAGCTCTCTCCACAAATGTTTTCTACCAATCATCCGGATATGGCCATAAAGAAACGTACAAAAGAAACTTTTTTGACCATTTGCAGGAGCAACCAAACACAATATAGATTGGGCAGACTGATTGATAACCATAACATCAGTAGTCTCCGGGTCCCAACCCACAATAATTCGGGTATACCCAAGACAACTAGAAGCATTAGAAACCCATTTCCAATTTCGGAAAACACTTTTACATATTCTATCCATATTCTTTTTCTAGACATGAGTTTCAACTAACCCACACACACTAATACCCTGATTATCAATCAACTATCTAACCTGCTTTTGATTAGAAGACTTATTAAGCCCTCTAATATTCTAGGCTGCAATTTTCAGCATCATTAAATCATAGAAGAGGGGTACCTGCACACAAATCATCATGTGCAGAAGCTACTGTCAACTCATTACCCTCAGCCATAAAGCCAGCAACACCTTCATTATCAGACTCAACTTCTTCAGTAATGATATTATGGATATCACATTGCCAATAAAAGAACTTTTTCTGATTTTCAGTCCAATTATCCAACACCATTATAGGGGGAAGTTCTCTCTTATCAATGAACTCCCAAACTTCATCCTTCTGGTCAGAATAAAGTCCAGTTTGCTCATCAAAATCCGCTGATATATCTCCAACCTCAACATCATCAACAACCATTCCACTCTTTTGTAAAACATCAAATCTATTTGATACACTCTTAGATCCAACACCTTCATACTTAGTCTTCTGCCCTCTATTTTGCTTACTATTCATCCCATTCCACTAGGAATCATTCTTACCATATTTATCCGACTTCTTATTCCCAAGATTTGCCCCTGAGCAACCTTCAAGCCTGGTAAACACACTTTTCCTATTCTGAACAATTCCATTTGAGGGTTGCCCTCCATTTCTACTATTATTATTATTCTCATTTTGAACCTTCATGTTTATAACCGCCTTATTCCTTCTGCCAACTACTTGGAATCCATTTCATCCAAACCATCCCTCCCTACATCTCTTTTAGAGGGCAACTCTGCTGCTCTAACATTTTGTTCCTCCTCTAATAAAGGTCTCACAGAACATTTCTTAAACAAATACCCAAAAACACAGCAATATGAGCATCTAGGAGGCTTCCACTGATAATCAATTTTCAACGAAATACGCTTACCAGGTGATTTACCAAGACAGGGATACTGAACTTTTACATATTCAGGCAAATCATTATTAGCTTTAACTTCAATCAGAAATCTCGCATAACCCGTTCTTCCATAGTTGTTAGAACAACGATCATTAGTCATCTTATCTAGCATAATAGTGTCTCCAATACAACTTATAATAGAGCTCAAACACTCACCACTCTAGAATTCTAATGGGAGATCAATTATCAAAGCCCATACAGGGAGCTTCTTGGGTTCCAGCTTTTGTAATTTCAGGTTCACTTCCCATCTACGAACACATAACAGGACTCCAATAACCAACCAAGTACTATACTTGAGCACCTTCATAAGACCTTCCTCATTCCCAAATCAAAAGAAGAAAAATCCAGAATTGTTAGCCGCTACATCAATAAGACCATAAGCCTTCCACATGCGCATTAAATGGTAGTTTACAACTCCATATGATAACTTAGACCCAACAGCATAACCGTACAAAGTTAATGACTGAGCAGCAATCATCAGAGCTATTTGTTCTTTCTTAATCTTAACTGCCTTCTCACCATTAGGGTAAACTACAGGAGGGACATAATGCAACTACACTTTTTGATCACCATTCAGACTCCCTGTAGTACCTCCCAAGTAAGTTTTCTGCATGGTTACATAATCCCCACCTATGTTCTTAGATGCCGAGAAAATAATCTCAGGCCCATCCTTATTCCCAGGCTTGTTTATAACATTATTAAGAGGGGAATTGGAAGGCATTTCACCAAAACTTCCCTGATTAGAATCCTTGCCAGCATCATTAACCATATCAACATCAGGAGAGTCAGGAGACTTTGACTTATCAACTGGACCAGGCACAAAAACTAGATCAATTCCATTCAGGTTAGCTCCAAAATCAGACCCATTACTAGAAGGTTGGATAACAGGAGTTGCAGGACTCCCAAATCTCCTGTTCTTAGTACATATTGCTAATGCAATTTGTTTAGTGCGAGAAGACACAGAGAGAGTGCCCATAGGGGTGTTTATTGAAACTAGCGTATCAGAATCAATAAGATGCTGAACATTCCTTCCAGCACTATGATTAGAAGGGGTACTCAAACGTCTATTATGCTTGATTTTAATCACATCTTCGGTAGTTTGGAACTTTTGTAACCTCTTTCGAGCAGAACGGGTAATTCTTGTATGAAAGCTACCACCAGAATCAGTCTCCTTAATTACCTCTTTCGAACCCGTTTAGGGTTTAGAGTTTAGGGTTTTAGGGTTTAGGGTTTAGGGTTTAGGGTTTAGGGTTTTTTTTTTTTTTTTTTTTTTTTTTTTTGGAAAGGGGAATGGAACCCCGGCAAACTTTATTAATAAAATGAAATAAACAAATACAAAAGAAACAGGCAAAGAGCTAGACTCGGACAGGCCCCGAGGCTAGAAAACAACTAAGCCTGCAAAAAACATATATATCTAGCCTAGATAAGACCAAACAAAAAGGGATAAAGGCCATACAAAGGCTACAAAACTCCACAGGCTGAATATAAGCCAATCCATCATAACTCAGACTTATAAAAAACATTGGGCCTAAGACCAAAACTCATCACAGAAAAACTAATCTTGGCCGGATTAACAGAGTCCAAAACAAATCCCAGAAGAAACTCCTGAGAGTTAAAATGCGCTGAAGGCTGCAGTTCAAAACAGATTTAGCATCATCCAAAACATCCATCCTTACATCCACACCTCTAAAATCATCAGCAACCTTAATAGCAGTAGCAACCTCATAGCCAAACACACACACAGCAGCAACCTCAAAGCCAAACACACAAGCAGCAGCTTTTAAAAACAACATTAACACAAACAAATCCAGCACAAAGACAGGCAATAAAAATAGCAGCATCATCAGAACTAGCATCAGCATCAAAGGCAACAACTTCAACAACCAACTTAGCCCTATAAATAATAATAACTGCCTCAACAGAACAGCTAGAATCTTCAGCAGCATCTCATACAGCAGCAGCAGCAAGCTTAAGAGAATTATCCGCATTAGGGCAAACAGGAACCACAACAGCCTCAATAGCCATAATAGCAGCATGACAACATAGTCCCCAAACTTCCTTGGCCAGTAAACACCTCGAATAGAGATCCATGTCCAAACACCATTAGCAAAGCAGCACCAATTTAACAGCAACAATGTCCTGCAACAGCCCAACCCAATCCCCAATAGAATCCAACCTACCTTACCCAGACTACACACAACACTCATACAATAAAAGTTAGTATAGTAACCCGGCCCTTCCCACCCAAATAACCAGAAGCTTACCAGAGTAGTCACACCACCAACCCATGCCACCCACCCCCTCAAAAGATTAAAGTCTGAAAAGTTATTTGTGAGGAAATTCAAGAGGCCAATTTGGAACTCTAACCCATTTAACCTCCAGAGGTCAATCTCTCTAAACACATTCATTCTCACTTCAACTCCACTAATAAAAACATCAACCCCCTTATTGAATAAGCACATCACCATGAATGAAACTGGAGAGGGTCATAACTTTCATTCACATCCAATTCACATTTCCAAACCTCTGCTGCCTCTTTAGTAAAGATGGACCTTCTCATCTTTAATCCCATTAACTTGGATCTAACATTTTCAATGATAATGTTTACAAGATCATCAACAATTCTATGTTTATCTTAAAACAATCTCATATTCCTCTCTTGCCACATATAATAAACAGTAGCCCCTAACACCAACCTTCTAATTATACTCCAAATGGATTTATTGGTAGAACAGTTTGAAACATGTTGGACAATGTCATTCCAATCAGCCGGACAATAAAACAACTTAGCCTTAGACCTCATCCCAGCCCAAACCAAAAAAGAGTAATGACACTTGAAAAAAAGATGATCATGCGAATCAGGTAGTTCATTGCATAGTTTTCACATCAGGTTCCTTCCAGCATTAATCTCCCATCTGCCAATAATGTCTTGGGTTTTCAATCTCCCTTTAATGGCCAACCACAAAATGAATGAATATCTTGGAACACATTGAGAAAACCACACAAGATTATGCCATTTTACAACAGCTCTTCTCTCAGTAAGGTCATTGAACACAACATTACAACTGAATGGTAATAACTTATCACTCTCCCGACTCTTCCAATAAATTTTATCTGAATTACTACCAGTAAGAGCAGGGATAGCAGCATTAAAGAGACCAGGAAATAAATATCTCCAAGAGTCAGGCCATTTCCATTCACCCTCAACAATAACCTTAGAAACTTTAAGATCTCTTGCCAGTCTAGCTTCATAAATTTCTCTAATTGTAATAAAATCCCCAAGAGGACTTAACTCATGCCAATTATCAAACCACACAAAAGTATCCTTACCATTCCCTACTTTGGTGATGATGAACTCCCTGATTACCTCTCTGCACGACAGAATCTTTCTCCAGCTCCAACAAGCTGCCCCTTCTTTTACAGGGTAATCCCAGAAACTTCTACCCTTAAGTTTATTCACATGTATCCATTTGACCCATAGAGAATCTTTTTTCAACACAATATTCCAAACATGCTTAGCCATAAGAGTTGTGTTCCAAACATCCAAATCTTTAATACCCAGACCACCTTGCAATTTAGGAAAACAAACATCTTTCCACTTCACCTTTGCTTTACCCCTTTGCGTATCACCTTGATTCCATAAAAACCCCCTTAACCATTTTCAATTTCCTTAGTAACCGAAACAGGAAGAATAAAGACTGAAGCCCAATAGACCTGGATGGAACTTAGGACTGGTTGAATTAACTGAAGTCTACCAGCAAATGACAAAGACTTATTTTTTCAGTCAAATATCCTTTTTTTAACTTTATCAATCAAAGCTACATAATCCTTATGATATAGCCTAGAAGATAAGAGAGGAACTCCAAGATATTTAATCGGCAAGGCTCCCACTTGGAAAGGTAATATTTAACTAATGGCACTTTGAGTCTCCTTTAAAACATTGCCGAAGAAAGTCATACTTTTGTCCATATTGGGATATAACCCTGACACACCACTGAACTCATCTAAAGCCTCCTTTAAACATTTTACAGAATCAACATCACCATGACAGAACATGATAAGATTATCAGCAAAACATAAATGAGTAATCCTCAATTGTTTGCACATCCAATGATAGGTAAAGTCCCCCCCGAGTTTTCACCTTTCTTTTTATAATTAAATTGAAAACTTCCATAACTAGAGTAAACAGATAAGGAGACAAGGGATCTCCCTGTCTCAAACCTCTCTTTCCTTCAAAATATCCAAACAATTCCCTATTAACAGACATACAAAAAGAAGGAGTAGAAATGCATTCCATAATCCACTTAACCATACAAGGGTGAAACCCAAAATGTATTAAGCAAGCCCTTAAAAACTGCCATTCCACAGAGTCAAATGCTTTTTTAATATCCACCTTAAAAGCCACTCTAGCTTCTCCCCTGTCTCTATGATAACCCCGCATAAGTTCTTGAGTCAACAAAATATTATCACTAATTTGCCTTTTAGGAATGAACGCACTCTGATTCTTATCCACCAACTTATCAAGAACTCCTTTCAGCCTATTCACAATAACCTTACTGATGCATTTGTAAATGACATTACAACATGAAATGGGACGGAACTCAGCCACAGATTGAGCATTCATACTTTTCGGAACCGGAGCAATTACAGTAGCATTCACTTCCTTTAATATTTTACCATTCTTAAAAAACTCTTGAACCGCCTTACGCACATCATCCCCGATAATACTCCAAGAACCTTTGAAAAACATAGACGAAAACCCATCCGGCCCACGAGCTTTATTATCATTAATATCAAACATAGCCATTCTAATCTCCTCTTTAGTGATCCTTTTAACCATACCATCAGCATCTTGTTGAGACAACTTGTTAACAAATAAGCCAGAAGGGTCATAAATATTTTGGACTTTACTACCGCAGCCTAATATGCTCTTAAAATACTCCACAAAACCCATCCCAATCTGCTGACCATAGCAAGCCTTACCACCCATATCAGTCACCATGTCAATTCTTCTACGATTGGTGTTACTACTGACAACTTTATGAAAGTATTTAGAATTTTTATCCCCTTCACTCAACCAATCAACTTTGGCCCTTTGTTTTAAGAATAATTCCTCATCCAACAAAGCAGCATTATATTTTTTAAGACAAGCCAACTCTAATTTATGCAGCTCTTCATTAAATGAATCATCAACAACTCTTTTCTAGCACAAGTTCCAGCTCTTCCTTAGCTTTTAAAACATTTGCAAATAGGTTACCCTGTTTAAAACTCAACTTCCTTAAAGGACTCTTAAGTAACTTGAGCGTTTTAACTACAGAGAACATATGATAACCCTCAACTCGAATATCCCAACCTGCCTTAACAGTTGGAATAAACTCCTCTTTTCTAGTAATAAAATTATTAAACTTGAATGATCTCCTACTAGCTTTCGCTAATTCAGGGATAGATAACACACCCGGAGAGTGATCAGACACTAAAAAAGGCAAAAACTCAGCTTTTGTAGTTGGAAACTCTATCATAAATTGTAAATTTCCCATCACCCTATCCAACTTTTTCAGAACACCAATAGTTTTACCAGGAGTTTGATTCCATGTGTACTTTAGCCCTGTCATGTTCAAATCATCAACCTCTAATTCTGATATACATTCTTTAAATTCAGCAATAGAAGCAGTGATACTAGAGCAACCACAAGATCTTTCAGTAGGATAAAAAATGACATTAAAATCCCCCATTACAAGCCACGGTCTATCGTGCACCACTACTTTATGACTAAGCAATTCTTTCCAAAGGTACCTTCTACCTACCATCCTAATATGACCATACACCATTGAACAAAAGAAACTCCTTTGACCATTATTAGGAGTAACATGGCACAGGATAGCCTGAGAAGAATGATTTACAACCACCACACTAACCGAGTTAGGATCCCACCCCACAATAATTCTGGTATACCCAAGACAACTTGACACATTAGAAATCCAATCCCAATTCCCAAAAACTTTTTTACTAATTTTCTCCATATTCTTCTTTTGAACATGCGTTTCAACCAAACCACACACACTAATCCCATGACTATTAATTAACTCTCTCACCTGACGTTGATTAGAAACCTTGTTAAGGCCTCTAATATTCCATGCAGCAACTTTTAACATAATTAAACCATCTGAACAGGTTCTGCACTAAGACTCTCATGTGCAGAAGTATCAATAATCTTAGAATCATTAACCATAAAATCCGCCATACCTTCATCATCTGATTCAACTTCCTCTGTAGCTATTTGATGAACGTCACATTGCTAGTAGAAAAATCGCTTCTGATTTTCCGACCAGCCATCCAAAATACCCACAGGAGGAAGCTCTCTACGATCAATGTATTCCCAAACTTCATCCCTCTGATCAGAATATAAACCTGTCTTTTCATCATCACCCGAGGGAGTAATTACCGGGGGAACAAATTTAAGCATAATCTTTTCAGAAACATTTTTATCCCCCTGAACAGCCCCAGCATATGATTTCCCTCCACTTTGATTAGCAGCATCAACATTATCAGTACCCTTAGAAGCAAAAAATATAATTTCAGGAGCACCAGAACTATCTTGAACTTTACCATTATCAACCTTAATACTACTGATAGAGGAGATCCTAAGATAGAGTGACTAGACTCTTTAATCGCATTACCAATCATATCCACATCAATCACACTAGTAGAATTATCCAAAGCACAAGACCCAGGAACAAAAACTAGAACAACCCCATTCAAATTCACCCCAAAATTCGAACCAAGAGCAGGGGATTGAACCTGAGGAGTCACAGGGCTCCCAACTCTACGATTCTTAGTACATAACGCAAGAGCAATTTGCTTAGTTCGAGGGGAAACAGAAACAGGCCCAGTAGGCGTACGAATTGTCACAAGAGCATCTGAATCTAGACCATGATGTACCTTTCGACATGCACTATGATTACTTGGAGTATGAGAACGCCGATTATGCTTGATCTTAATCATGTCCTCAGTTGTTAGAATCTTCTGATGCCTATTGCGAGCAGAGCGAGTATTTCGAGCAGGACTTTCATCAATCAAGTTAGTATCCCGAGCCTTCTCAATAGAACCCACTTGAATGCCAATAGTCTCTTTCATATTTCGAATAGGAGAATCAGATAAACTGAAATTCTGAGGATCAGAATCACCAGGAATAGCCATGGTGTGAGAAGTATGAGTTTCAGAAAAAAATTCACCCGCGACACCAAGACCACCATTATCAGGAGGATCGGGCGGTTTTAATTTGCAATTCGGAGTGGAAGAATTTAAGATATGATTGTCCATTGATCAATTAAAAGCTTAATTAATCAATGGGAAGAAGAAAAACCGATTGGAACAGCCAAACCGGGAGGAAAATGGATGGAACAAAACAAAATCACCTAATCGCCTAGAGAGAATAACCTAGAGAGAGAAACTAGAGAGAGAAAAAAATTGACCAAATGAATTTCCTCAGGGTTCAGGGTTCAGGGTTTAGGGTTTTTTTTTTTTTTTTTTTTTTGGAAAAAGGGCAAGGCCCTGGCAAACTTTTATTAGACAAAAGGGTTTTGGGTTTAGGGTTTAGGGGTTAGGGGTTAGGGGTTAGGGGCTTGGGGTTTGGGGTTTGGGGTTTGGGGTTTGGGGTTTAGGGTTTAGGATTTTTTTTTTTTTTTTTTTTTTTTGAAAAAGGGCAAGGCCCTGGCAAACTTTTATTAGACAAAGCAAAATACAAAGAGAAGGCAACTAGCTACATGGGATAAATGACCCATGTAAACCACTAGTCCCAAAAAACAACAAACCACTACTTGGGCTTTGGTGACTAATACATATAGGATATCTGAAATCTATATTTTTCCTAGACCAAAGAAAACCCAAGAAAAAACACCAAAATCTAACCAAATCTAATTTGACTTTACTAATGACCCAACTAAATTTATACATCAAGAAACACAAACCAAGAATACAATGAGAAGCTATATGCCAAACAAAGTAACAATTATATATTCTCCCAAACAAAAAGATACTCCATGATATCATCATTGATTCCATCCAATATTTGAAATCCGCATAAAGCCAAGACCAATCCTCTTTCTCATTTATATTCCAACATATCCGTGAAAAAACCTCATCTTCATTATTCAAGCCCAACTCAAGATTTCCATCACTGCTCAAATAAAGGAAGAAAATTTCTATAGCAATCCAAACATAATAGCAAATTTCAGCCCAATGTTTATGGAATTTATAAATTTGCTCCATATGATGCCATTTCCTCGATTTATCTCCCAACAGGCCCATGTCTTGTAAGAGTAAAAAACTCCAGGTCCAGCCCAACATAATATTTAAGGATAACCCATTTCACTCGTTGATAACCAATTTCTCTATAATGGGCTTCCCTCTTATCCCATGGATCAATCCGAACATTAGTAAGGCCATATCTACACAACATTTTAAAACCAAGCCAATAAAAAATACACCATTTTCCAGAACACCAATACATTTCTTCATCCCCACGGTATTCTTTTCCCAAAAGCTTGACACTTTTTTGCTTTTGCAAGCTGGATTTATCTTCAGAATATTAACCAATTCCATTGTGCATTTCTTCCTACATTGACTGCATCTTCCACTGACAATAAAAGTGTCCTGCCACCATAACCATGTATTACCTTCCCAACCCAAGAAAATGTCCCTCCCAAATTCCCCAATAGGGGAAGACACAAGTTTTCCAAAATTTAAAAAAGTTGACACCTTATTAAGCACCTTTTGGTATCTTAACCATGAGTAGAACAAAAAATAGAAAATAAAGTGTATGGGGAAATGATGTGAAATGAAACTCATGGCTAAGCCCTTCCTTATATCTCCCAGGGAAATGCTAAACTCCAGCATTAACCTCTCATCTATACTCCTTAGCCGATTGGTGATCACAAAGAAAACAGCTAAAAATGAGCATGTTATCTTGTGCAAAAAAGCAGCAAAACAAAGGAGACCAAAAATGAAAGAAAATCTAGTATCTATATTGAAACAAATAGCATTGAACATAGATATACCAGAGAACTCCAATGACATTCAATAAAATATGGCTGCCTACCAACTTTCTTCCACAACACCCTCCCCAAAACAGGTGACCCAATCCCAATCCTACCTCACAAAAAATTCTTCTATCTCTCAAGTGTTTGTTTTTTGCGGTCCCTACCCAAAAACCTCCCCATGACCCCCTCCTTACCATGGTCATGTCTCTCACCAACCCCCCCATTCCCACACTCCACTCATAGAGTAAAGTAAAGATCTGGAATTTCAAAAGGAATTTCATTCTATAGTCAAAGAAGTGTATGCGGCCAAATAGCAAAAGAATTGCATCTGCATATTTCATCAAAACCCTCTCAACACTTATCCCATTAGAAGCATAATTCTTAATGATCATTATTATCTTTTCCATTTTGAGTTTTATATTGCACCTTGAATCCCCATGTTTCACTAGCCTCAATTGTAGCTGGAGAGGCAATAATATTCAAACTTAACAGCTTCAATCTGATAGTATTCTTGATTTGCTTACGTATCTCATCCACAGTTCTTTGCTTATGCTAAAACAACCTTAAGTTCCTCTCTTGCCATATAAAGTAGACCACAGCAGCCAATCCCAGCCTTTGAATTATACTTCTAAATCTTTTATTGATGGGTTTCTTGGAGAGTTCTTGAACATAATGTGCAAGAGAAGGCTGAAAATTTTGTAGCTGAACATCCTTCTTCATTCTCTCCCAAACAGCTTTGGCAAAATCACACTGGAAGAATAAATGTTCATGAGAATCCTTTTGAGTACCACAAAACCCACAACTTAACTGATCTTTGTTCTTCCATCTATCAAGTCTGTCTTGAGTTAAAAGTCTTTGCTTTATAGCCATCCACAGGATATATGTATGTCTTGGAATACATTGACTAAACCAAACCAATTTAGCCCAATTTACTTCATCAGCCTTTGAACACAAATCTGCATAGACTATATTGGTTGAGTAAGCCTTCAATGAACCATCTTCCATCCTCCAAAAAAATTCATCTTTCTTATTGAGATTAATACGAGGGGGGCTGAAATCATACAGAGCAGGGAATTTTTCTTTCCAATTTTCTGGCCATCTCCAATTACCATTTTCAATAACATCTTTGACCTTACATTTAGTATCCAGGCCCTCTCTATAAATCTCTCTGACACTAATAAAGTTTGATAAAGGACTTAGAGGGTGCCATATATCATACCAAACAGAGGTACTGCATCCATTTCCAATACTGCTATAACAATGAGGCCAGATCACTTTTTTTGAATTGATAATGTTCCTCCAGCTCCAGCATGCACCATCTTTACTCTCTGTCTCCCATAAAGTTCTCCCTTTCAATTTATAAGTTTGTATCCATCTGGTCCAAATATTTTGGCGTCCACTAACCAGGTTCCAAATCAATTTAGATAGCAAGGCTAGATTTTTTGTTCTCAATGACTTAATTCCCAAACCCCCTTGATCTTTTAGGAGGCAAACTTCTTGCCAGCTCACCCTTACTTTTCCTTTGACCGAATCATTATGAGCCCATAGGAATTTGTTCATAAGCCTTTCAATATCTTCAATCACATTTAATGGGAGAAGTAAAACTGATGCCCAATATAAACTCAATGAGGATAGCACAGATTTGATAAGTTGCAATCACCCAGCAAATGAGAGAGCCTTATTTTTCCAGTCAGCAACACATTTCTTTACTTTGTCAATAAGGACAAGGCAATCCTTAGAATATAACCTCTTGGAAAGAAGAGGAAGACCCAAGTATTTAACTGGAAGTTTACCCTCTTTAAAAGGCAGCAGGCCTAGAATTATTTCCTTCATTCTAGGAGTAACATGTCCAAAGTATATCATACTTTTAGACAAATTAGGGACAAGACAAGACACAGAGCTAAATTCTTCAAGAGCCTCTTTTATAATTCTAACAGAAACAGAATCAGCATGAGCAAACACCAGCAGATCATCAGCAAAACATATATTGGTTATTCCCAATTCTTTGCACCTCCAATGAAATCTAAAGCCATCTTCTGTTGTAATTCTTCGATTTATTATTAATGTGAGAACATCCATCACCATAGTGAACAGATATGGAGACATAGGATCACCTTGTCTCAACCCCCTCTCACCTTTAAAAAACCCCCTGCTCTCACCATTAATATAAATTGAGTAACATGCTGATCTTAAACATGTCATAACCCATGCTACCATACAAGGGTGGAAACCAAAACACTTCATGCATTATTCTAAAAAATCATGATTGACAGTGTCATATGCTTTTTGTAGATCAATCTTCAGAGCAACTTTAGCTTCTCCCCTGTTTCTATGGTACTGTTTCATCAGTTCCTGAGTGAGAAGAACATTATTAGTTATTTGTCTTCCTGGGATGAAAGCTGACTGATTTTGGCTCACAATCAAATCCAGATGGTTTTTCATTCTGTTACAGATGACTTTGGTAATGCATTTATATATAACATTACAGCAAGCAATAGGCCTATAATCCGCAACTGAGCTAGGGTGAACACATTTAGGCACTAAAGAGATAATAGTTGCATTAATTTCCTTCATCAGTTTGCCATTCTCAAAAAATTCTTTAATGGCAAGACAAATTTCTTCTCCAATTATACCCCAAGCTGCTTTAAAAAATTTGGCTGTATACCCATCAGGACCAGGAGCTTTATCATCATTAATGTCAAACATAGCCTCCTTAATTTCTTGGTTGGTAACTTTTCGAACCATATCATCAGCAACACTTCTTGGAAGGGTCTTTGAAAATAATGTGGCTGGATTTTGCATGTGTTCAACCATCACCTTCTTTCCCAAGAATTCACTAAAATGTTCAATAAAGGCATCACCAACAGCCTTTCCCTCATAGAATTTACCTGTTGTATCACAAACAGTATTAATTCGACTCCTCCTTTGATTTCCTTTGAGAACTTGATGAAAGTATTTCGTATTTTGATCTCCTGCAGCCAACCATTCAATTTTAGCTTACTGTTTTAAATGCTCCTCTTCATCTTCAATAGCCTCCTTAACATCATTAACATAGACTATCTCTTCCTCTCGCAAATCTGAATTAAGAGGATCTTTTTCAACTTCAACTTGTATTTCTTCTAATTCTTTTTTAAGAATCTTAACTTTGTTTTCAAGATTCCCCAAAGATTTCCCCATACTTCTTAGAGGCTTCTTAAGCAACTTCAGTTTAGACACTATAGAGAACATATAGCATCCTCTAATTTAACATTCCAAATTCTCCCTACTAAAGGGATAAACTCCACTTTCTTCGTTAAAATATTCATAAATCTAAATGATTTTGGCTTCCAATATCGAGTTCTTGATAAAGACAGCAGGATTGGGGAGTGATCTGATGATAGAAATGGAAGATACTTTGTTTGAACTTCAGGGAAATAGTTCATAAATTCAGCATTACCCATGGCTCTATCCAGTTTTTTGAGGATCCCCTCTACTTTACTCGGGGATTTATTCCAAGTAAATTTAAGCCCAACACTTGGAAGATCTTCCAAGTTACAGATATTACAACAGTCTCTCAAATCATTCATGGAGGGAGTAATAATAGAAGAGCCCATAGAACATTCAGCAGGGTTCATAGCTGAATTAAAATCCCCCACTACGAGCCAAGCCTCTTGATTTATAGTATTCCCAAACTGATGCAGGTATTTCCAAAGTGACTTTCTTGCTGCAGCTCTGAAATGACCATATAAAAAAGAACAATGGAATTGTTGCTTTCCATCACTGGATTTAACCAGGCAATTAATGAGTTGGTCTGTACAATTTATAACCATGAGATCCACAACATCCGCATCCCATCCAATAATAATCCTTACCCAATTGCTACAATAAAGACTATTAGAAACCCATTCCCATTTACCAAATGTCTTGTTGCAGACCATTTGAAGCTTAGGAGCTTTATCATGAGTTTCCAAAAAGCAGCAGATATTAACTCCATTGCTCCCTATCAAATCCATCACTTGGTTTTGGTGATCTCTGCTCATAAGGCCCCTCACATTCCAAGATAGGATACTAATCATTGGTTATCATTATATTTTTGCCCAAAACAGCCTATACCACAAGCTGCTTGGTTATTATTTGCATTATCCATCATCATAGTGGCCTCTTCATCAAAATCAACTTTCATAGATTGGCCTTCCTCTCCACAGTCCGATTCAACCTCTTCATCTCCATCATCATCAAGCTCTTCCTCAAAACGTGCAATACTTCTTTTTCCCTCATGAAAATTTGTAAGAAAACACAATTGTGAAAAGTATCTTCTCTGAGATGCTGGCCATTTTGCAATGGTTTCCAAATCCGGGCCACACTTTTCTTCCACCATAGTAAACATTTCTTCTTCTTGTTTTTTAGAAAATACAGCTTGCTTCTTGAGAAGAATATTCATAACTTTCCGCACATCCATCCCTTTAATTCCTACTTCACTGTTTAAGAAGGCAAACTTGTTTGAAGAATCGCTCTCTTTGTTTTCTTTTTATTGCTGTTCTTTCTTTTCCCCTCTGTTGATCTTTTTTGGTTTAACATTAGAAGCTCCACTTGATTCATCCTTTGCCTTTTTAGAACTTTGAACTTCTATATCCATTTCTACTTGGTTAACCGAAACATCCTGCATAAGATCATTAGGCTTCGAAGAAATTTGATCATTAACAGTGTAGGTAGCTTCTACATCTTCAACTTCTTGCAGAACATCAAAGCTGTTTTTAGTTTCAACTATTTTATCTTTAACAACATTTTTTCCTCCTTTGTCCCCTATACTCTTTTTTTTATACATCTGAACACTCCCCGACCTGTAACCCTTTTGATTAGTTTGCCCATTACCCTTTGAATTCATATTTGAGTTTGCTTCTTGGAATGCATCCCTTCTATTGTTGCCCTTCATATCTTCAACTTTGAACTCTGTTTTTATTGTATCTTTTCCATTGTTATTCCCTTCATAGAACATTTCCCTTCCTTTATTCCCATTATTTCTCCAATTACCATTCATCCCTTCATTCTTGTGACTGTTATGCATAGCTTTACATTTAGATGGGCTGCCAAATGATTTTGATTTCCCAAAAGAATTCTGACTTTTCTGATTAGTATAATGCTTCCCTGTTTTATTATTCTTCCGCACAGATTGAAATCCATCTTCATCAATTCCATCTTCAGTAGCATCATTTCCCACTTCTTTATCTTTTTCCTCCTTGTTTTTCCTGATATTAGCTTCTTTTTCAGCTTCCGTAACTGGTCTAATTTTGCAGCTTCCAAAACTATGCCCAAATACCAAACAATGGTCACATTTAGGAGGGTGATATTGATATTCCACTTTGATATCTACACTTGCCCTTGAAAATACATCATCATTGGGATATATAGCTTTTACTTTTTCCGGAAGAATATCTTTGGCTTGAACTTCTATCAAAACTCTAGCAAACCCGGCAATCCCATATTGCTTAGCACACCTATCCGCAGTTACATTATCAAACACAAGAGGTTTGCCAATACAGCTTGCTATTTGGCATATGCATTTAGTATTCCAAAGCTCAAGAGGAACATTTTTCAATGTTGTCCAAACAGGAATACAAGTAGGCTCAGTCTTACTTAAGTTGATACCAACCTACTATTTCTTGATACACAAAGGAACACCGTCCACCACCCATGGCCCCGATTTTAAGACTTCATTCAATCCATCCTCATCCTTGAATTTGAAGAAAAAAAACCCCATTACCATTGGTGGAAATATCAGTCACTGCATATCTCTTCCACATTCGGTATAGGTTATATCTAACAAATTGTAAAGATAGATCAGCTCCCACAAAATAACCATATAATTGAGTACGAAAGGCTTTTTTCGCAGTCTCAATAAAAACCGGTTGTATCATAGCAACTTTTTCTCCATTATCTAGAATGACTGGGGGACAATATTCAATTTGCTCAGCAAGTTTTATTCTATCTTTTTGTGTTTGACCAGTAACTACACCACCATAAGTCGACTTTTGTTTGGGAGCATCAGTTTTGTTATCCCCCTCCTCCATTTGGATGTCAAGTTTAAGCCCATCTTTACTAGCCGTGAAGCTCATATTTTTAATTGCTGCCATTGATTCCCAGATTTTATTATTTGAAGTAGAGAAGAGTTGTTTGTTTGGAACATTGTTTTCCAAAATTTTCTTTCTATTTTCTTGTTTCACCACCCCAATTCTTTCCTTCATATCTTTAACAGTAGTATCCCTTCCTATCTTCATTTCCTCAAATGCATAAGCAGGAGATACAGTACAATGACCATGTTCCTTTCCCATTTTAAACTCAGAGAATACTACAGGAAGAGGGGCAGTATCCTTGAAACAAGCTTTAAGTTTGGCCAATTCCACCTCCTTCTTGTTAACACCCTCAGAGTTTAATTCAGCCTGAACTTTAACAAGATTATCAAGATGTTCATCATTAGAAGGGAGAACAGTATTCTTAGTCTTCTTCCCATTCCTAGCTTCTATAAGAATCTCATTATTAATGTCTTCATGTTCTACATTATCTTCCTGAATACTCTTTCGTTTACCACTTATCATACTTTTTGAGTTTCCATTTTTAGTCCCATTGGATCTTCGAGAACTAGCCCTCCTCCCCTTATTCAGTTTAATACCACTTTGAACATGATTGACTTGATCCGAAGTAGAGATAAGAAGCTTACCATATTTCTTCTCAAATAGAGGGTTAAGAATGTGCTTAGCAATGAATTCTTTCATTTGAGAGTTAAAATCAGGATCACCACAAGTTCGATTGGTGTAGGCAAGAATGGCCGCCTCAAGCTGTTCAGAATCCTCAAACGAATCAACAAACTCTTGTTCGTCCAATTGATTATCATGATGAGAATGAGGCTCAGTAGAATACAATTGATTATTCACCATTGTTTCATCCAAATCTTTGCATTTATCCGTAAGCGGAGTCACAAATACATCATTTCGAGATGATTTGACACCACCAGGCTTTCGAACACTAACAGTGATAGGAGGACAATTGGTTTTAGTAGGAGTACCTTCAGACATAGATGCATTGAACACAAGAGAATCATTAATAACATCAGCAGCATTCATATTCAGTTTACAGCTCTTCAATTCATCAGTATTTGATTTGAGATTGCTCACATCCATTAATGGATCACGAATTTCTCCCTTAGACTCCACAAGCCTCGCAGAAGAACGAGTTCTACCAGGATCAGGAGGTTTTTCCAGAAAATCACCCATCAAACCACTTCTACCCGAGCGTCCAATTGATCTAGACATAATCTAGATGCAATTACAACTCAAGCAAACAATAGGAAACAATTAAAACACAGGAATCCGACCACCACACGCAAAAACGCCCAGAGCAAAAAAAATCGCACCTCGGCACACACACACTAAAAAACATAAAATGAAATTCCTGGGGTTTAGGGTTTAGGGTTCGGGGCTCGGGGCTCGGGGTTAGGGGCTCGGGGCTCGGGGCTCGGGGCTCGGGGCTCGGGGCTCGGGGCTCGGGGCTCGGGGGGGCTCGGGGCTCGGGGCTCGGGGTTCGGGGTTCGGGGTTCGGGGTTCGGGGTTCGGGGGTCGGGGGGTCGGGGGTCGGGGTTCGGGGTTCGGGGGGTTCGGGGTTCGGGGTTCGGGGTTCGGGGTTCGGGGATCGGGGTTCGGGGTTCGGGGTTCGGGGTTCGGGGTTCGGGGTTCGGGGTTCGGGGTTCGGGGTTCGGGGTTCCGGGATCGGGGTTCCGGGTTCCGGGTTCCGGGTTCAGGGTTCAGGGTTCAGGGTTCAGGGTTCAGGGTTCAGGGTTCAGGGTTCAGGGTTCAGGGTTCAGGGTTCAGGGTTCAGGGTTCAGGGTTCAGGGTTCAGGGTTCAGGGTTCAGGGTTCAGGGTTCAGGGTTCAGGGTTCAGGGTTCAGGGTTTAGGGTTCAGGGTTCAGGGTTCAGGGCTCAGGGTTCAGGGCTCAGGGCTCAGGGCTCAGGGCTCAGGGCTCAGGGCTCAGGGCTCAGGGCTCAGGGCTCAGGGTTCAGGGCTCAGGGCTCAGGGCTCAGGGCTCAGGGCTCAGGGTTCAGGGCTCAGGGTTCAGGGTTCAGGGCTCAGGGCTCAGGGCTCAGGGCTCAGGGCTCAGGGCTCAGGGCTCAGGGCTCAGGGCTCAGGGCTCAGGGCTCAGGGCTCAGGGCTCAGGGCTCAGGGCTCAGGGCTCAGGGCTCAGGGCTCAGGGCTCAGGGCTTAGGGCTTGGGATTAGGGATTAGGGATTAGGGTCTAGGGTCTAGGGTCTAGGGG
>CM046469.1:48900405-49027164 GCA_025506415.1 Flaveria robusta
TTTTAGCTAGATCGATAATGGAATGGAATTTATCGCTTTTAGATAAGGCTGGAGAAGAGGCTGAATGGCTACGTCAATTTGTGGAAGATATTCCAAGATGGCCAAAACCTTTGCCCGTTTTTTGCATACATTGTGACAGTGAGTCGGCAAGTGGTAGAGCCAAAAGCTCAATGTACAATGGCAAATCAAGGCACATTAGGCGTAGACATAACACAATACGACAACTAATATCAACGAGTGTTATTACAATTGACCATGTTAAGTCAAAAGATAACATTGCAGACCCGTTAACAAAAGGCTTAAGCACAGAATTAGTTTATAAGTTGTCAAGAGAAATGGGACTAAAGCCCACAGAAAAAAGGAATATGAGGGAAACCTAACCTAGTTGACTGTAGATCCCAAGATCTAGGTTCAATAGTACAACTTAATCATATGACCAACGGCGTCACTTTAGGGGAGTACCCTAAAACAAAAAGGGAGTTACGAACTTCCTAGTCCATTCATTCTGGGAGAGTAACTCGAATAAGTGACCAAAGTGAGGTTAAGCATATTAAGGTTATATGATTCGTGGGAATCAATATAACCATGATGCTTTTAATGATTCATTGAATCACTTATGTTAGATAGAAGTGGGGTCACTTCGAATAGATTTGTGGGGAGGCGCAAATCCTAGAGCTCTCACAGAACAAGGAAAGTGTTCCATGACCATTAACGGACACGACAATGAGGGGTTGATCAAACCAGGAAAAGTGTTGTGTGAATGTATATTGTCGTCTACATAAAACAAGGTCTGTTCAAAGACATCGTGTCTACGCACCACTAGGAGACTAAGTATATGTCACAACGGAAGGTTCAAAGGGAACACCTACCTATACTGCAACACTTGACTGCTGAATTTTTTGAAGAATTGATTTTCATTCATGTGGGGGATTGTTGGAAATTTATTGATAATATTAATATGAGTATTAATATTTAGTCAATAAAATTAATGTGTTGAATGAAAATTAATATGTTGAATGACATTAGGAATTAATGGGTGTGGGAAGTTGTCCCACATTGGAGGAAAGAAAGAATGTAAAAAGGTTTATATTCTATAACCTGTTAATTACATTGTTTCCTAAAGCATCACACTAAGTAGATTCGCGAAGGGTGCGAAGCACCCTTAACTCGCACTAGCACTCGCATACGCGCGCGCGCGGCGTGGGCATGTGGGCGCAATGTGGCTCTTTGATGGCGCAATTTGCACTTCGCACACTCGCATCGCCGCGAGCCGCTTGAGAGCTGCCTTAGTATTTTTGAAGGTTTGTTCAAAGGTCCGGTCAGGTGCGTCTGACCTTGGTGCACGACTCGTAACAGTTTCGGTTACGTGTTGACCGAAACTGATGGCTGTTAATGACGAATTAAATGGGCGGTTATGATTTCAGATTAATGGCTGAGTAATGACTGAGTGGCGGTTACGGAGTTCAAAGTCTACTATAAATACTAAGGGTGGCTTAGTAGAAACACACACCAAACAACACGAAAATCTGCAGCAAACAGGTTCTCTGAACATCCTCCATCTCTCTGGTTTCTCTTCTACAAACAAATTCGAGTTCTAGATCAATCCTGACAGTACAATCTGCTTTGGCTGTTGTACCCTGGGAAACAAAAAGAGTTCTCTTTGGAGGCTCGGAATTTGTTTTAAGGGCCCCGTGTTAAACACGATCCTCAGCTTTTATATTTTTGTTCATCTATTTCTGTAAATATTTTAATTGTAAAGAAAATTGTAATTGTAATTTATATTTTTTTGTATTGTACATATCAATAAAGATTGTTTATTTATAATTTTATGTGAACGGTTACTACAAATCTTACTAACTTCATACACGTAAATGTTAGGTTAACTTCTTGATTTTGACCCACCATACCTAATTTTATTACTTTATCTTGCTCCAATAATGACAAACCCGGTTTGAATACAAAATAATCATATATATATTAGAAGGATAGTTTGTGTGGTCAACTGGAAGGAAGATTTCATGTTACACTTTAGTCAATCTTTTATTGCCCTTGTAGAGTTCTTATCAGTTACGCCATGAAACTACATCTCCTGAATCTAATAACTATAGAATTTGCATAATCAAACATGATCTTTACATATAATCTTAAAGAAAATGCTCTAGGTGTTAAAACTTACAATGATAAGTGTTTTATATTGATGAATATAAAAGCATATGAATAATGAAATCTAATTTCATGTAATATTCAACAAAAGTGGAAGCCTTGTAAATACTTGTACAGATGGAAGAAGAAAATTAGCGTATGAATCACAAAGATCTTGCAAAACAGAATATGTCACGTACCAGCAGAAAAAATAAGCTCTTGAAGTCGCAAAAATCACAGGTCAAAGATTGAAGAGATTAATTAATAGGTAAGGGGGCTAACACACTTGTTCGTATAAACCGATGAACTTGACGATGAAGCAAAACAAAGCATAAAAACCCAGTCACATTGAATAAGTCCAATGTAAGCATATTTGAAATCAATGTCAAATAATAAGATTATGCATTTATGCCAAGCACCCCTTTAAAAATAAAGGGCATAATTGTGCACATGATTATGTATTCATAAATTCATGATCTTAAAAACCATATTAATCAAGAACCTTAATTTTTGATGCTATAATGATTGAAGAAAGCGAGTTCATTACTACAAATAGTAATTCAAAGATTTGCCAATCAAAACCCCTAGAAACTACTCCACCCTACACATCATTGTATTTAGAAGTTAAAACACATAAAATCAACATGAAAAATACTTGATTGCTCATTAGGTTAAGTAATTAGTAACTATAACCATACCTCGAGAGCTTGCTTGTACTTCATATTTGTGCACCCGTTCGCGGTGGCTCCCAAGTTTGGCATGCTTCTGTATACCCATATTTCATTTACTGATTATTTATGTGGAGGCGAGACAACCTCAGATGCGATATTAGCTTCTTCTACCACTGTAGAAGACAACCCGAGGTTCGTTAGCATTCTGGCTATAAACAGAATTTACAACACCTTGATTGAAAGGTTAAGCCATGAGCTTGCTTAGACTGTGCAAGAAGCAACAAAAATATAACTTTCAAAAACTCAACTTTATTTTTCATTGAACTCATTCATTCCAATGTTGAAATGGGTTGTCATCTTGAACAAACCGAAGACTAATGTTCAAGTTACTTAATATAGTAAAATTACAGTCATTTGAATTCTTACCATTGAAGATGCTGCTGATGTTCAAAGATAATTCAAACTGATGATTGATGGTTGTAGGTAAAAATCTCAATACAGATGAAAAGGGAACTTGATTTTAATTACATATGCCAATTCACCATCAAAAAATATATACTAAATCCATAACAAACTGAAAAACAACATAATCGGTATATAACCAGTTGCATTGAAAGGCCCAAAAATATAAGAAATGAAATATTGTTGTACCCGATTGTCATATTGTTGTAAGGCACAAAATGATGATGCAATCTAAAACCCTAAATCAAAGTAAAACAAACATGGGGTTAGAATTGTAAACACAGATGATACAAAACAATAAATTAATGAATTAGTTAACATTTGCAGGCATATCCTTTCAACATTGACCTACACATCATCAGCATTGACACAAAATCAAAAATTGCAAATCGCAGATGAAAAGAAATAGTTGACCAGGTACTCAAAATCAAAAATCAAAAGATAGCATACCTACTCAGAATCAACGAATTAGAGAATTGAATCGATGAAGATCTTTAATCCCCTTCCAATCCGAAATTAAGAGACTACAGAAATCATCGTTGCGGATCAAATCGAGTTTTGTTAGGGAGATCGAGAGTTTCGGCGGTTTGGATAAACGAAGAGATTGAATTTTGGGTCAGTGGTTGTTAGGCTATGTGACCCCGTGCAGCTTGCGATCCAGGTGAATGTAGGTGGGCGGGAAAATAATTATGACAGTAATTGTGGTGGTGACATGTGTCTAATAATGTAAAGGTTTATAGTATTAGATTATCGTTCTTCATATACTTGTGTGAATCCATTCATTATATATACGAATATTTTCTCTTATCCAATGTCTCACATTAATAATTCATCTATGGTATCTTTGATCCTTCTCACTTTATCTATCTCCACCTCCACCTCCCTTCCGTTAACTTTATATGCTTACCTTGATGCAACACATGCCCACTCTCATCTTCTTTTTTCGATAAATAAATTTATTTATTTTTACTATTTTGTAGAGAAAGATGCAGAAAATAATAAGATGTAGAGAAAGATGAAGAACATGTTAAAGGGATGATGAAAATGAGGTAAGAGCTTTAATTTGAAGTTTTGTTAAAAGAAGGTGTCACACCCTGTTGAGCGGGTCTGGCCGTGATCGATTAACATCATCACAATGCAGCGTAATTAAATAAATTTAAACTTAGATCGTTTACATCACTCAAAACAATTGTCTAAGTGGCATTACATCATTAAACAATATCAAAAGTATTAATTGTCCAAAAATTCAAATAAAACATATTAATTAGATTGTTCATAAATGATGAGACAGATAAAGCAGTGGCTAAGTCTCTAATGTCCAACTAAGGTGACACTTATCTATAAGACACATGTTATTTATTTTTCTTAAATACACACCCAAAATACGTCAACATAATGTTGATGAGCTCATAAGTTTAAGACACATTATCTTTTGTAAAAAAAGGAGTTAGAGCTGAAAGCTAAAGAAGAGGAATTGACGCATTTTGAAATTATCAAACATAGGGATTTAAAGAAAGATGTTCTCATGTTCCTCCATGTCAAAGCCAAAGACCTCAAACAAAAGGAAAGGGTTAAGTGGTCCACGATGGGATGAAAATTCTCATTGTTTTCATTCCATGTTTAAAGCTCATGCCTCGGTTAACCGAATCCACGAGATGATCTTGAATGGAACATGGAATACAGATTCTCAAATATTAAAAATATTGCTCATGATTTTTTTAAACACCGGCCACTGGAAGACTTTACCTCTAGACCTTCGTTCTTCTTACCCACTCTCAATAAACCTAACAACGATCATCAATCGATGCTTGTTTCCGAATTCACTATGGCAGAGATAAAGATCGTAGTGTGGGAGTGTGGAAAGGATAAGAGCCTGGGCCAGATGGCTTTTCTTTTGGGTTCATCAAAAAGTTTTGGGAGCCTTTGAAGGATGATTTTATGTTGGTTATGTAGCACTTTTTTATTCATGGGAGGATTAGCAAAGGATGTTCTTTTTCTTTCATAGCATTAATTCACAAGATCTTACATTTGTAATCTTTTGATGATTTTCGGTTGGATTCCTTAATTGGGATGATCATTCTCTTTGAAACAATATCCTAGTTAAAATCAACAAAAAGGAATGCTTTGATCCTAAAATGTGATACGCACAAAGTCTTTGACTCAGCTAGTTGGGCTTTCATGCTAGAAACTTTATAGCAAATGGGCTTCCTCATTAGATGGTGTGCATGGATAAAGGCTTGCCTTCACTCATCTAGAGCCTTTGTTTTGATCAATGGTTCTCCATCTCTGGAATTTAATTGTTCTAAAGGCCTAAGGCAAGGGGATCCACTATCCCCCTTCCTTTTCACTAATGCTATGGAACCCTTATCAGTTATGCTCTCTCAAGCGGTGTCTATGAAGATCATTAGGGGGATTGTGATGCCCAAATGGAGGACCGTTCTTAACCCATCTTCTTTACGCGAATGATCTTCTTTACGCGAATGATCTTCTTCTAATGGGCTATTGAAATCAATTAAAGCTCTTCAATCTCAAACAGATACTCATAATTTTCTATATGATCTCCGGTCTAATGTTAAACCAAAACAAATCCCATATTTTTGGGATTGGCATTGACGCAATGCAGTTTCAACAAGTGGCCTTGGAGTCTGGGTTTATTACTGGTTTGCTTCCTTTCACGTACCTTGGGTTGCTATTGGGGGAAACATGAATGTGTGTATGAATTGGTCTCCGGTGGTAGAGGTGTTCAATAAAAGGTTATCCAAATGGAAGGGGAAAAACATGTCTATGGGTGGGAAGGTTACCTTAATCAAATTGGTTCTAGGCTTTTAGCCAACCTTTCCCCTATATTTTTTCTCGTTGTTTTGAGTGCCAAAGAAGGTTATTAATCAATTAGAGAAGATTAGAAAGAATTTCCTTTGGGTCGGATGTAATTAAGATAGAAAGCTTAATCGGGTGAAACGAAGAAGAATCATTCTAGCCAAGGAAGATGGCTATCTTGAAATTGGTTTGTTATTAGAAGCGCATATTGCTCTTTTGACTCGTTGGTGGTGTGGTTTCAAAAAAAATCCAAACCACCTATGGAGATCATCAACCCAATGACCAACTAAATGTTTCGATTTCTCTTAAAAAAAGTATGGGGGGAACTTGGAAGGCCATTCACAAGATCAAGGACGACCTATTGGCTAACCATTTGGATATCACAAACTACCTTAATGATAGAATTTTTAGTCAAAGCTATTAGATAAGATTTTGACAAGCCTACAATCTCCAATGGGAGTTGTCTATGGATTGAAATAATTGGGTTCCCAAAAAGGTTAACGTCATGGCTTGGAGGGCTAGCCTAGAACGCCTTCCAGCTCTAACCGCTCTCCATCATAGAGGTGTTCCCCTCCAATCCGTCTTATGCCCAATGTGCGGTCAACATGAAGAATCGAATGATCACGTTTTTTCGGCTTGCTCATTCTCCCTCAACGTTTGGCACCTCATCGGGATATGATGCAAAACCGGCCCAATATATGTCTTCTCAACTAAAGGAATCTTGCAATTCATGCATTGGGAGTGATAAATGGAAAAAATTAATCGGTGGGATCTTTCTTACTTCCATGTGGAATATTTGAAGGGCAAGAACCACCAAGATGCATAAAAATAAAATCTCCACTCCTAAGCAACTTGTGGAGGATATAAAGGCCTACTCTTTCCTTTGGGTCGACAATCGGGCGAAAAACATTAACAATGACTAGTATGTTTGGAGAGCTTTTAACTTTCCTATGCTTTTGTAATTTCTTTTTTATGATGTTTGTATGTTTGCCTAGCTCCTTGCTAGGTTGCTTGCTATAATAAATATAATTCGTTTCGCGGTTCAAAAAAAAAAAAAAAAAAAAAAACCTGTACGGATAAAATTGTAATTTTAAACACTTGATTTAGATTCATATGAACTTGAGATGGTGAACTCAATGACGGAAAATTCTAGAGATACAACATTTTAAGTGAATTTGAGGATGAAAATGTTTAATTTGATATGAATAAAAATATTTTAAATATATAAATATAGGGTGAGGAAAAAATTATTAAACAAATGCTATTTAGCGATTAAAACATCCTTAACAGTTAAAAAACATTTGAAATCATCGGATTCGTTCTAGAGGTCTAGGTTTAATGAACCCACAAAACTTATAAAATTATTGGTGCCATGGAATTAGAACAGTGTTCTCTCTAAGGCTGAGTGGCCTCCAACCCGTTCTCTCCCCGCACCCAATTTATGCACCCTTGATATAGAGTTAAGTATTCCAAAGAAACTCTTTTAGTTTCAACAAGTAAACACGTAGACATGTACAAACCGGGTTTTATTTAAACCGGTTTGGGGTCCAAACCGAAGCCGGTTTGGTCAACTGAAACCGGTTTGATCAACGGAAGTCAAAACCGGTTTGTCCCCAAACCGGTTCGGGTTGTAAACCGGTTCAGAGGGGAAAAAACCAAACCCTAGGAAACCGATTTGGGCCAGTTTGAAAACCAGTTCGGGCCCAAACCGTTTCGGGTTATTATTATCTTTTTTTTTTTTTGTTTTTTTTTTCATAATATAATAATGTTATGTTAAGATATGAAAAATATATACTCATATTTATATTAATTAAATCAAAAGCAATAAACAAAAAAACTTATACTTAATTTTAAGAAAAATAAAATTTGATTTTAACATATAAAAAATATATAATCATATTTATATTAATTAAATAAAAAACAATAAACAAAAGTTGTGAGTATTATTGTTATTAATATTGTTATTAGTATCATGGTTGTGATGGTTGTTCTTATTATTGTTGTTGTTGTTGTGATTATTATTGTCATTAATAATATCATTATTTTGTTTGATGTTAAAGTATTATATCATACGTTACTTGTTAATCAAAGTGAGACGTTAAGTGTTATTTGTTACTTGTACGTTATACAACGGCTATATTTTTTAAAATCGGGTTGAAAACCGGTTTGCGGTACTAGTTTGAGGACCGGTTTGAAACCGGACCGGGTTAGAAACCGGTTTGAATGAGAAAAACTAGGAACTGAATCTAAACGGCCGGTTTGGGCCTGTTTGAAAACCGGTTTGAGTCCCAAACCGGTTTGGGTTTTTTTTACCGGACCGGTTACCAAACCGGTTTTTTTGGCCACCTTTAAAACACGCCCTTTAAATGCCATTATTTGAAATTCGTTTCAAGTACAATTAAAAAGCACATTACGTCTTTTACCAGATAAATCACGTGGCTACGTTAGGTGGTTAACTTATCAATAATATTTTTGTTTTTTTCTATAAAAGAAAATATTTAAAAATGTATGTATGTATATCGGCGGTATTCGTTTTAGGGTTTTACCTATCTCTCTCTCTCGATAAAACATTTATCAATGGAGACTTCGCTCAGATACGGCGGAGATTCCAGCGCTCTTAGAGTGAACACCAGCAAGAAGGCTCCGACGGTGAGGTACGCCAGCGATGCCTCCGCCCTCAAAGTTCACGCTAAGCAGAAGTTCCGTATCGATTCCAACACTCGACTTCAGGTACTCATCATCCAACACCACTGTAATCATCTTTCTGTTGTTTCATTACAATGATTTTGCCTTTTCCGTTACGGATTCGGAGTGTTTTTCTTCTCCGTTTGTTTTGTGAATACTAGTATGATTTTAGGATTTATGTGTTGAATTCGGAGCATTTACGTCTAGTGTGGTCTGATTAGCTCTTGATTGACTTGCATTTTGTTTCCATTTGGATGAAATGCACTTGGACTAGTTGGTCCATGATTTGAATTTCAGTTTA
This sequence comes from Flaveria robusta, assembly GCA_025506415.1. Taxonomy (NCBI): domain Eukaryota; kingdom Viridiplantae; phylum Streptophyta; class Magnoliopsida; order Asterales; family Asteraceae; genus Flaveria; species Flaveria robusta. The sequence goes on from CM046469.1 coordinate 48,909,484, forward strand.
GTGACTAATTTGGGCAAAAATGCATTTGCGTTTGTGTTTTCTGCTAGTTTAGGTTTGAAGTTTTTTGTATGCGATCCTCACTTGAAATGAAGCAAAATTACGTACCTTATGAAGGAATTGCTGTAGTTTGATTTCTATGAGTTATTTAGGATTAGATGGATACTAACATCAAACGGACAGATCTGTTTTATTGTTTCTATCATGTTTCATTTTGCAGTGAGCTATAAAAAGGTTATGTTTCAACTGATTTACCAATACTCACGTTGATTAATGGATATTATGTAACACATGTCCCAACAATGAAACGGTTACAATGCATTGAAGTACTAAAATTTTAAAAGAAAATACTCAAATAACCACCTTCTAATGCATATGCTCTAACTTCTAGTAGCCCTGTTTGGACATCTTATGTCTACCCTGAGTACTTGCAACATATAAAAGAAAATTTGGCTGCGCTAGTTGTTGAGTGTGTGGGTGTGGATTGCAATGCACGAAAGTAATACTTTGAACAATAATGAAGTTAAGTTACATATATAAAAAAGAAAGCAAATTATATTTTCAAAAATCTCTTTGTCGAACACCACTAATAACACAAGAAGAAACAATCAACAAAGATATAAAGAAAAAGCAACAAGGTTTGGGTTTTTATACCGAGTACTCTACAAATATGTTTACAAAACCATACCATATCTGATATAAAAATGATGCACTTGATTCGCAACTCTGAGTGGATCTCAAAATTGGAAGGTGTTCACCACACAACTGCATAATAATAATATCGTACCATATTATATCCTAGGATGTATTCATACGCCTTCCCTTCCAAATGATCAAAAGACTCTTCTATTAACATACAACAAGTCTATAACATAGGCTCTCTCATGAGCACATAATAACGTAACAAGGTGGAGACGTGAATTGATCACACCACCAGGTATGGCGCGCTTCTATTGGTGTCATAATGACATGCCTGTGGTACCTCCTAGGTAGTTGACTTGGTATTCTTATCTGTCACCAATTTAGGGTTTCAAGGCTGCATAAATGAACATGTAATCCAATCATATGACCCACCATCCAAAAAGATTATAAGACAAAGGAAATCAAAAGTTGACAGCAATTTGATAAAGTTTTCAATTAGCTTAAACAATTTCTTTTTCACACAGTTTTTTGAAAAATTTCAAATAACCCACAAAAGTTTAGCTCAAACAAAAAGGAAGCAGATAACATAAAGATGTCATTACGGCTTTCAAACAGGCAATAGTGCTTCTTTTTCTTTTCTTAAACTCACTTGGTAGAGGCACTTAAAGTGAGTTGGGGCTCTCTTTTTTTGTTTGTTTTAGGGCTTGGTTTTGTTGTTTGGACTTCTTTTTTCTTGTTTAAATTCTCTTTTCTGTTTGGGCTCTATTCACATGATCAGTGTTTAATTTGTTATACAGAATTAAGGTATTATACAACTTGCTGTATTAGATTTTTTTAAAATCGAATGATTTAGAAGAATTTTAAAATTTTGATATTAGTTGGATGATCGAATTGCTAATTATATTAGGTGTTTAATTAAGTTTGGGGAGTAGTATTAATTTCTGTTCCTATTATTTATTATTGCACTTTCTTGTCTCAGGCATGTGTTTTATTTGTGTGTAGTCAACGCGAGCTTTTTGCACCTTGGACTGCCTTGTGTTAATGATTTATAGATATAAATAAAAGCATTCATTATCAATTAGTTAGGCTTGGGCAAATGGTATTATGTGATTACAAATTGATATTTTACTCTAGCATCATGTTGTGTATTGTTTATTAGTAATCCAGATATTTCTTAAAACAAAATTTTATAATATGTTTAGTTTTGGTTTATCTCTTAACACTTGGTAGCTTAATGGAGAACTTGATACAAGGATTGGGGCTCCAACTTTCTTCAGTGCACTCTTGAGATACTTTCCTCCTGAAGTAAGTTCTTGTTTTTACCTTGCTGTAATTAGAACTCGTACAACAAATTGTAATTGTAAAATTAAATATTTTATTTCTTAACTTTAATAGCTTTCAGCAAAACTTGGAGCCGGAATACAATATGATAGACGTGAAAAACTTCATTATACCATGCATGGGAAAAAATCATTTCCACTGACTCCTGATGGATTTGTCAGCTTTGTTATTAAGGACGTTGTGATCTTGACAAAGAATTCAAGCAGGTTGTGTATAAACTTGTATAAGCTTTAGTATTTTTTCTTGTTTACTAAACAAACACATCCAAATTTGTAAGTTACATGTACCACAATGATGTATATTTGACTTGGGCAAGATTTTGACATTCTAAATAGGGTATAATGCACTGAATAGAAATGAGCTTTTCACATTTCTTTATTTTGTTAACCAACTTTAAATAAGCGTAAATTGAAGCCAATTAACAATTTATCATTGATTGTATCAATGAATTATGTTCTTAAGTGGTAGCAGATTAGTTTTGTTGCTTTTTCAAAAGTTGATGACGGGAATCTTATTTCTATACTAGCTTTTTTTAATTTAAGGTCAAATTTTTTTTAAATAAATTTTTATATATTTCATTGAACTTTTAAATAGTTATTTGTTTATTTTTTTCCAACAAAAGCATTTTTTTTGCATGTGGCATGGCATGGGATCCATCAAAACCACATCAATAGTTACTGTTAAAATCAATGGAAGTATAGTTGGTTGAAAAAAATCTGAAATAAGACGTAACTGATATACATGTAATGAAGTCTGAAGTTGGTTAGCTGTTGACTTGACATTTGTTAATGATCCTAAACATTGTTGCTTAATAAGACTCGTTAACAATTTACGGCACTATTTTGTGTCTAATTTAGATTTGGTTGCTAAATCAGGAAAAAGTGTTCTTTTCTATTTCATGCAGTTTGTCTTTTTAAATAATGTATCATGGTGTAATGCCAATAAAGAAACTATGAATTCAAGTTTTTTACTTGCTATGAAATTTTTGTATACACATTGTTATGTATTATTATGGTATTCTATATCTTTTAACAGCCAACACCAAGTGGAGCAGCTGAATTGGTTTGGAACATTCTTGATTTTCAGAAAGACCAAGATGTAGGTTGAAAGTTGGCTATGAGATATCTGACAAGGTAATTTAAATTTCTTTAAAAAATGGACGGGTTGGGTAACAAATAATCTTTTAGGGCATGTTGCAATGAGTTGGGGCATGTCGTCTTGAGCCACCAACAAGTTTTATATTTTATTTTATGTTTATAGATGGTTATAAAAAGCCATTCCATTAAAATGATTCGTACTTTGTTTGAATATATTACTTTTAGAGGTTGAAACCATTTGAATAACACCTTGGACCATATTTAACCCATTTGTCCTGTTTCATCTGTAGTTAGGTTTTAGGTTTGACCCATTTAACATGATTAGAGATAAACATATAGAGGAATAGTATGTAATAAAAAGTGACTTTAGTAAAGAAAAAAGTTTACAGAGGGTATTGGGCACAAGCTTTTTGAGATTTTTTGAGCGGAAGGAAGCTGTGGTAAAAATGGTAGGAAGAAAGAGAGCATGACGCATGTACTGATTTACAAACTTTTTGGGTTGGGCACTTGGCTGCATCATTTTTTAATTTTAAATAGATGGTTATCAATATTTTTGCATAATTGCCCACAATGGTGCAACAATGCAAGTATGCAACAATGTTAGAAAAGTGCTACATCACCACGTCTATAGTATTGATGCCCACATTTATAAAAAGGCGTATTAATGTTTGTTTGCACTTTTTACCAGGTCCTCACCGTATGTCTTTGTGTATTTAATACAAAACTAATTTTAAGTAGAAAAGTAAATAACCGGATGAGAACTTGTACTAGCGCGTTGTAGATGTAGTGAGAGAGAGAAAGATATGCGTTTACGTGGTTACAGAACCGCATTTTGTATCATCACAGTTAAAAGTTTAAAACAATAGATACAACTATTAATATGGTTCTCGCAACTTTCTACTTAATTTGGTTGTGTTTTGATACCCTCTATGTAGTATGTTGCATCCTCATGCACTACTATAATGGGATTTGTGGTTAGATAGTTCAAATATGTTTATTTTTTGCTTGTTTATTATCTTGAATTTTTGTAAATTCGTATTGCAGATTCCATATGTACAGGTGAGGGAAAACAATTGGACATTCACTGCTGACGCTAATGGCAAGTGGAATGTGAAATATAACCTATGATTCAAAAATCATGGTATGTGTTTTTTACATGTTTTAATCGCATTAAAAATCTAGAGAAATCAGATAATCCTTGTAGGTTTGTAGAAGCAGCTACTGAAATACGACTGAATTCAGGTTTCCAGAAATATAATGTCGTAACATTTTCATAATCATCATTGCTTATTCGCTTATTTTCTTTTACTCGAATGTATAGAACACAACAAGCACGGTCTTAATGACTTAACATCCTTGGATTGTTTCTCGTTTGGATTTAAGGGAGTGTTTGGGATTGCTTATTAAAATTGTTTATTGTTTTTTTTTTCCTTCCAAACAGGCAGTTTGTGTTTTTTTTTTTTTTTTTTTTAATAAGCTTCAAAATAAGCAATCCCAAACACCCCTAAGCTACTTCAAGGTGCTTATAGTTGGTTTAAGGTTGGAGTGTTTTGCAACATTAACAAAGTTTAAACTGTGTAGTTGGTTTCAAAATGCAATCATGATCGCCTCAGTTTTAGTTGTAGGGTGTTCATTTGGTCTGTTTACAGGCTGAGATCTTTTCATTTAAATGGTACTAAATTGATTTATAACTTATACCAGACTGTTTCCAAAACTGATTTTGTATTTGTTATGGTTGATTTTAAGGTGAAAAACTTGTTTTCAAACCAATTTGTTAATATATTAATGTGTGATGCAAGTCAAAAAACCAAATGATGGTTATTTGTAATAAATATAGTAATAAAACGGGACGACATTGAAACTCAGTATTCATATCTGTTTTTTTTCCTCAAATAGTATATTTCAGAATTTATTTTTAATATATTACTTCTTGATTATAACTCGACAAATTGTTCTCTTATATCTTAACAAATTGAAATATAAGTTGGCTCAGGCTCTAGGCAACACGCTTTTCTATATCATTATCACATATTCACATTAGATTTTTTTTTTTATAACTCATAAACCATGAATATAGTTATTTTTCTTATCTTTCTTATTCTTTTATTTTACTAAATTGTATATTGAATTTGATTGTATATTGAGTTGATTTTTTTATACATTTCTTATGGTTTACATGGTATGATCAGTGCACTCATCCTGCTTATTTCTCACCACTAGCGGTACAATGCTGTGTGAGATGATACTTTCAGCGGTACCGACTGGCCACCTCATCAACCATGTCCTTTGCTCTAGCAATACCCTGCATTCTAACAAGAAAACAAATAGTGACCTAATTGGTTTATAGGTTTTGTTTTCACCATAACAAAGGTGTTAGTTGATACCATTGGGATTTGGGAACACCATCTCACCCTATATTATATTGCTAGTGTGAGAAATGGGCAAACCAGTGGCTGATTATACCATATGAATCATAAGTGATGTACAACAAAATCAATTCATACTATATGTGACAATGATGTGGAATAGAGTGTTAGAATAACCATCATCTAGGTTTAGGCCCGAGTCAACTTAAAAACACATTTCATACTATATGCAAGCCTTTTGGCACTACATGCAAATCGATGACTTAAGCCCTTGTGTTGTTCCCCTTTGATCGCATCGTAGATGGTAGTCAAAGTATGCTTTCTATTCTCTTTATAGAGAATCCCTACCCTGTTTTCTACATCGGCCTCCATCGATATTAAATTTATCTTGCCATTTCTTCTTTATTGACTTGTATGCTCATCACCATCCTCCCTATCCCACCAATGTTTTCTTACTAATCTTATGAGCAAGGTTTTAAATAATCAGCCCTTTGAATATATTAAACGAGGCTTTCCCGATAGAAAGTTGTGTGTGATAGAGATCCCAATTCCATGTATCTGCTTATGCAAGCCTCGCCGTCAGCTTTCACTCAGACAAAAAAGCGAGCGCCTAGCACCAAAGGTTGCTTTACTAAGTAGTATAACGTTAGCGCTTTAAGTTTGTTTGATTGCTCGTTAGTTTTGTTTTCAATAAGGCGGTAATCAAACTAAAGCGTGAACGAGCAAGAATGCCTATAGATAGCGTTTTAGTAATAAGATAGGGTTTTTTTAGGAATCGATTCTTTCATGGAATAGCAAAAGTGCTACTTAATAGTAGAAACTTGGAGAGACAGAGATGGGACTATTTCATATCTGCTAACTCCTAGGATGATATAATAGAAAACAACACAACACAAGTGGGCTGGTAACCTTATCCCTTGTTGTAGTGATACCTTGCGGTCTAACAAAAAAAAAATGAATCGTCATAACCTGATTGAATGATAGGTTTTGCTTTCACCATAACAAAGCTAGTTTATATTCGTCTCTAAAGAGAGATAGGTTTTGCTTTCACCATAACAAAGCTAGTTTATATTCGTCTCTAAAGAGACGCCTTTTCTGATGATCCTTATACTTAGTTGATGACCGAGTAGTGCATGTAGTTTTGATCAATATATATTAACCCGTTACATTTGAGGAAACATGTCATCTTCATGACCACTCTCACTTTTAAATTCCCGCCCAAACCTTCTTCTCCCCTAATTTCTCACACGCGGGTCAACTTACCTGCTTTCTTTTTCTCGGATCCCACACTACCAGTAATATACAATCTTCACTATAAAACCTTACCTTAGATCTTACTTTCTCTTTCTCTTTCTAACTCTCTCATACTGCCACTGTTTTTCACCTTGCGTGTAAGAGGGTTTTTTGACACGTTTTTAGCATACATTATTTATTATATTAACTAGGTTAAAAACTACCCATAATCTCCGTCAATGTAATTAGCATGGTAATGAAATTCAAAATATTAAATTACCTGTGTGAAGATGGTACCTACACATAAGGATTTAAAATCCATAAATTTCGTTGAAGATGTTTCTTCCGGAATTTGCTTATTTAACTTTTTTACAATTTATGATTTTTAATTACTGTAAACAAGTGGATAAAACATCTTGTACTGTATGCATTAAGTATCGTACATTTTGAAGTTTTTTCATAAAAGAAAGGCCGTTTGTTCAAGAATACATATTGATGATTCTTAATTTGTGATGGATTTTTGGCTTTTTATATAAGAAGATTCTTAAATGCATATAATTGTTAAAAGAGTTAAAAGTGATCGCACCATGTGCTTAATGAGTGGTACATGGAGTATAGATTGGTTATGTGATGTGGACCGATCGAACAAGAATGATGGCAATTAAGAAAATAGATTCAAGCACAAGAGATTAACTATAGAGACAAGAGTGGAGCAAGTTTTCTCATTATCCAAGGTAAACTACATGCTAATTAGTACGTCCTAATTATAATTGAAAAAGGAAAAATACGTAAGATGGGGTCAAACTAATGATTTTAGAATTCTAAAAACAATAAGCTTGTGTAATGATAAATTTTATTTCATATTTACTCCTATTGGCTCGAAATGATTGCCAATATTATGCTTTAAAAAGAAAAAAAGAAAAAATAGAAGGAAGAAAAAGAAATAGAAATAAAGGGTCAAAGTGTGGGATCACAATTGAGTATTGACTTTTGATCAGGAGACAACTTGGCCATTCTCCAACTTTCTAACATCTTTTTTGCCTTTTCTTATCGTTTACTTTTTCCTCTTTTCCAACCCTTTTTTTTTTTTGGTTTAAATTACATGCTTTTTGTATTAGTCCCTTTTATAAAAATTAGTTATGATATTTAGTATTCTTTCAATTTAATACTTTTGCCTGTGAGATAAGGCTATAAGCACAGTGCATGGAAGATGATTATATATAGCGAGAAAGGAAAAAAAAACCATTTTTTAAAACTAATTTATTTATAACATTTAAAACAATATATAAGTGTTTATACGAATCTTAAAGTTTTCTACTTAAAAACTAATTATATAATGAATATGAATATACATACACACATATAGAATCTAGTTCTACTAAACATCCTTAAAACCTAAAGATAATAAAAAGTAACTCGAACACTTGATCAAGATCATTTAATGGCTATGTAAGCAGGTAGAAGGGGTTACCAAGCGTACTCACTTAAAAAAAGTGCTGCTGAAAGGTGTAAAATGAAAAAAAAGTAATCATTGCTGACTCTTCTATAACTTTGTTAATTTTTTAGAAAAATACACATAAAATCAAATATTTATTAATCTAAATTTGATTATAATGTTCATATATTTTTTAACAAGAAAGAAAATTTTAAAGCACGTGAAGCTAGCTAGGTACGAAGGTGCATCGGAATGTTATTATCTTTAAGAACACAGTGTGTTTAGGGGTTGTTTTTTTGCCTCTTAATCATTCAAATGTTTGAATGATTAATCATTTAATGGTTCAGAGTGTTTGTTTCGTGAGCAGATTTTTGAATGGTTAAACATTTTTGCCTCTGAATGGTTAACAGTTTTTATCTGAATTGGTTCAACAATTACCTCTGAATAGTTAAATAATATGATAGCTACTAATGATTCAGACCTATTATTGGTTTAGCTATTAATTGTTCAAAACTTTTAATAATTCAATACTTACCTATTTATAAGTTGTCAAACAGGCCTTTAGTCATGTATTAGGTTTAGATGAATTCTTCATCCAATTATTTTTATTTATTTAAAAATAAAAAGAAAATTGGACACGTCTACCCCTAAGCACTCGGACATATGATACCTCATGATTGCTTCTAATGCTTCATAGAAATTTACCCTCATCACAATATGCATGTACGCAAAGGTCAAAGACAAAATATATTAACTAAACATTAGAAAATAAATAATTAAATAGAGCTAAAAAAATTAAATTTATTTTTCATTCTAGGATTTAAAATATATAATGTGAAAGAGGCCAAAAATAAGGTTTTATAAAAAGAAAATATTGAATATTATTTAACAAAAAATTTAAAGAGAATATAAAACTGAGGTGTTGATAATATTTGAAGTCGGGCCCACTCATTTAATTATCTTAGCCTTAACCGTTGCACCGACTCTCAGTAAATGTTGTGCATGCTCTCAAAGTATTTATTGTTAATATAGTTTTACAAAAATGGCAAACGTATTGTTCAAGTAACTGCATTCTTCGTTAATGATAATGTTAGCATTTTTGTCAACAAGAAGATTTAAGCATCTATACATTTAAATACATTAAAAAAATTTTGATGGCAAACTTACATACCGTATGTTTATTTGAAAAAAGTATAATAACACAAGATCGAACTATAAAACTAACATCTTATAAAAGTTTATCAAATTCTTGCAACCCATGTTTAGTTTTAGGGTTAGGAAGTTTCTTTTTCATTTATTTGAAGGAAAATAATTTTTTTAAAATACAACCCCGACTGGCAAGAAACTAACTCAAAATACAACAAAAGAAACAACCAACACCCAAAACAATTAGATGACCCGAACCACAAACTTAAGAGCATTCTACCCCACAAAAACCAAAGGTAAAACCAACAAATCTCACATATAAACGCTCTTCACGAAAATCTCGGGTTAGAAAGTTTTCTCGAGACCAAATCCGAACATCCTTTTATTACTCTTACTCTTAGGGGCTGTTTGGCAATATCTGAATGATTAAGTGCTGAACCAATAAGAGGTCTGAACCATTAATTGCTGAACCATTAAGAGCTAGTATATCGCTTAACTATTCAAAGGCAAATGTCTGACCAATTCAGATAAGAGTTCTTAACCATTCAGCATTAGACCTCTTAACCATTCAGCATTAGTATAATGCTTAACCATTCAGAGGCAAATCTCTGAACCATTCAGACATCTGAACCATTAAGAGGCCGATTAAGAGGTTGCCAAACAGCCCCTTAATTGTAATAGGTGGGATCTTAATTCCTCAAATTTGTGTTGCTCTTATTAAGTGATTGTAATCCCTAAAAAATGCATGATGCATGTTGGGTTATATAATACCACATAATAAATAATGTGTAGAATTATGTTATATAACTAGGTTTAAGCACGCACGTCACTGCGCGGTTTTTGATGGCTCGTTTCGGTAATGTTGTCGCCTGTGAAGATTAGTGGATGATGTTTTTTTTGTTCTAAGTGTTGTTGTTCAGTTTATAAGTATTCATATTTAGGGAGCCATTTACGTGTGAGAATTTTGGTTACAAAATATTTAAACCAACGTTGCATTTCATGTTATCCATAAGAGTTTTAGGAAAGCAAAAAAAAAATAATAAAAAAAAACCCAACTAATAAAAGAAGACAACTGTAGATGTTGTTTAGGTGTAGAAGTTGGATAGATTTGCAGTTAAAAAAAAATGTTGTTTTTTGTAAATTATACAATATGACCTTATAATAAACTCAAATATGTCCACATGCTTTGTAACTTTTTATGTTCTCAATAAATTTATATATTTTTTTTGTAAAGACAGCCACCTCATACCACATGATGACTCCCATAGGCCCCTCACACATCACAAACTGATCATTCGTCGGTTTGAAATCCTTTTTGTTGTTATATCTTAAATGTCTCCGTTAGTTGAATGTAAACAACGCAAGTCCAATTATTGTTGATGTTCATTTTAATTTCATTTTCAAGAATTTGATTACAAGGCTGATTGATTCGTATAGACGTAAAATAATTTGATTCGTATAGACGTAAAATAACGCACATGCTATATGTCCAATGTATTAATATCTTTATATAGTTGTAATCATTATTAGCCTAACTGGTTAACTGGTTAAGGTGAGGTACCCATGATGTGTAAATATTGGGAGGTTATGGTCGGGTTCAAGTCTCACTCTGAGCAAAAATGCTCAGGGTTGAGCCAGTGGGTTTTCTCAGCAATGGGTTTCCTCCTGATGGGGTTGGGGGTGCGGTCTCGGCTGGAAAACGAATAGGTGGGCCCGATTAATATAACACTTATTTTCCGAAGCAAGGTCGCACATTTGTCGTTAAAAAAAGTTGCACATGAGATGAATGAACATTTGATATGACATTATTGTTTCAATTCACAACAAATAATAAACCATAGAGCATAATGTATTTATGCTTGTAGTTTTTACGGTTTGGTTTAGAATCACAATTTTTCTCACGCAATACAATAGTGAATCTGTATATTACAAAATAAAAAATAAAAATTTATTTACAATGATATCAGATTTAATTACATAAAAAAATTGTCATTTGTCGTTGACGCATAAAAGCATAGCCAACCCAAAAGATATCATGATACTCATGAAAGGTTGCGCAGCCTTTTATTAACTAAATAATAATAACAATAACAATTAAATAAATAATGATATATTAACAACAAAATTAAATCTGAAATAAAAGAACCATAATAATAATTATAATAATTAGATAAAATTATATAAATAATAATAATTATTAGCTGATGATGTTTTAACCTTTAAAAGATATTAAGTAAAAAGGGAGTTAGAATGTCATTTTGTTAAGTCGAGGGGTTAACATTAACGTTTAAGGTTTCAAAAAAAAAAAAAAAAAGAATAAAAACAAAAGAAGATAAAGATAAGTGTGTCAAGACCAAACCATTAACCTCCTCTATGGAGGTGTGGGCGCATAAACGCCAAAGCGACTCTCTAGTTTGTTTTCTTTTTAAACAAAATGTTCATAATCTCTACAGTAAATGATAAATTTTGATCAATGAAGGTAAATTTTGATCGATAAAGGTAACTGTTCTTACCGATTTACTAATTTTTGTATATATAATAGAGTTAAAAATATATTACACGAATAAAAATATAGGTCATGTTTAGATTGCATTATTCAACCAATAAACATACCAAACCGACACAATGCACTAAGTTTAGTGGTCCAAATGGATATGCTACAAAAGTTGGTAACTCTTTAATCGTTTGGTTTATTTTTATTATTTTTCTTTATAAAAGTTCAGCCGCAGTTGAAGAAAAATAAATGATTTGAGATGTTGGCAAATGGCAATGCTCACAAAGGAAGTAAAGGCAACACCGACACACTAACTGGGCCCCCACACGCCCATGCCTCCTTACGCATATTTTTTAATGTTAATATTTTCTGAACGTATCTGCATGTGACCTTCCATTTCCACATTTAAATTCTTTATCTTTATGTCAATAAAAACAATATATTATATCATATTTTATAATTTCTCAAAGTAATCATGTTTTTGGCTTTTATTGTTACCTTAAACGTAAAATTTATAGTTATTTTACTATTATTATATAACCTTGCAGGAAAACTTAATAATAACAACAATAATCTAATGATACTAATAAAAGAAAGTGTTTGTAAGACATGACACAACTTTAGACATCTTAATTATTATATATAATAATTTTTAGACACGTGTTTTCATATAAGCCGCTCATCTTATGTTCTGACGATTCTGTTTTATGAGCGAAGACGGCTATGTTGGATGAGAATATTTTTTAAAATTGCTTGGTCAAATGTATATTTTGAGAGAAATATGCGGTGAAATTGACATTTTCTGAAATTTCCCTCTGTTTAATATAAAAAAATTTCGCATGTTAAATGATTTAACTTATTTTTAAAATAAAATTAGTAATTTCACATATAAAAAACAAATGTAATAAACTCAAACTAAAAGAAAATTTAAACCCAGTCACGAGCAATCAAAAACTTGTTTATGCCTAAAGGCTTAACACCAAACCCCAGCCAAGGAACATTGCCACAATGGTGGTCTTGACCTTTCGTCCATGATGTGCCAAGCGGCATCCTTGAGTTTAAAAAACCTATGTAAGAGGGTGGGTGTGGTAGCAATATTGACAACACCACCTAGGATTTGTATGGGGAACACCACCCCCCACCATCGCCCATCGCTGATAGACCCGTAGTTTCCGGTTTAATGATAGCCAATTAAAGACATTATCATGACTTGATGGTAAGAAAACTTGGGCACCTCCCACATCATCGACTAGCTTAAAATTTCTAAAAGAAAATTTAAGTCTATAAATACTCAATAATGAACCAGTTTATTTTTACACTAAACCTTGAAATCTAAAAAACACTTTCTCAATTGCTAAAAATGGCCTTAAGATCCTCCAACGATCATAAGTGGCAAAAAAATAAAAGCAAAAACCTAATCTAGGACTCGATCATGGAAGATTGCTACAAAACACCCGTTCGAGTGCTTCCCCAATTAGTATGGAATCCCCACCAACAATCGAGTATTGACCTCTGGTTCTACCATGAAGAAGCCAAGGTCATGGAGTGGCGTAGAAGAACAAGCGTTGGCGAAAATTTAAGTCCAAATAACTGAAGTCTTGATAATCAGAATTCAACAGCAATCAGATAGATTTTTTCGGTTGTATTTTTAGTAATAGTGTATAAAAGTAACAATTTTTATACTTGTAAGCCTCTAAATGCTTTTTTTATGTGTCATACGTCTTTTACTTTTATCTTATCTTTTTGGTTAATAACTAAATTTGTCTCACACCTAGTAAATACATATATATTAAGATAGAGACATGTTCAATACAAATAAATTTTTAGTAAATAATAACAATAAGGTTTTTGTAAGTGAGTTGTGAAGGGAGAATGAAAGATCATTGTACGGTTACATAATTTAAAGTTTAGAATACAAAATGTTCTTTTTCATATAGCGCGATGATAAACTTATCATGCAAGAATTATCTTACATTATCATGGTAATTATCACGCATAAATGATAAGATTATCACGCACGCAAATGACCTGAGCTGCACACTGTGATGATCAAAGACTCAAATCAACGTGCGCAAAGCACGCGAGATATATTTTTTGTATTTTAGGTTTTCAAATGCAAGTTAATGATGCAATTACTCGCGCAACGTGCGCACGGGATCGTTAGTAGTATTTATAATTAAAAAGGATATAACCTGAATAAAGGGTTTTCAAGATTCAATGCTTTCAATTCATGTACCAAGTTTCAGAAGCTTAAAGTTTTGAATTTTACCCTCTGAAATCCTAGGGTTTATCAGATCTGGTGGAGCCTCCTCCATAATTTAAAGTCGGTGGTGTAGTCTGTGAAATCACACGTACTTTCTATATATACATATATATGTATATATTCTCCGGAATTTCCGGCGGCAGATCTACACACTGACGGTGGCGGTGGTTCGAGGTAAATCTCATTTTTCCACCATTAAATGCATTAAAACTTATCCCAAAGTCATTCATCGTCTTCCAATTCAATAATATTCTTCTATGTGTGTGTGAAAATAAAATCGTGTTGTAGGAAAGTCGTCAGTAATTGATGAAGTTCAGTGTTCGATTAAACAATTGATTAAATTAATCAATTTGAGGTGCATCTCCATTGATTGACCTTGTGTTCTTAATTAATTACGATTATCTAATTAGCGCGTTTAAGTTGACATTAATCCATCACGCATCTAGTCCACTCTGGTCATCAATGTGTGTATTAATGTCAATTAATGCATAAAATATGGTTCTCTCTCTTAGTGTCTATCTTTCATCTTATTATAGAGTGCAAGTGACTGGTGTCTTGTGATTGGATCCATTTGCAAGATCAAATACCCCTGTTTCTGATTTCTTAATTGGTGCAAAAACTCTCACTAGTGTGCTTATAGCGTGCCTGTGTGTTCTTGGCTGAGAGATTATCTCTGAAGTCATGAAGTAAATTACTGCCAAAATTTTGGCTTGCTTTATTGATTTCTGCTTAATAGTGCATATCTTGTATCTGGTTAAGGTAAACAAGTTGTTATTTTCCATTATGCAAAGTTTGCATTTGATATTTTTTTTTTCAGAATTGTGTGTGTAATTCTGTCCTATTATGCGAATTTCAATTAATTCTATTGATTACTTATGCTCGGAGTGTAGGATCTTGGTGAGTTGTTTTTGAAAAGTGTATGAAATTGCTTTAGATTTATTGGATCTAGTGGAGTGATTCTATGAACGGATCTTGTGCTAACTTGTTTGCGGTGAATATTGAATATGTTATCATTTTTCATGAAATTAAGTTTTTATAATATGATTTTGTTGGTTTAAATGCAGGAAATGTCCCGGCCACTCCATCGAGGTGTTTCAGGAGGGGAAGACTTTCAGGAAATATTCAAGATTATTTGGAAGACTCTCAAATGAAGATTAAAAGTGATAAAGAAGATTTGGATAGAATTTCAAAAACATCAACTGATCATGTTTCGTTGTCTTTAAGAAATCCATTCCAATTCCTATTTTCAGAAAACTCATCTTCCAAACAAGACTCAATTGAAAATGGATTTGTACATTCTGATCCGTTTACGTCCTCAACTTCAAGAAACCGCCATATGCTGACTCTACTACTTCTTAAGTTAAGTTTAGTTGTGATTGTGATCCTTGGTCTAACTATGTCGGTGTTGTGGACAATTTCACTCACACCAGCTTCTAAAAGTCCTGCGATTCGTGGTTATAGGCGGCTGCAAGAACAACTTGTGTCAGATTTATGGGACATTGGTGAGTTGTCACTTGGTGCAACTAGATTCAAAGATTCTGAGTTTTGTTCTCCAGAATTTGAAAATTTTGTACCTTGTTTTAATGTTACCGAAAATCTTGAGTTGGGTTTAAACGAAGGGAAAGAGTTTGACCGTCGATGTGGGCCCATGTCAAAACAGAATTGTTTAATTCTTGCTCCACCTAAATATAAAATTCCTCATAGGTGGCCTACTGGAAGAGATGTAATCTGGATTGATAATGTTAAAATTACTGCACAGGAGGTACTTTCATCTGGAAGCTTGACGAAGAGGTTGGTAAAATCTGTAATTAAATTTTAGGTGATGTTTGGATTTGTTTTTATAACTGAATTTCTGATTACTCCATCTTATAGTATTAATTATCAGATTTAATGTTTTTACAGTCTATATAATAAGTTTTTGGTGATTAGTTTCATGATTGTTGCAAGTAAACTATGGTCAAAGGGGTAAAACAGAGTTACCTAATTACCCGTCCTTTTAACCTAAGTTGAGAGACTTTTCCTCACATCTTGCAAGACGTACTGTGGGTCATTGTTACAAAAAACTGTCTTGTTTGGTTATTTTATATATCCATTGTCTTTAATAATCCTAATTTGTTCTGATTATAACAAATTCCAAGGACAAAAGCATGTCCTGGCACCATCTCATACACTGCTACACCGGTTACTACAACGGATATCTGATTCTGATTATTCAAAATCTCATAATCTATTTTAAAACTCATATAGTCATATCCAAATACCCCCACTAGCTAAAATAGATACAAGGACAATTTTTTATGTTCAAACTTGTCCATCATCTTACTTTTCTATTATTACAAATCTTACAGGATGATGATGTTGGATGAAGATCAAATATCATTTAGTTTTGCATCTTCTATGGTAGATGATAATATCGAAGATTACTCTCATCAAATTGCAGAAATGATTGGTTTAAGAAACGAATCATATCTTGTACAAGCTGGAGTAAGTAAACCTGTAAAAGTCACTCTTAATCCATTATTCATGTCATTTTAATGAAAATGCATGGTTTTGTGACAGTTTTCATCCTTTCTGTTTTCAGGTGAGAACTGTATTGGATATAGGTTGTGGTTATGGTAGCTTGGGAGCACATTTATTTCCAAAACAACTTTTAACAATGTGTATTGCAAATTATGAATCTTCGGGTAGTCAAGTCGAAATAGCACTCGAACGTGGTCTCCCAGCTATTGTTGGTTCTTTTGCTTCGAAACAGTTGCCGTTTCCGTCACTTTCATTTGACATGATACATAGTGCATGGGATGGTATTGAATGGGATAAAAAAGGTATATATTTTATTCTTATTAAGACAGATTGCAGAATAGACAGGACTTTTCACCTTTTACTGATTGGTTACCAACTTTATATTTTTTGCAAAATAGAAATGAACTTGCTGTTTATTACCAAATTTTGCAATCAAGTTGCATTTTGCTACCAACTGTAGCAGATCATTTTTTGTTGCCACCTCCCTCGTCACTCTATCGTGTATGAATATATGTCGTGTGATATCTGATTTGGCATTTAATAATTATTTTCATATATGAGTTTTTTAAATTTTTGTTGACACAATGTATTTCTTTTTCATGTAATCTGATGTGGTGGCTTGCAAACATCAGCCATTTTCAATTAAAATCAGTTAGAATAAGGCCCTGTTGCTAAAATCGATAATGGATTGTTGGTTGGTCTCTATTTGGCCTCCAATTTAAAGTTGGTCGCTGAAGCGCGAAAATATTGTTAAGCTTGTTTTTTATTTCATGCAGTTTTCCTTTTGTCATATTTGTATTTCTTTCTTGATTTCATGAACAGTTAGTTTAGATCTAATCTTTATGTTTCTTTGTCTGATTCGTTACAGATGGCATATATTTGATAGAGGTTGACCGAGTTTTGAGGCCTGGTGGATACTTTGTTTGGACGTCACCATTTGCTAACACCCCAGCTTCTGTTCGTGATAAAGAGAACTTAAAAAAATGGGATTATGTCCGTAATTTTGCTAAAGATCTGTGTTGGGATTTATTAGCACAACAAGATAAAACAGTAGTGTGGAAAAAACCTAGCAAGAAAAATTGTTATGTTTCTAGGTATATCTATCTCTATTTGAAATTTTAAGTGCGTTACACTCTATATCTTTATAGATTTAGTACAAGTGACAGGATGGGTTGATTGACGGGTTGGGTAATGGGTTGAGCTGGGTTGAAACAAGTCATTTATAAGCAGGTCAGACCATGTTGGTTTGACCTGCAAATACACTTTGTCCATTTTCTATGTTTCTATAGATTACCAATGGGTCAAAAGAGGTTGTATGTATTAATGTAGACTTTTGATGACTTTGAACCCGCTTGACCTGTTTTAGATAGAACACAAACCAAATCATAAAAAAATTACAACTTTTGAGTTATCATAATCTTGTCCTTGTAATACTGTAATTAATAGGAAACACGGGTCAGGTCCTTTAATTTGCAAAGAGGGCCATGATGTTGAATCTCCATATTACCATTCACTTGAGGCGTGCATTGGTGGGACCCGTAGCCGGAGATGGATTCCTATTGAGGAAAGGGCCATCTGGCCTTCTAGAGCTACCTTGAGCTCCAAGGAACTTGCGGTTCATGGTAATCTTATATTATATTTGCATGTCTACATCAAAATTCTGGGCAAGGGTCACTAAATAGTAATCAAGTTTCACCATTGTTCCACCTAGGTCACTCAAAACTTTTTTCATAATAGGTTTAACTGTTTAACCACTCTAGCTTCAATTTGATTCAATTTTGTGAAATACTTTGAAAATTTGACCTGCCACGTGTAATGTGCGCTTATATATGCCTACTCGGCATGCCAATGGTGTAAACTAGCTTACATGGCATCCGACTTATGAATTTAGTAATCAACCACCGTTGAGCTGAAGTTACCTTTAAATTGCTGACATGGCACTCGTTGATGTCCATGCCACTCGCCACATAAGATGACACATACCCATATATACTTAAGTGAAACAAAATATTTTTATTTGCAAAAAATGATATTATTAAAAGAATATTTTTAAAAACAAATTATATGTCACTTTTGGTGTATATATATACTAAAACGATAAATAAGATGCCACATCAACAATATTTGAGAAATCAGCAAAAAATGACAAGTCATTTGTGGCTATAGTCGTTAAGAAGCTGGAAGTTGGTATCTATTTTGGGCTGATTGAAAGTTATGCTAAAACTTACAATTTTGTGATGTGATCTCTAATAACAAATAAAGAAATGATTTCACATATTTTTATATGCTTTTCTCAGGTGTACTTCCGGATGACTTTATGGAAGACAATATTAATTGGAGGTCAACAGTTGGAGATTACTGGTCTCTACTATCCCCACTAATATTTTCAGATCACCCAAAGAGACCTGGTGATGAGGACCCTATTCCACCTAATTATATGGTTAGAAATGTGTTGGACATGAACGCACATTTTGGTGGTTTTAATTCTGCTTTGTTGGATGCTAGAAAATCTGTTTGGGTGATGAATGTAGTGCCGACTAGTGGGGTCAACCACCTTCCACTTATCCTAGACAGGGGATTTGTCGGCGTACTACATGATTGGTATGCTATATAGTTTCTTTACTTTGAATTAGAGGAGGCAATATAGGCGGTTTTGTTGATACTTTTTTTTGTCCATCTTGGATTTTTGGGACAATGTATGTGGAAGACACCTAAGAGTTGACTTTTTTTCCATTGAGTTCACTCATTTATTTAAACTACTTTATAACATTTTTGGCCAAAAAGATGATGAAAATGGCCTTTAATTTTTTCTAAAGGCAAAAATATCTTTGATGAGGTGTTAACATAATAGCATGTTATTAGTTAAATTGTTGATTTTCCAAAAAAGTTAAAAGGCTTTTTCATCATAAGGCATGTTTTTGGTCGAAATTGGATAAAAGTCAAAACAGCCCACATTGGGTTAACCAACAACGGTTATATTTTTAAGGGCTCTCTACATGAAAAGGTAACGAACTCTGGTCCAACTTTTGTTTTGCGGAACCTACTTAATAGTTAATATATCGAAAAAAAAACCCATCAATGTTTGAAAAACCATTTTAAGTCATTACCTTTCATTATTTGGTTTCCTGGGTCAACATCAGAAAAAGGTCAACATGGTCATAACTTACCAACACCTTTACTGTTTAAAGTTCTCTAAGTTGGAAAATTTGAAAGCTGGTTACCTTACATAAAGTATTTTGACTTTGTCCAGATTTCCACCTCTAAATGAAATCATTGTACGAAAGTGCTAAAAATCATTATAATTACTTATTTCATTTCTGATGAATGTTTTCATTAGGTGTGAAGCATTTCCAACTTACCCTAGAACTTATGATTTGGTGCATGCTGATGGACTTTTATCCCTTCAAACTGTAAAACAGTCTCGTTGCAGCATGCTTGATCTTCTTTATGAAATTGACCGGTTACTCCGTCCAGAGGTAAGTATCTTGATTAATTATTTTAGATTTTACAAGCAAAATACTATAGATGAAGTGGCTTGTTGATGCAAGGGTATGGTGCATGGATACAAGATTTATCATTTATATGTGTTTAATTCTGCCTGTGCCATTTTTTAATCTGATTATGTGATATTATGTAATTTAAATGAGATAGGCATCCTTGATTAAATGGTCTATAGAAGAATGTGTTTGGATGTGCAGTTGTTGTTTGAAGTTGTCATAAGTTGTTTAGCGTTTGTCAAATATGTTTATAAGAAACTAGTAGATAAATTGGCAAACAACGTTCTTGTGAAAAAAGAGACGCTTCCCATCTCAACTCAGCATTGTGACATGTTTACCAAGTTTTCAAGTTAATGTTGACCCGATGCAAATCCAAAGCAAAATCTTTATATCTAAACACTAAAACTATTGCAATTTCAACTTCAAGTTTAAGCATACATTTCTGGTCTTAATCTCTGTTCTTATTATGACGTGAATTTTCTGTATTGCTAATCATTATTATGAACATAAAACACAGGGTTGGGTGATACTACGCGACACAACTTCTCTCATTGAATCAGCAAGAGCCATCGTGTCTAGATTAAAATGGGAAGCACGAGTTGTGGAAATTGAGAGTAACAATGATGAAAAACTCCTCGTGTGCCAAAAACCGTTGATAAGAAGCCTAATAAATTCATTCTGACAATACTATTCAATATTCATTTTTCATCGTGTTTGAGCAGTTTATAATTCATCAATCTGAAAGTACTTTTGGGCACTGAAGGGGACTTAAAGTTATACTTATAGGTGACACTAAAGAGAGAAAAAGGCCTCTGCTGATGTGGACGTAGGGGCCGGTGTAATTACACAAAAAGTAAAGGTATGGGTATACGTGAAGCTAGCTTATCGCCTTTTGTCTCTTAAGCATACGACTATACGATTTCATGCATTTAGTGGTTATAAGGTAAGATGATGTTCGTATATAGACAAGAGGTTTGATGTAAGCAAGTATTGTTTTTTGATGCTGTTGACAATATTCTTTTGATTCATAATACTTGAAATTCTATTCTTTTTATGTTTTGCTATAAAAAATCATTGGTTTTGAGATTTATGTCCTTTGGACTTTGAGTATTAAAACTTTAGATCATTGACTGTAGAGTTCAATGTGACTGGTGTGACCTTCTTAACTTTCACAATCTTCCCAGGAACCGAATGATCATTAACATGTTCCACACTTGATCAAAACGAATTAAACGACCAACAAAGGACAATTACGAAGATTTTGATACACACACAAAGAACAAACATATTGATCGGAATGATGGTAATTAGATCGAATGTTTGACATTTATTATCTTGAATCGCCGCACGAACAGTTCGGTGATAATTTTTTTTAACGGTAAATGTGTGACTCTGGTTTGGAGGATAAGTGTTTTTTAATTAGGTTTATATATTTGTTTTTCAGTTGGAACCGCACCTCCAATTCCCTTAGCAGAAAACTTATGATTGGAAAAACATCTGTCTCAACGTTGAGCATTTTGCTCAAAATGAGACTATATATTTACATTTACATGTTATAAATACCTCACCTTAACCACGTGAATTAAATATCATTGGTGTTTGATTATAACCGTTAAACATTGTTCCAGACTACTAGACATCGTTTAATGTAGGGGTGAGGTGGAAATCGGTATTCCCGATATAAACCGATACTCGTACCTATATTTACCCGATAAGCGATCCCGTATTATATAAATTAATTGGTACTCTGTACCTATATTAGTAAAGTATCAGTATCAGGATTAGTCTTGGTATAGGCCAAGGGTACCCGAACATAGCAATACCGAACCGAGCCTCCCACAAATCTAACTTAATAACCTATAAAATAGCTTTGACATACATCAATTCGTCAAAAAGTGGTTGCAATCTTTGGCATCTTCACAATTCCAATCCATTCAATCGTTGGGTGCTAAGTTGCTTCATGAATCCTTTCTCTAATCCAGTCCCTGTTATTCTTCTTCACAAGTAAGCTTGCTTTTTAAGTTCAATTCTCAAATTCTCAAAACAAACCTAATCATTAATCAATAAATCAAAGCAAATCTTATTTTTAATACTAAGATTATTACACACTCTTAGTACACTGCACTTTGTATTTTCTCATTATTGTATCACTTAGTTGTAATTTCCTATTATTATGGGTTGTATTTATAACTTTGTTGTTTAATTATAGCTTCTAGCTCCTACTCATTTTGTAAGGAGATTAAACATTCTCATGGTATCATACGCCTTAAGTTCCTGACCCTTTCCCTTCCTCTTCCTCCATTGCTTCCCTTTGTCTCTTTCGATCAACCTCCCTCCTCTCATGGCAGCCTCATTTTCTTCTTCCCAAGATACTTCTCTACCCATGAATACTATGATCACAATCAAGTTAACATCTTCCAACTATCTCCTATGGAAGAATCAACGACTTCCTCTCCTTGCTTATCAGAATTTACTTACCCATATTGATGGTACTGTCGTCCCACCCCTCCCCGAGATCATCACCAATGGCAAAGCTGCACCCAATCCTGTATACGCTACCTGGTTATCTGCTGATCTACGAGCTCTTATTCTTCCTCGGACTTCTCTATCTGAAGAGGCTTTCTCCGAAATAGTTGGTCTTTCGTCCGCTCGGCAGATTTGGCTTGCCCTCGAAACTGCCTACAACAACTCTTCGGTTGAAAGGGTTCAAACTCTTCGTGATCAGTTACACCAACTTTCGAAAGGTACGTCCACTATTACGAATTTCGGTCACAAATTCAAATCTATTTGTGATCAACTCTTGGCCATCAGTCATCCGGTCGATGAATGTGACAAAGTTCATTGGTTTTTATGTGGACTCGGAGCGCCTTTTGAAACATTCTCCACATCTGTTCGGGCTTCTCGAATCCATCCTAATAACTTTTGGATATCCTTGCACAAGTCGAGGGCCTTGAAATGTTTCTGAAATCGATTCATGGATCTACCATACCACCTGTGGCTTTCAATGCCAAATCTCGACCAAACAACTCTACTAGGGGTCGTGGTGGTCGGTTTTTTCGCGGGGGTCGTGACCACGGTAGACGCCCTCCTCCTTGTCAGTTATGTCGCAAAGACGGTCGCTACGCTAATGCTTGCCCGCATCTTGCAACATATGCTAAAAATACCCCTGTCGTAGACAATGAATTGGCTAAAGCATTTCATGCATAGTGTCACGTCAACTCTTCTATAGGTAATAGTAAGGTAGACGGTTACTACGCTAATGCTTGCCCGCATTATGTATGTTTTTTCAGTCACATCGAGCAATTCTATAGGTAATAGTCCAGCTATAATACTTGTAAGGGTTCTTCGCTTTCACAACAAAAACTGAACTTTTATGTAGTTCTATGGCTTTCTTTTCCATTTCACTAGACTGAAGCTAAATCCCTTCAAATTTCAGGTTCATAGCTAAATATGGCCCACACAAGTATTATTATATGCGAAAAGTGGATATGAGACTCTTAGGCGTTTTATCTTATATGCGAAACCATCAAAACTTCCTAGTTTTGAATTAAAAGCAATTAATTTTTTTTATTATATTATTACTTTCCTTGATTAAAGCCTTCAATCCATACAAGTCGGCAAATTCTATATCACATATCTTTGTATGTGATTACCATCCAAATTCGCCATCAACATCACCGCTTCCTTTCGCAGAGCAGATCATTGTCATCATCGCATTCTTCTGCAGAATGCATATCATCATCATCATCATCATCATCATTATCGCATCCTTCTGTTAAGAGCCGGAATCGATCATCTCCAAAGGTATGGTCAGCCATGTTTCCCCAAATTGATTCCATCCTTACATTACTCGGGTTATTCTTGTGTTCTTCAGATAACTATATTTGTAATTTTATAGTTTGATTAATATCAAATTAACCAATTTTGATCTCCCATCAGCCCAAAAAATATTTCTTGGAGACCCTTTATCAAATAAATCCACTAGAAAATAAAAATTACGATCTTCTATTACTTTATCTTGAAAATATTTAATAAGCTCATAGAACTCCTTGCCTTTGTAGTGATTTCGCTTCTTAGCTAAGATATCAGCATATTGTTTTGATGTAACATCATTTTCAAGTGGACCTTTTATTGTATTCACGACCTTCTTGATTTGACAAGGTCTCAACCTAGATTGACCCAGTTCCGACATTAGAGATTTCCAAGCCAATGTTCGGTGAAACTTCCCATGAGAACGATGTTTCATTACTTTGGTTGGAGTAGTAGTTCGGTCATGATTGTGAACATCGTAAAACATATCCACTAACCATTTCCCATTTTTACTTTTTGAAATCCGAATAAATGCTTTACATCCGGTTCTTAAATCCCTACGACATTTCTTTATATCACCTCCTGAACCATTACACTTAAAATCTTTGAAACCCTCTTTGTTGCATACATATTTCTTTCGATAGGGCTTATTTGTTGTCTTATTTTTAAAACTACAATAAATACATATTCCAAATCCATGTAAAAAAGCATAACGATTATAGAACTCATATGTCTTGTCTGGACTATCAAAAACCTTTCCTATTACATCATTCTCCTCTTTCTCAAACCCAACAACCGCATTCACATCATTGTCTTTCTCTATTTCAACGTCTGAACTATCGATTAGATTTATTTCTATACCTTTCTCTTCTACTTGAAGTGGTAAACTTTCATTCTGTACATCCTAGTAAAAAATAATTATCAATTCTCATATGCAAAAATCACTAATCAGTCATCAAAATCTACATTCAAATACTTATACATACTAACCTCATTGATGAAAAGATCAAAAGCAATTACAGCCATCCACATATGATGGATCAATGATATCTTATTTTTCAAATTGAGAGATTTACGAATACTTCATTATCTGCCACTTATTGATATCAAGACCATTGTGATTAATTAAAACATAGTTGAATAAAGAACAAGTAAATACATATAACATGCTTTATACTTGAACTGCAAACTTGTTTAAAAAAATACAATTGTGAGCACTAAACGAAGAAAATTGGTTATGAGGGGGTTTTGTTGTGAAGAACACACCTGAGTAATAAAATCATACCTTGTGTCCGTCTAAAGAATGCGATGGTGATGATAATCAGTTCTGGCTCGTAACAGAAGGATGCGATGATGATGATGATCTGCAGAAGAATGCGATGATGATGATGATCTGCTCTGCGAAAGGATGCGGTGATGTTGATGATGAATTTGGTTAGTAATCAAAATCAATTGCCGACTTCTATGGATTGAAGGAGAATTAGGGAAAGGAATAATATAATAAAAATAAATTGCTTTTAATTCAAAACTACGTAGTTTTGATAGTTTCGCATATAAGGTTAGACGCCTAACAGCCCCGCATTCACTTTTCCCATATTATATTGTAGAGGTTTATACTTCATAGCTAATTATTTTTTTTGCATTTGACTATGAAGTCATTCAAATTTAACCTTTTACAAATCATAGTATTCTAAGTAAAATTGTCTAGCATATATTTATATAGAATGGAAATTGATTTGATATTCTTTAGTTTTGCATTGGTTTGGTTTTCTTTATTTATGCATTAGTTTGGTTTTATTTTGAATTTCATAACTTGTATTATTCATATTTATTATGGTGGTGTTTGTTTTTCTAAAAAAAGTCTGAACAGACTCTTCTGTGTGCACCACGTAAACCGTACGCAGATATTATCATCTACAGATTGTTTGATATTTCAAATATATTTCATTAAAACACGTATGCGCGAGTTCTTCTAGGTGCATATACAGTCAATTCTAGGGTTTACAGAGGGTTAAATGTAACATTTGACCCATTTTGAAATCCAAACCCGAACCTGTTTGAAGACAAATCTTGTAAATCAAGTTCATTAATTACTCATTTTATTTGTTTTAATGTATTGTTATTTATTCAATTAATAACAATTTAATATAATTTTATGATTTATAAACTAAATTTAATAAATTTATAAAGATTACTGTTAATGATGAGATTTTAATCATCTTAAATTAAGTTATAAATGTTTTACAGGGTTTATAACCTTCATAAACTTTTAACAAATAAATAATTTGTTTGATTATTAAAATTTGGATTTTTTTAAGTTTAGGGTTGTGAATGCAAATTTTGAAACTTTATTAAAAACGTTTTTATATAAAATAACAACAATAACAAAGTACAAGGGCCAAAGTGTAAATTAAAAATAACAACTCAACCCCTACCCTTTCGGCCTGTTTCTCCGGCGACCTCTCTGGCCAACCGTCGGTGAACCCCAAAAACCTCCAAACCCATCAATTTCAATTCAATCAAACTTGCCCAACACCCTCGTTTTTATGTTTCGAACCTTAAACCCACCTCAAATCGAATTATTCAAACCATTTAAGCATGTTCTAATCGAAACCGATTTACCATTCAAACCCAAATCAAATCCTTACTCGAAACATACAAATCGATTCAATAAATTATTGATAACGCATCTGTGATCGTTGAAATAATGATAATCAAATCAATTGGAACATGTAACTGTGCGATTCATATCAATTTCAAATCGAAACATCCGAATCAAATGCATTAACTTGATCGAAGTGAAATAGTTGAAATTGAACCCATATAATAGAGGGGAAACCTTCGAATCTGTTCCCAGGAACTTTCTGAAACCCTTAATTACACACATAACACTCACTCATCGCCTTTGAATACCATCATTCATCTTGAACCTACAATTAGTTGAGCTCCGCATTCAGAACAATTTCAACTGAAATTGATTGAGGAATTACATTTTTCATTATCAATTGAAGCTTAGAACATGGTTAATTTGCATCATATCATCATCACCATTTCCAAATCGACTCCTATATATGTCGCGACTACCCTTCTTAATGTTTATAATCAATTCGATCTCAAATCAGGTGATTAATCACACTCACACACTTAAACATGAATAATCAAAGCCGCATGTTTATTGTTGTTAACATACTCGTTTTGGGGTTCAATTGAGTTCCTATTTTAATTTGGGGGATTTAAGTGATAATTACTTTTATCAATAAAAAATCGATTCATAACAAATTATGGGCTTACAGACCATTTGTTAACACTCATCACCATCATGCGGGTGACCCGGGTTCGACCCTGGGCATCTTATTTATTTTTTTGAAATTTAATTTTCAATCATTTTAATTTTCAAAAACTATTAATATATTATTTTATTTTTTCAATGTTTATATAAATTCTGAAATATTCAAAATCATATAATTTTCTATTTTTTTATTTTTTTCAATGTTTTAATATTGTAAACCATTATAAAAATAATTTAAAATTTTTATACTTAATAAAATGATTTTAAATCTAACCTAAATTATTTCTAAATACTTTGCAAACCATTTAAATAATAATTATTTAATTAATAATTTTGAAAAATTTTAAATAATTAATTAAAAATTTTTCTTTTTCACACTTTGATACTAAATCTATATTTAATCAATTAATATATATTAAATATTTGAGTAATATTTAATTGTGCAATTTCACTAATGATTCACTATTATTTTCAAACTTAATTACTTAATCAATTTATTTTATTTTATTTAATCAAGATAAATTGGTAATATTATTTATTCAAATCCAAATCCCAATTGAAATCCTAATTCATGTCTCGTCTTTAAATCATTATTATCCTAATCTTAGGACACCACTCTTAGGTTAACCGTGTGGAAAACTATTATTGTCTAATCTTGCAAATCATTGTTCAAATCATAACCTATGAGTATTCATAGCCTATTTTATGTTTTATTATTTGAAAAAATCATGTAATTTATATTCAGTCATTGTTATTAATTGTTATTTTAATTTAAAATTCAATTCAAGATATGCTATGTTATTACTTGTAATTATTTGTGTACAGTTAGATAAACTAAATGATAACACAATCAATTATTAATTCAGTCATGGTAACAACGATAAATTTATTAGTTTGACAAACCCATCCAATATAAATATTCGAGTGGTGATTAGAACCATATTCAATCAATCAATCATAAGGCTTTGTCTGCGGATCGAGTCAATTCAATCATTTGATTTGATTGTGTTTGGTTTGTCTTTTATGTTACGCTATTGCATTTAAAAGTCTTGACATTGCCATGTGAATTGAATTGAATTGATTTTCAATCATTTAATCAATCTATATATGTATTCAAAACTATGCTTACTCACCGGTTAATTTGTTAGCTGACTCGTTACTTATTCACATGATTTCAGGAATGCATATTAATGGACTTCTTAATGCATATTTAGGGCTTGAACTTAGTCAAAATTAAAGACAAATTTTGTTATGTTTACTTGTGTTTATTTTTGATTGTTACGTATTGTTTAGTTAGTCTTATTCAATGAAAATGACATTTGATATTATTTTAATTTATTTAATTTCATATGCAATGAACAATCGATTACATTTCATCCGTTCCAATGATTTCACCATCGGTTGGGGTGTGGCATTAAACACCACCACCAACCACTGTTCACCACCACCACCTACCGTCCACCACCACTACCCATCACCCACCATCCACCACCACCGTCCACCACCACCACCTCCCATCACCCACCTTCCACCACCACCACCACCACCGTCCACAACCACCACCGTCCAGCACCGCCGTCCACCACCACCATCACCACCGTCTGTACACCACCATCAATTTATTTTAGTAGTCTATAGACGTAAAAAACAAACACTCTTTTTCTTGCAGACTGCAAAGGTTTGGTCCAACTCTTCTTCTATAGATTTCTGCAGATGTGGTTCGCAGACTGGAGACATTTTACCTTTAAAAACAAACCGCACCTATGTTTCTTTATTTGATCTTGTACATTAAATTTAGATGGATTCGAATCATGTTCAAATCTTATCGAGTGAGGAGTCTCGTGGTCAGAAAAGTGATGACTCATGATGAGAAAAGAAAGAGATTATGAGACCAAAAGAAGCAAAAGAAACAGAAGATTATTTTATAGACAGGGAGGGGAATAAAAAGACAAAATGTATGCATTGCTCTAATGTATTAGCTGTGAACCCATATATAAACAAAATACTAGGATTAAAATGCCACATTAAGTCATGTGCAAAGCATCCTGCTCGGTTAAAATATCAAAGCAACCTAGAGATAGTATTTGATTTTTACAAATTAGCAAAAGAAACCCGGAAGTTCAAACAAAATTAAACAAAAAAACGTTGAACCATCATCACAAGGAGATAACGATTTTTTAAAGGGTTAATGGATTTAAATACTCCCAACTATTTAGAATTGGCCGCTGCCACCCCCAAGTATCATTTTGACGAATATAATTCCGAAGTAAACACTTCGGTGTTTGTATCACCGGCCGTTTGTCAAAACCCTAACAAATGATATAAAATATATGACACAATGAACGTATATGACACAATAAGCTGATTTATTTGACACAATGACCAAAATAAATCAGCTCATTTGTTAGGGTTTTGACAAATGACGGGTGATACAGACACCGAAGTGTTTAATTGGGAGTTATATTCGCCAAAATGATACTTGGGGATGGCAGCGGCCAATTTCCAATAGTTGGGAGTATTTAAATCCATTAATATTTTTTTAAATGACTTCAAACTAGATTGTGGATTTACAGTGTACAACACCAAGACGGAACGTCAAAGGTATCTTGAGGATAAGGAGGAGGACGGTTACTACATTTGAGATTTTACAATTGGGCGGGGGGGGGGGGGGGAGGGGGAGGTTATTCTTCAAAGTACCTAATATTACTCAAAATGATTAAAGGTATGTCAAAATATATATTCTTAATAATTACTTTTAACCTTTTAATTAATAATTTTTTCTGATTATTTTTGTATATTTTTTTAGTCATTCAAGTTTCAGTGTAGTTTTCAAGTCAGCTTTTAGTATGGGTGGAAGAGTTGTGGCAACACATAAAAGTTCGCTTTCCCCTCCGGTTCTTGAAGCACTAATATGTTCACTGAACTAAATTCGTAGGTTAAGTAATGACATCAACTATGAGGAGGATTGGATAAAATTTAATGATATTGGAACACATAAGCTAACATACAATTTATACATACTTCGTTTATATTACCTTATTTATAATTTTATATTTTTCTTTAACGAAATTTTTGATAACCTGAAACCAAGTAACACAAATATTGATCGAGATTAACCGATGATCATGGGTGCATATGAAAATATGAATGAGGATATTTTTTAATAGTGATAATTACTAATATTGATTCTTTAATGTTTTTTTACCTAAGCTAGATTAGTTATTTCTCTTTGTTTTAATTATTAAGACCGTAGCTTGAAATTTTATATGGTTGGATCATTGTTGGCATATTGGTTTAACATTTATATAAAATCTAAGACTGCTGCTTTGAATTTTATTTGGCTGGTCATTGTTAGGTTGTTAGTTTTATATTTTTATGCAATCAAGACTGTTACTTTGCTTTTGATGTGAGTGTGATATAATTTTAAATGTTGAGTGATGTTAGATATGCATTAAATACTCAAACTTTATTGTGGATTTTCAAGTTTCTAGCACAAAACGGGATGCTTCTGAAGGGGTTACAACCTATGTGGAATAAGGGTAGCTTAAGACTATGGTGTATGGTTAAAATCTATATGATGAAAAATATAGTTGAAATCTCTATATAATGAAGAATATAGTTGAAACACATAATGATATCTCTATGCGGCATTTCATCAAACAACTTGTGTACATCGTTTAATCAAGGAAAAACCTAAGCTTAATCTCATCATTCCAATACCAAAATCATACTCAATACAAGATCATCAAGATATGATGAAGATTCAAGTCATATTGTATTATTGTAACTTCAGATGCAATAATAATATAACCTAGATTTATTTAAGAATGAAAAATATATTCAGGTTTATGTTTGCTGATTGACTTCTTGTACCAACCAATAGACTTTAATTCCCTAAATTGATCAACCAACACTGTCTCATAAGGTACTATCGATCAAAGATTCTAAGGCATAAGAAAAACAAAGGGCATGCATCATAAATCAAGGAGCAAAAGATGAAAAGTTGATACAACAGATCTGTATATTACCTTAGATTGTTGGTTGAAGATTTGCAGGGAAATTGATTGAGGGGATGTAGAGATGTTTATCATCTTCCTAGAACCAAATCTCAACTTTCAAAGGTTGATATACAATTCTACATAAAAATGTAACCGGTTGTCAGTTGCTCCTTAAATCCTGATGAACTGAGATTCCCCTTCATCGAGACCCGATTTAAGGATCGGTCTCGGTACATATAATTAATGTTTATCGGGAATCGAGTCGGGTCGGTACTAACTTCATGGCCCTTGGTTACTCGATAATGTTCACCCCTAGTTTAATGTTTCTGACCTATATATGGCCTTTGGCCAATAAACTACATAATACATAACCCAATTGTTTAATTGTTTAATTGCTTGACCAAAATAAACTTCATATAAAACAAACTAATATAACTTAAGTCCCATTACAATTTATTAAATAAAAGTAGGGTAACAACGCCTCTCAAATCTATAAATCGGTCGTCAGACTCTTCACTTGATCCTTCATGCACCACCATATTTGGTATCATCAATTATGACGATGATGCCCTTGCCTGGTTTCCTCTTTAATTTCTCGAGGAAGAATTGTATTTCAAGTGACCATGCCATAAAAACAAGTATTGTAGAGGTATTAGTAGGGTTTAATATGCATTTTTGAAGTGGTCTATCACAACTTCAAGATTGACAGTCAATTTTTAGGGTTTACATGGTAGCTATGATCTATTGTGTGTTGTAATGGTAACAGTTTGATGTGGTGGTGGTGGCTCTGTGATGGGGTGGTGATGGTATGGTGATTATTATGATAGGGTGATGGTGGTTTGGTTCTTTTTGATCTAAAATGATAATCTACCTAAATCACAAGAACTAAAATAATATTTTACTTGAAGAGGAGAGATCAAATCTGGTTACAGAAAATGTAAAATAACGTTTTACTTTACAAAGATTTTTGAATGAGCTTAATTGATTGGGTGAAAATGACAATATTTGTACGACGAGAACCCGGATACAATAAAATAAACTATTGAATGGAATTGATAATTTGAACAAACCAAGAGGACGAAAATGAAAATTTAATCAAAAAGTTAAAGTATGATCCATTTGTAACTCAAGTCGAGGGTTAAGTGGATGTTTGGGATTGTTTATTTTGCATCAACATTTGACTTATTAACTTTTTAAAAGTTAATATGTAAAAAAAAATATTTGGCAAACCTCAACTGACTTTTCAATTAAGGTAAAAAAGATGTTTTGAAAAGTAAGTAAGAAGGAGTTATGTATTAATTTTTAAAAACTTTTTTTAGTATAATTTACTATTATACCTATATACTACCTCCTATTAACTCCACTTATTATAAAATTATGTATCTTTTAATCATTTTATGATATTTTAATTTATAAGATAATGTAAATATTTTTTTAAAAACTGTTTTTGAAAAATAATAAAATAATAAATTATTTTTATCAAAAGTGTTTCAACCAAAATAACCATTCCAAAGAGACCCAAAGAGACCCCAACTCAAACGCAATCTAATCTAACTCAAGGAAGCAGTTACAGACTTTCATCTACTTTTTCAATTTCGTATCCTTCACACCACCAACCCCATAAGTAAAATCTCCCAATTATGGCCACCACCGCCACCACCACCACCGCCACCACCGTCGATCCCGCCGGCTCTCCACCGCTCCGCCTCCCCGCCGTGGACCTCCGCCTCCTCTCACAATCGGACCTCCATTCTCTCTCTAAGTGCTCCAATTCCTCATTCGATCCCCACCGCTGTGACGACGTCGTTATCCCTAAAATCGACCGTTCCGTTTTCAATGAGTCCGCCGGTAGCCGTAAGCAAACCTACTCTCGCCTCCGCCTTGCCCCGGCGGAGTCCTCCAACGCCACCACCATCCACCGCCGCGGCTCTCGCCTCCGAGGGTTACATGCGCCCGCGTTTAACGTTCTTATTGACCCCGAACAAGCGGAGAACTCTCAGGTCGTTCGTGTGTTGAAGGAACTCTTTAAAACGGATTCTGATTTCGAGGGTTTGCCTCCGGTTGAAGACATGAACGACGGCATTGACGCCGAGGCTCCTCAATTGTTAAACCCTAATTCGCCTGCATTGTTAAACACTGAAACCCCTGCATCGTTGAACGCTGAAGCAGCGCCTGAATTGTTAAAAAACACAGAAATGAAGAGAAAACGAGGGAGACCACGAAAACATGAGAATGCGGTTTTGATTCGCTCTCCAGCAGCGAAGAGGATTCGTCACAGTACTGTTAAGAAAGTAGTTGTTCACGATGATGATAATGACAGAGAAATTGTGAATAGCAGAGGAGTGAAAGTGAACCTGACAAATCTGAGCAGGTTGGAGGATCCATACGGTCCTGAAATTAGGAGGAGGACTGAGGGTTTGTCCACCTCGGATGAGTTATTAGGGTTCTTGAGAGGTTTGAATGGGCAATGGGGGACTACGAGGAAGAAGAGAAGGGTTGTGGATGCAAGTGATTTTGGGGATGCTTTGCCTAAAGGTTGGAGGCTGAGTCTTTGTATTAAGAAGAAAGCAGGCCGTGTTTGGATATTTTGTCGTCGTTACATAAGGTTTCTTCTTCTATCTGATCTTCATGCTATCATCTATTCTTTTGTATTGTTAGTTTATCCTGCAGTATGCTTTTGGGTCACTTTACTGTCATAATACAATGGATGATGCTCTTGTTTTTACTGTCCCTTAAATATAATTTTCTTCTGTCATGTGTAACATGTTAAATATTATAATAGTTGAGTAGAAGTCCTATTGTTTAAGGCATAGTGCAGGCAATTATGGATATGTCCTTAAAATTTTAAGAAATTTTGGCTAAGATACCCAATAAAAAGATATAACTTTTCACTTCCTACTTAAGATATGAGAACACAAGAGGGTATAACAAAATTGCAAGTTTAGTAAAGGTGAAGAGAAAAGACAAACCAAGGACCTAAATCATAATGGGTGGATCCAGTTCATGAAATTCAAAAATAGGAGGTTAGAGTAAATGCTGTCATTGTTTAGACTGTAGCCAGGAATTTGTGAAGTTTGAAGGCCCATGGAACGATCACATGTGAAATCTTGTGTTCTGTGACGAGGGGAATATAATTATATATGATATCTTAAAGCACAGGCTGTTAGGTATCTTCACGCGGCGGAAACAAACACACTGTTATACGCACGCACACGAAAGCAATAAGAACACAAGAATTTATAGTGGTTCGGTCAAGATGACCTACGTCCATTCTCTGCAACTAGGTATTTTTTTTTATTAAGCTCAAGAGACTAGATTACAATACAATGACATGTTTTATATATAAAGATAAATTAGGGTTTCAAGAAGCTTTAATGGGCTAGACCCATAACTCCATCCAAAAAAGCCCAAAGGGCTTCACACCTCAACAATCTCCCACTTGAAGGCCTTGCGAATACTCCAGCTAGCCATCTAAGTACAAAGCAACCCTGTCATGGAGTATTATCAGTAATCTTCAAGTAACAGAAATCCTCCAAGCCTCCAATTCCAAAGAACAAGCTAAGATTTCAATCCAAATCCCCTAGTTGTAGAGGCCCCTTTTCATCATTACTTGAAAGGGCCTGTTGAAGCTCCCCCGAGCTCCAATCCAGTCGTGGCAAATTCCACCAATGACCCATCCTCTGTCTCAACTGGTTTACACGATCCACCAGATTCAGAGATACACCAAGAACCACTAAAACTCTTCAAATTCAGCAAACAATCACCAGGAGAGATTTTTCCAAGTCGTGGTTTTCAAAACCCAACGATTTTTCTTAACTGTACCCGGAACATGCCCCATGCTCTCACTGTCACAAAATCCTTTGACTGGTTTAGACTTATGACCCCATTCAGCTACAATTTTTGCTCCAGATTTCATGTTTGCAAAATGAACTCTCTTAGCAGCAGATTTAGTGAACCCGATTTTGACTTGCTTAACCGGGTTGATCAGTCCCTCAGCAGGTACCTCCACCATGTACAATGACCCATGCTTATCACCACGAGCAATCACCTAGTTCCCATTGATTACCCTCCATTTACCACCACCAAACTTGACTTCCAGTCCTTGTTCATCCAGTTTACTAACAGAAATTAATTTCTTCTTCAAACCCGAAATCAAGTTGACATTCTTCAAGTTCCATGTAGTTTCCAATAATCCAATGGAGTCACCAAATCAATATCACCCATGCCCATTACATCAAGCATTCTGCCATCAGCGAGACGTACCTTCCCAAAATCACTTGTTTTTAGATTCACCATCATTTTACCGCTGTGTACGGCGTGAAACGAAGAACCAGAATCCATGATCCAAGAATCCACACTGTTTTCAGCCTCAAGAATTAACACGTCATCATCATTGACATCCTCTGCAGCAGTGTTCAGACCTTTCTTTGGACATTGACTCTTAACATGTCCATCCTCGTTGCTGTTCCAGCACCTCACATTTTCTGAGTCCGAGTTTAACTCTTTCCCCGACTCCCACTGCCTCGGCTATTTTCCTCTCCCCTGCCAACATGTAACATCTCAGAAGATGATCCAACATTTGCACTTTTTAGACGTGTGTCTTCAACTATCACAATGTCTCGGATCTTTTCAAATGTCATTTCGTTAGCCCCCACAGAATTTGTAACAACAGTTATTGTCCCGGACCAACTATCATGCAGTGAAGATAGCAACACCAGGGCTCGAGTCTCATTATCGAATTTTATTCCCACTGACTCGAATCTGGTTAGAATAAACATCAGATCATTGATGTGAGAGGTGACTGAGCTTCACTCTTTCATTCTCGTCATGAACAGTTCCCTCATCAAGAACACCTTGTTAGCTGCAGACGGCTTTTCATACATATTTGACAGAGTCAACATCATACCACTCACAGTGGTTTCTTTCATGATGTTAAAAGCAACGCTCTTCGTCAAAGATAACATAATAGCCTTTCTAGCTTTCTTGTCCTTGGAATTTCAAACTGCTTCTTCAGCTTTCTCCATACTCTCCGGTTTGTTTTTCCAGTACCATATCCAAATCCTTTTGACACAGTAATGCCTCTATTTGCATTTTCCACCAACCAAAATCAGTGCCATTGAACTTTTCAATCATAGTCTTCCCGTCTTCAGCCATAATAGCAAAACAGAGACAAAAAAAAAAAAAAAAACAGACGAAACAGGCACGCTGAACAGTTGATAACCAGTCAACAAAGGATAGACAAACTAGATCCGATACTTCCAACCAAAACCTTAGGCGGGCGCAGCCCTAGGCGATTGCGGCGGCGGCTTTAACAGTAATCAAGAGCCTGATCCTCTGATACAAGTTGTTAGGTATCTTTACGTAGCGGAAATAAACACACTGTTATACGCACGCACACGAAAGCAATAAGAACACGAGAATTTATAGTGGTTCGGTCAAGATGACCTACGTCCACTCTCTGCAACTAGGTATTTTTTTTATTAAGCTCAAGAGACTAGATTACAATACAATGACATGTTCTATATATAAAGATAAATTAGGGTTTTAAGAAGCTTCAATGGGCTAGGCCCATAACTCCATCCAAAAAAGCCCAAAGGCCTTCAAACCTCAACACAGGCAAACATAATTTTATAAGTCTTCCAGGTGACATTTCATTGATACATCGAAGGTAATTGTGTTTTCATAACTTCTCTAGAGAAATGACGAGTATTATCCATAACATTTGGTTGTCTGTGATGAAAAAAAAAAGGATACTTTATCTAAATTGTGTGACTTAGGTAGTGTTTGTTTTTTTTTTAAAAGCTCTTCCCAACCTCTTCATCTGCGAGCACGCAGACGTGGGAAAAGGTTTTGAGTGCGCAGACTGTTTGATTTTTAGAAGACATTTCATTAAAAAACGTCTTCCTGATGTCTGCGTGGAGAAGATGTGGACTTACCACTTCTAAACTCTTCTCAACCTCTTCTCATTTCTCCTTAACTCCCCCCAACCCTGAAACCACCTTCACTTGTGTGCAACCCCACCTCTCCTCTCACCACAGACCAGACCTCCACCCAACTGCCGCCGCCGCGGCGCCGCCGCTCTCCTGCCTCCGAGCCCTCCGCCGCGCCCTCCCCCTCCGCCGCCGCCCTCCCTCCGCCGCGCTCCCTCCCCTCCGCGACCATCCCTGCGCCCGCCCGCCCTGCGCCGCCGCCCTCCCTCCGCCGGCCCCCCTCCCCCACCTGCGCCCGCCTCCCCCTCCCCCCACCTGCGAGGTGCACCAAATTGTAGATCTAGGGTTTCTATTTTGGTGGGAGACAGAGAAGAAGAAGAAGAAGAAGAGATAGAAGCCATGGGTGGAGGAAATGCTCAGAAGTAACACCCACCACCACCACCACCGGCCGCCGCCACCACCGGCCACCTCCGCCACCACCACCGTCCGCCGCCACCCTCGTCCATCTCTACCACCAGCCACCGTCTGCCACCACCACCATCCGCTGCCACCCCCGTCCACCTCTGCAGACGTTAAAAAACAAACAGTATTCTTCTTGCAGACTGCAGAGGTTTGGTCCACCTCTTATGCCACAGATGTTTGCAGATCTGGTCCGCAAACTGCAGACATTTTAACTCTTCAAAAACAAACACCACCTTAGAGTTCTCATATGCAAAAAACTACAGATGAAAGTTACAATTAATCCTGAACTTTCATACTAAATATATTAGATGTTTAGAGGTATATCCATGGAAATGTTGATGTTCTTTTTTAAAAACATCAACTATTAATATTCCTACATAATATGGATGTGGAATGATCACCATTTGTTGTGTTAACTATTACTTAGGTATACCTTTTTATATAGATAGCTATGTTTTAATTGTGAGTCTGATAGTTTTATGGTTCTTAAATGAACTTTTGTGATAAACAGTCCTAGTGGTCGGCAATTCGAGTCGTGCAAGGATATATCTATGTACTTGCTTTCCATTCTTGGAGACGAAAACATGGGTAACTCAAATCACACTCACAGCAACAATTGTGATGACTCTGTCTTGAAAGGATCTTTTGGATATGTAAGTTACTACTCATAGTTACTTTCTTTTCCAGTTGTTAAATTTTATTGTTATTATCATTACTCTTATTGTTATTATTATAAATGTAAAATGTTATTAGTATTATTTGCTATCATTATTATTATTATTCATGATTTTGTACGTGGAGGCAACCTAAGTATTTGAAATTTTCCATTAAGGCCTTTGAATATCAAAACTACTTTTTAGGCTACCCAAGTATGTAATTTGTTTTATATATACCAATTTTGACCAAAAATATACTGAATGATGAAATTGCCCTCGACTTTTTATAAAGAAACAACAATTTTAAACATGTCAACAGCTCGTCATATGTATTTGTTTGTTCTCAAAATTATAAAGGGCTCCCTCATGTTTTTGTTCAAAATTAGTATGAATGAAACTGGATACCTACTCAGGGTCTATAGATTAGTTTTAATATATGTGTCTTTAATGAAAAAAGTTAAATACTTGGGTGGCCTCCACGTACATCATCCTGTTATATACATGTGTGTATATATAGGATAGAGATCAAATGTTAACCTTTGTTTATTGCGATAACCCATTAACCCAACTAATGGTCCACAGCAGGTCACGTCACGCTGTAAGTTAGAGTTACAGTGA
Source organism: Flaveria robusta (assembly GCA_025506415.1). Taxonomy (NCBI): domain Eukaryota; kingdom Viridiplantae; phylum Streptophyta; class Magnoliopsida; order Asterales; family Asteraceae; genus Flaveria; species Flaveria robusta. The sequence goes on from CM046469.1 coordinate 48,948,278, forward strand.
TAAAACTAGTGGTCCACAACGAACGTTAAAAATTTTTAAAAAAAATATAGCTAAATTATACTCAAATTAAAGATATTAAACGATCTATTTAATGGTGTAATTTGTTCAAAAAAATAACATCATACAAAAAAGTTAAGAATGTTTTAAAAAAAGGGTGAAGTTTTTTTAAAAATGGTGGGAAATTTTGAAAATGGGGGGAAAATCGTTACGTAAGTGCTGTAACACAGTGTAGAAGTTAGTTACATTGCATAATTATGATATATATATATATATATATATATATATAGGATAGAGAACGAATGTTAACCCTTGTTTATTGCGATAACCCATTAACCAAACTAGTGGTCCACAGCAGGCCACGTCATCACTGTAAGTTAGAGTTACAGTGGTAAACTAGTGGTCTACAATTAACATTAAAATTTTTTTAAAAAAAATATAGAAAGACTATACTTGAATTAAAGATATTAAAATGATTTATTTAATGGTGTAATTTGTATTAAAAAAATAACATCATACAAAAGAGTTAAGACGGTTTTAAAAAAAGAGTGAAACTTTTTAAAAAATGGAAGGAAAATTGTTACATCAGTGGTGTAACTCGGTGTAAAGTTAGTTGCACTACATAATCATGGTGTAAGTGCATGTTACAGTAGTGTTAACGGGTTATCGCAATAAAGGTGGGTTAACAACCGTTCCTTATCCTATATATATATATCATTAGTTTCTATCAATTGAGTTTTTATTTCTTTAAACTGTATAGCAGGCTGCAAACCTTTATGTTCAAGAAGACAGAAAAAGAAACAGCACCGTTCATAACCCATCAACACCACCAGTTTCTTTACCTACTGACTGTGAGAAGCAATTAACATATGGCATTGTGGGTCCCATCGATGTACACACAGATGAGGTTTTTAAGTGCCTCAAATGCTTCTTGATCTTTGAAGAAAAAAATGATTTATTTGATCATCAGTCTTTATCCCACAAGGATGAAAGGTCTCAACATGGTTCTTCCCTTCCTGATTGGAGTATAGTAATAGGTGGTATATTTGACTGTAATCTCTGCCATAAGACGTTTTATGAAATAAACCAGTATAATGGACATATTGGGACCCATGTAACAAATGAAAACAAAACCGCAGAAAAAAATGTTGACCCTGTATCTGTGTCAGATGAAATTGATCATAACATGACTTCTGTCATAGATTATAAAGAAATTGATGAAGTTGTTCATGATCTTGATATGAATGAAGATGTTTTAGTTGAATTATCTGGTGATGGGATCGGAAACAAATTTGTAGCCAACGATGTAGTTCCTGAAACGGACAAAGCTCCTGATGTTTCTGTTTCTGTTTCCAAATCTGTTAGTGATCTTGATCAAGATATAGTTGGTAGATCTAATGGTCAAGATTCAGGTTCTGAAACTATGGTTCAGAGTTCAAGCATTTATGACGAAAAAGGTTTTCAAGCAAACATCAATGATACACGTGTATGTAGTTCTTTTGATAAGCTGACAACTGAAAAAGGTGAAGTTGTATGTAACGAGTCATCATCAGGGTTTTTCCATGGTATAACTAATGGTCAAGATGCTGTTTCTGAAACTAGGGTTCATACTTCAAGCATTTGTGAAGAAAAGGGATTTCGGGAAAACAGCAATGGTATGCATGTCTCTAGTTATTTTGACGAGTTGACTTCTGAAAAGGGTAAAGTTGTAAATAACGAGTCATCGTCAGGGGTTTTACATGGTGTATCTGATGATCAAGATGCAGTTTCTGAAACCAGGGTTCAGACTGTAAGCATCCCTGAAGAAAAGAGCTTTCAGGAAGACATCAATGATAAAAGTATCTTTAGTCCATTCGGTGAGTTGATTTCTGAAAAGGGAAAAGTTGTAAATAAAGGCTCATCATCAGGGGTTTCCCATAGTCGTTTTGGCCTTGATGAGGGACGTTTGGCAGAAACAAAGAAGCTTTCCGAGTCAGAAAGCCTCTCCCTTTTTTCGAATACGTTTAAAATAGCTGCTGATAATCCAAGTTTGATATCTTCCAAAAAACAAGTTTCTTTTCAAAAGTCAGGTTTTGCATCTGTTGATCAGGTTACTCATGGTTTTGATCAAAACAGATATTCTTACAACATTTCGAGTTCCAAACTTGATGAACAATGTGAAGCCAGGAACAATGAATTTGGCAGATACGGAGAAAAACAACACATGAATAAGGGATGTCTTCACATTGAGAATGAAGACAAATCTGGTGAAGCCAATATGGATGAATTCCAAGGTTTTAGGAACAATGAATCAATCAACAATGAGGTCGTTTCTTTGGGTGGCAGCAGCCAGAATGGCTTAAATGCAAATGTTATGGATTTTAATACAGGAAAAAATATTGAATTTTCTTCACTTGTTCCCCCTGCGAATAATCAAGCATTTGGCTTCCAAGATGGACTTAAATTTGATGACATTTTTGGGGATAAATTTGATGAAAATATACACGAATTGAGTCTTGCTTTTGGGAACCCTAATTCTCTATATGAAGATACAGTTACTGTCAATGGGCAGAAGAAAGATGGTTTAAATTGTTCTTCAGTGGTTTCATCCAAGATTAGTGACAGTTTCGATGTTCAAACCGATTTAAGTATGGTTAATAATAGTATGGTCCAAGATCTCAAAAGGGGGAATGAAACTAGGCATTTTCAAAATAATGATAATTCAGTTTATTCAGGTAGAACATGGGCTGATTATAAATCAGATGCATTCAGAAATCCTGAAGATAAGAAGTTTATGATGGGTTCTGGTAGCAATCAAATGTGGAGAACAGCTCAAGGAAATCATCTGCAAAGTGGTTTAGTGAATTCTCAAGCACAGATTCAGTCCCCAAACTTCCATTCTTTTGACATAATGTCCCAAAAGGTATCGAGTTTAGGCTATCTGAAGCATATTTTATAGAGGTGGCAAGTAGACAGGTTAATGGTCAGGCTGGGTTGGGTTTCCTGTACGCTGTTTGTCTAAGAAATTACTTTTTTATATACAACTAGTGTGTCAAATATGATTATAGAAGCTATGATATCTTTAATAGTTAGATATATTTTTTAATGAAATAATTTATGGAGGTTTTATGCAATAAAAAATGCACTTTTAACCTGCTTCCATTTTAGTGGTTTGTTTTTTGATTTTCTGCAGAGTTTGTAGATAAGTAGCGCCACATAGGTTTTTTATGCCAACTTGGATGCCATGTAGAGCTTCTATAACCTAGCAAACTAACTATTTATCGAACCTTGACACAAAAAAATATCCATGTTAGTGAATGAACTACTTGGCATCCATGTTGGCAAAAGATTACCCAAATGGCATCTATGTAAGTGTTTACCGTTGATTTCACAGGGTTGTGTAAAACACATTTATGGACTCTAAAGTGTCAAATTCAGTAGATGGACCTCTTTGTGCAAGTGAGACGTTGTTTGTTTTTTTACAGTATTCACAATAACACGCCCCATCTCGTTTATCATCAAATTGGTTGAAATTGCCACTTTATTATTTTCTTCTGAACTTAAATATCGTTATAATAAGTAAATATTGCATTGCATCATTTAATGATTTAAAATGTTTCGGAGAGCACTTCAAATCTTTAATTACTACTTTTTACAGGCTCAAGGTGGAGTTTTTAGAGATAATGAAAGATATAACCCAAGTAGATCTGAACCTGTGGAGTTCAGATTTCTAACAGATCGATCTGAACATAACCCACATGCTCTTCAACCAGGTTCAAGGGTATTTCCATACATTTACAACCCAGGAATTGAGCAAGGGTTTGATTCCACTCTCTGGATGGGAAAGAATGCTATGGTGCAAAATATGAGTGGCAGAAATGTAATTACTAGTGTCTGTTCATGGTGTAGAAATGAATTTCATCTACCTGCTATGGCTATCCATCAACAATTACAAGCTGGAGTTGGTTCTTTATGCCCAAATTGCAGTGCAGGAGTTTCTGGGCAAGTTAACATGTTGTAGCTTAGTCAAACTTATTGACCAAACTTTTCAGGGCAGGTCAATGTGTTGCAAGATGGTCAACACAATTTCTAGCAAAAGGTAACTTCTAGACCAATTTTTGTTAATTGTATCTACTTATGATAATATTGAATATTGTGCTGATAAGCTTCAAATGATGCAAAATAGCTGCAGAGTCGTTTTTTTAATTTCAATGTAATAATTAAATTTTCTAGGGATTAATTTCATATCATATATACCCTTTTAAAGGTTTCAAAATTTCGTATATAATCTAAATGTCATAATATTATTTTTAACCTTTAAGAAACTAAGTCTCACATTAATCCATTCAATAGTAAATATAATGAATTAGGTTACTTATACTAGTTTGTTTCACTAAATAATTATGTAGAAGAACGTAATTATTATGGATCATCTCAGCCCATAATGTTTTCTTGGTTTATTCAGTGAAACAAGCTGTTTTAAGCAACTTATCTTGTTTATTTTTTATGGAATGGATAAATATGATAATTTTATTGTTATTAGAGCATTGTAGATATTATGAAATTTAGAAGGATTCGTATGACGTTTTGAACTTGTAGAAGGATATATTTGACATAGCTTCTTGTCTTAGAGGGGATTAAGTGGGCTTCATACATCCTGAAGTTATTGTCCACCTTTCTTTTTAATGTGCAAAATATAATTGTCCACTTTCAAATTGTTAACTTTTGGTCTTTGTAGTAATTGAAGTTAATTGGTATCTTGATGGAGTTAAGGGGTAAACCGGTCTTTGCTAATTGGCAACTGTATTACAGTTCATATCTTAAACTGTTTAGTTTTTTCTTGTGGTCCTTGGACAACTATTTTTGGACGGATGAAAATTTATTTTATTAATAATCGAATTTTCTGAATAAAATGGTTTAGGATGTTTTTTTGATGCTAAATACCTAACTTTTTTTTATTTGATCAGTTTGTGACCTGTTAGGTAAAACATTACTAAATCAACTCTTGTATTTGTAAATGCATATTGTCAGTTAGTTACCCATATCCACCATTTTCTTTTTAAGCTTTTATTTTTAGTCTAAAAAACCCAATTTAGTAATTGTACTATCCATTTATATTCCGCAGGCAAAGAAGATGGGGAGACCTGAGCTTTTGGTTGTATCTGTTTTGATTAATGGTAAATGTAGTCATGAATATTATTCAATGCTGGTATGCTTTTTTGAAATATCATGATTAATTAGTTTATCTCTAACATTATTTTCTGTATTCTGGTTTGTTACTCTCTTGATATCAGAATGGTGAAGGAGAAGCATTACTGAATCTTTTCTTAGATTGATTTTTTAACTTTTAGCATTAAATACAAGAAGTTGATTAGGCTGCTTGAACATGTGTTACTATTGGTCCATTGTCTAAATGTTCTCTCTTATAGTGAAAAAGTATATAATTTTGTATATCTAAGTACTTCTTACACTAATAATTGGCGGATAGGCAATTATAGGTTTTTATCTAAAAGAAAAGCAGTGTTGCATTTTATACTTAAAATCCCTCATGAAACTTCTACTCATAAAACTTCTTTCAATCCCCTTGCTTTTCATGCACTTGTTTTGTAAGTAGATTTTATGTTTATGAAGTTTTTGATAAGCATAAGATGCTTTACTTGCACGGGGTGTGGTCTAAATTTCACAGTTGCTTTTCATCTTCAGTCCTACTACTGAAATTATGATTGTTGGGCCTTTAGCTTCTGTCTTATGTTATTTGTGTTCATCTGCTAATTTTCTTGATGTCAGGTTCATGTTTGATCTTCAGATTGGGTGGTAGAAAAATATGTTTTCTTTGTTAATTTCTTCTGAAATCATTTGTTCAAGTTGTTGTTCTGGAAATGATTGCTGGGTATTTAGCTTCTGTTTTTGGTTATTTGTGTTCATCTGTAATTTTTATTTTATTTTATTTTTATGTCAGACTCATGTTTGATCTTGAGATTAGATTGTAGAAAATTATGTTTCGTTTGCTATTTCATCGTGAAACCATATCTCAAGTTGTTGATCTGGAAATGTTTGTTGGATCTTAGCTTTTGTTTTAGGGTCTTTTTTGTGTCAATTTTCTTGATTTAAGATTCATCTTTAGGTTATGAGATTGGGTTGTTTAAATTTATGTTTGGTTCACTTCTAGGTGTTGTGAGATATATTTATTTAATACTGTTATAAATCAAAAGGAAGAATTTGCAGGTACATGTCATAGGATATATGGCCCCCCAGCTTCAATTCTGCATATGTTCAACTATGTAACATGTGCAGCTCTTAAATAGACATCCTATATATTTATTTGGTATATAAAAATTAAGTACTTATGTTAAAGTGAAATTTAATAGTAATATAAAGTTTCTCAAAAGTTATTTATATATTTATTTTACCACAAAAACCTCTTAAGTTTGAAAATAGTTTTATTTTGCTGAAGTTTTATTATAATTGTTAACTTTTTTAAAACAATTTTAAGTAGCCGTTAAAATAGAAAATATACGAAAATTGCTTCAATGATTATTTTTAAGTTCAACCAAGCAGGAGATTGTGAAGTAAAAAAAATTACTAAATAATAATTTATGTTTATTAATTGTTTCTGTTAAGTCTTGAAATGAGATAATACTACCAGAGTTAGTTATGCAGATGGTGAATGTTTATATTTCGTCTATGGTTTTATACTTTTTGAGAAATTATAGCAATGGTTACGAGGTGTCTGTTAAAATGTAATAATGGTGTTGTTAAATCCAAGTCGTTTTTTAATCATTAACTTTTTAAAATACATTTTTTCATTAAATAAAAACTAAGTATTTAGATTAAAAATATACTTTTTAAAATCAAAATTGTCTATAAAACTATGAATTTTTTCTAAAACAACAAAACTTTTTTAAATTATGAAATAATTTAAAATCAATCTTTTAAAAAAATAAAAATGAGATACTGATAAACAAAACAAAATTTTTTTAAAACAATAACTTTTTAAAACGAAAGTTTTAAAAATAGAAAAATGTTTTATTCGCTAATCAAATTACATTTATATTTTATGTTTTACAGTTCATAATTCTTCGTTAATAAATATTTAGTGTTTTTTTTCTTATTTAACCCATGTAATACACGAGATTATAACCTAGTATATATATATATATGTATATATTAATATATATTTTATGTTTTTTTTTGTCTTTTAGTCAAGGGTAAAAAAGTCTTTTTACAATGACTTTTTTTTTGAACGGCTGGTTAGTGGTTAGTAGTTAGTATCACCAAGTTAGTAATATTCGCCAATGCCAAGGTTCGAACCTTGGACCTCCAAGAGAGGCATAGCCTCCCACCTCTCCCTTAACCACTAGATCAAGAGATCATTGACTTAACTAGGAAACTTAATAGAAGTTAATGTAAGAACTAATAGTGTGATGATTTGACAAACAGTTAAGATCAAAGATGTAATTTCTCAAAAGTTAAGACAAACATTATTCTTTGTCTTCATAGCTATATGTCTCACACACACACACACAAACACACACACTCATTTTCACTGTCGTTGGCTTCTCTTTTCGAAAGTTGCCTTCCGTCACCGACGTGGTCGTCTTTTGGCCCATTTGTTTTTAAGTAAAAATAATTATTGAGAGTTATAAGAAAAAAAATTTAAGTATGACATTTTTTAAAACGTTTGTTTTGAAGTAAAAATTTTATTTTATTTATTATAAGAAACATTTCAATCATATCTTATTTTAGAATAACGATTTATAACTACTAAATTTTTATTCTATTTAATATTTTTTTTATTTAACCCGTGTAATACACGAGTTTACTAAAACTAATTTTATATATTATGATTATATTAACCCATTTGTTTGGCAAGAACATCTCCAACCAAGGGCATAAGAGCACTCGTGAACACCTTTTTCTCTCTAACCCTACAAGCATCCTTACATATCATTACATTTCTAAGTCATTATCAATTTTATATTTACTTTACGACAAATTAAATTACTTATAAAAGTTCGATTAATTTAATATAGTAGACAATACTTCGTTGGTAAAATAAATTATAGAAATCAAATATTGTATAAGAAATATAGCAAAGTTTATATAAAACAAAACCTAGGACTACAATTGGAATTTTACAAAAAAATTAAGACACCTAATACAATATTTTAAGCATTAGGTACAAGTATTCTATACAATCATTCCTATTTTGCCTATCATTTAATAAACTTCTTCTAATTAATACATTAACTATATCATATTAATAATACATTATTTAATAATATGAGATTATTTAATTCATTACATTATATATTATATTATTAATAACACTTTAAATTAATATTTAATTTTATTAATAGGTATTATCTTATTTGAAATTTTACTATATAATTACTATAACTTTTATTATTATAATTATAATAGTAATGATAATTAAATTTATAAATAAGTGTTGTCTTATTTGAATTTAACTATATAATTACTAAATAATTTTATAATAATAATGATAATAATAATCTATATCTATAGTATCTATACTATTATCTAAATCATTTGATGATAACACACTTATAATTTTACTCAAAATTTAACACACTTAATATAATTTTTCAAACAAAAGGTACAGTGCTATATATAATAGTTTTTAATTTTCTCATATTTAATAAATTTATTTTAATTAATATATTTTTAATATATATTTATTTTAAGTATTATCTTATTTATAATATTTTAAATTAAAACATTAAAAAATATATTATTTTTTAGTTAGATTTTTATAACTTAACACTATTTGATTGAAGTATTACTGTATTTAAAAACTTACGTATATAAGCTTTAAATATTTAAATAGTTAATAATAATACTCAAATATATCAACGTTTAAGACAGGTCGGAAAATAGTCTCGATAACACACGCCGCATCAATATATATAACAAACATAAAAAAATATGAGTGATGAAAGTGTAGGTTTTCTCAATGTTACTGTAATAATTTTTTTTTCTCCAAATTAATAAAAAACCTATTTTTTTTTACAATTTTACATTTAAATCTTTAAGGATTTTCCGAAACTAAGCACAACACTTTCTCTCATTTTGTTTTGTTTTGTTTTTTTTTTCAAATTGCTACCTATTAGTTTTTTTTTAATTTTATATTTAAGCATTCGAGTTATGTCAAATTTACATTTAATCACCTGAACTTTTTTTTAAGTTTTATACTTAAACGTTCGAGTTATGTCAATTTTTTTAATCAATTTTACAATAGAGCTCGTTGATAATAGTAATGTCTGCTATTATGTATTTGCTGTTTTTCTTCTCTGTTTTGAGGTAGTTATTTTTTTTATAGTATTTATTCTATTATAATATTTATCAGCGTCTCGCATGTAATCTTTTTTCGTGTGGTTAGGTATATCGTATAAAATCATTAGAATTAAATCATTAACTTTTATAACTTTCGTTACCTAATGCGAGTTACACCCACTAGTATTATACTAAATTGATGTTTTAAAAATTAAAATATTACACATTTTTACCATTCTAGTAATTACTACATTTAAAATGATCTAAAATTCAAACCAAATGTGGTGCAGTCATTAGCACATAAACGCAAAGTCATGAATATTCAATCCAATAAAAATCCACTAAATAAAAGTAAATAAATAAATGAATTACAAAATCTCCACTTGTTACCATGGGCTTCTCTTTTATGAGCTCAGCTGACACCTCCACCTTTTGCCTTTCTCACAGATTTGTCGTTTTAGTGGGCATTTGGTATGTAGTAATTTAATGGAATTCAATAGAATTGGAATCTAAATTCCATTCCACATTGTGTTTGTTTGGTACTGCTTTGTTGAAATTGGAATTTGAATTTCATTTTTCATGTGTTTGGTTGCGAAAGAAATTGGAATTGGAATTTGAATTAAATCCCTCAAATTACTTCAAATGAATGATTTCAAAATCCTTTCAAATATTGAAGAATTTCAAATTCCACCGACCTCGCCTTCGCCACCGACCGCCACCTACCACCCCGCCGACCGCCAACCGACACTACCGACGACACTGACCGCCACCGACGCCCACGACTGCCACCTACGTCCATGATCGTCGCCCCCGACCGCCGCCACCCCGACCGCCGAACTCGGCTGATTCCGACCGCCGCCGCTGCTCTTGACTGCGACGCCCCCGACCGCCACCGCTCGCTGCCACTCCCAACCGTTGTCGCCTCCGACCCCCGACTACCGCCTGTTGCAACCCGATCACCGTTGACGCGAACCGAACCCAACGCACATGACTGTCGACCACCGCTTCCGAACCGCATCGGTTTAGACGCGCTCGACGGAGGTTGTCGGTTCTCGACGATGGGCGTGATCGGTTGGTGGTGGCGGCAACAGGCGCGGTTGGCGGTCGGGGTTGATTGTCGGCGGTGACGGCGGCGGCGGTCGGTGGTATGTAGCGACGGTGATTGGTGGTGACGAACTGACGGTTTGCAATGAGTGATAAATTTCATTTCTTTTATAAGTGTTTTGTCATTAAAAATGATGTGAAATTTAAATTCCTTTTATAGATTTCAATTATATTGAATTCCAAATTCTTTGGAAACTATTAAATTCCAAATACAATTACTTGTAATTCCAATTCAAATTTAAATTTCAATTTTAATTCCAACAAATTACGCAAACGAAACACCCCTTACTCATGAATAGTGAATTCCTCACAAACATTAACTTGGAGGAGCTCTAATTATTTTTTCATGAGATAGACCTAGCTTGTCGATAAGCCACCCTATTATAAAGAAAATGTTCATAAGAGGAAATTTTTGAGACACTGATCCAAGTACGTACCAAATTAACATTAAATTTAATTAGTTGGAGCATAAATAAATATGTAATTGTTAAAGCAGATGTCTTACATATAACTACGCCCTCTTATAACATGTAAATGTGTTTTGGGTGATCTTTAAATAAATTTCATACGTCTTCTTTTCTATACTCTTTATTCACATACATGTGAAATTTATTAATAACCTCTGGACAAGCAGGTGAGAAGGGTTTGTGGCAGCAAATTTCTTTTTATCAATTGACATTTATTTAATTTAATTAATAATATTTAGGCACGCTACAGTAAATTTCTTTTTTATTAATCGATGAAATTTCAAAGTTTTTAGTTCATTTTATTTAATAATTTTAATTTAGTACGGATAATAAGACTTGTTTACTTAATTTAGCTATATTTTTACTTAGTTTTGAGATGAACCCATCAACATATATAACTACATAGGTTGATATATGGTTAGCATAATATGACGATCTATTTACTTTTATTTATTTTTACAAGTGATCGTTGAATTATCTAATATGAATTTATGAATATAAAATAGTAATATAAAAAAAATTCAGGTTAAATAAGTCGTATTTAGATTGTGTATTAAAAGTTTTGTATTATTCTTCTTTTGTACTTGTCTACCAAAATTCCATAATGTATGGCTACCAAAGAAAAAGAAATATACACAGTGGGTAACGGTAATAATAATATTAAAAGAAAATAATATTTATTATCTTTCTCCTCTGGAATCTGAAATGCAAAAAACCCCTCGATTCCTTCAACTCATCATAACCCATTTACAGTTTTCTGTTCCTTAGCTTTCCCTTTCAATATATCAAAACTTCAATTCGTACCCAAAATTCATTTCTATACCAAATTGAGGTTCATTCTCTTCTTTAATTTGAACCTTCTGTGTTTGCAATTGATCCTGTATACCTATATCATCCAAAATCACGAGTCCAACGATGATTTCGCGATGTGGGTTCCTGCTATTGGCGATTTTTGTTACGCTGGCATACGCAGATGAGATCCATAGGGTTTCTGATTCTATTTGTTCTCCCAAGTCGATCAACGATGAAATCTTTACTTCTCAGTCTCCGGTTTGTCCCTTGAATGGGATTGATGGTTCTTTTGGTGCTGTTGGTGTTATTGTGGTATGATACAGCTTCTCTTTGATGTTGGATGATGCAATTGGGGGTTTTGGTTATTTGTATGAATTGAAGTCCTTTGTTATGTTATTGGTTCGTTCTATGGTTGTATATTCTTTAGAATTGTTGCTTTCTGTAGGATCACTTTGGTTAATTAGCTTGATTAGAATTCGTTGATTGCAAGATTCGAAATTTAATCTTTAACAGAGTTCATCATCTATCTCGTCTATTTTGGGGTAAACATATGGATGACATGTGTAAGTTACAAGAACAGATGTTGTTCACTTGTCCCATAAAATTTTCCCATACTATTGTCGTCCTGTTTATTGTTGTTATTAATTTGGGATGGAAGGGAGTACATTCTTAGCTTCAGGGGTATGGAAATAAGTTAACTATAGTCGAACTTTTAGTTATGTTGTTATTTTAGTAGTTGTTGTTTGTCATGATAGTATGATACCTATACTTAGTCAAATTGATTGTATAAATGTTAGATTTTGATACCCCTATAGTTGTTATTTTAGTAGTTGTTGTTTGTAATGATAGTATGATACTATAATTAGTCAAATTGATTGTATAATCGTTCAGATTTTGATTACTGACGCTATTTTGCAAATCTTTACTTTTAGGCAGATGAGACGTCATTGCAAAAGGCGTTAAATATGGTTAACAACAATGCTCAACATTACGTTGTTTTCCTATTCTATGCATCATGGTGTCCCTTCTCAGTAACATTTAGACCAACTTTATCAGTTATGGCTTCCTTGTATCCTTCAATTTCTCACTTTGCAATTGAAGAATCCGCCATAAGACCAAGGTTTGAGAATTTTATACTCACACTTATTTGCCTTTAAATGTAGTTTAAATGACTTCTCTCGTTATTATAAACAAAAGAAGAAAAGTAGACTCAAAATTCATCATTTAGCATTGCATACTAGTTATAGACTATTTTCATTTTGTAATAATAATATTAGATACTTAAGTGAATTTGTTATTCTACAATAAAATCGATTAGTTTACATTAAATATAAATTGAATGGGTGTTTTGGATATGCTTGTTGAAACATATTATTGATTATTTCAACCTAAAGTTGTGTTTAATGTGTTACGTGACAAATAGTATAGGGTTTCTTTTGTAATTGTTGTATTGTCAAAGGGCTATTATGTACAATTAGCTAACGTGTTTCTACTTAAACGAAACTGATTAATGAAGATGGTAGCTAATGATTTGAGAGTTAATCTCCTTCTTCTCTGTGATTCTTCTTCTTCTTCAATCTTTAGCTCTTAATGTTCTTGATTACCAATTGTGTTCGTAACAATGGTATCAGAGCTTCCTTTCCTCTTGACCGTGGGTTAGGGTTTCGATTTCTACAGCAACAATTTACAACAACGATCAAGAAACATCGGTGATTCATATCAATAACAATTCTTGGTGATTCAACGTGGTTACTGTCATCAACAATCAGATTAGGGAAACAACAACAACGACAACAATCAGATTAAGGCAACAACAGGTTACTGTCATCAACAATCGAAGGAAAGAATCTGGGTTTTTGAAGAATTCCGGCAAACAACTTTTATAGACAGCAACAATCGCTAGAGCAAGATCAACAACGACTATAATTGTGTTCTATCAATTTAGGGCAGCAATCAAGAAGTCAGTGGTTCAATTCAGATTCAACACAAAATCTACAACAACAATAAAGGTTTGGAATCGATTTACAGAAGCAACAACCAATCAAGAAACTACCATGGAGAAGATGATGTCAATTAGACAAGAAGGTACCGTCTATGACTATTGCTATGAATTTGAAAATTTGTTTCATCAATGCCAAATTGATGAATATTATGCGATATATCTCTTTATGGATGGTCTTGAACTAGAAATCAGGGATGTTTTTATAAAGTGGCATCAATATAGTCTTCACAACTTGAAAGATGCCATTTCTTTAGCCTTGAAATTGGATGCAAATAAATTGAAGGATTCGTTTTCTCCTTATGATCCAAATTCTTCTCTATATGAGCCCCACAAAGTGTTTGATGTAATGTCTGAGAATGATAATTGTGAAACTAGTGAAGATATGGGTGATGATTTAGGGAAAGATTCAAAGGAAAAAGACCAACATGAAATGGTTTCTTCATGTCAAGATAGGGTTATTGGGAATCAAGATTTTTTTGAAGGTTATGTGTTAAAAAACACAAAAGAAGCTATTGACAATCACAGAATCCACAAGCAAGAACCGTGGGACTTTGTTAAAGTTTTAAGTTCAACATTAGTGTTTGGTTCATTAAAAGGGAAGAAACAAATAAAATGGGAAGATACCGGGTGGGTTAGTAACCTAGATTGTAAGGGTATGGTGATTACCAAGATTGTTCTACAACTAACAGACGAAAACAAGGTATGGGATGTTGGTTTAATTGCTATTGAAGCAATAACACAATTATATTCAGAGGCAAATAATGGGGATGATTTGTATCAAACGGTGTTAGGGATTTGGAATGGTTTTAAGCCATCAGCACATCATGTTTTGGTTCTGATTTGGGAGCAAAAATCAACATCTTTGTCTATGCTGGAAGTTGAACACGAAGCATATATTCTTTGTATGGTCATTGCAGAATTTGTTGGTTTGAGGTCATATATGTTCACAAAGGAAGCAGGGGAACTCATCTAATTGTTGTATTCATTCAAGGGTTGCACGTGGGTTCATACCCATTCCTTGGTTAGACAAAGCTATAGTGTGGATGATGGGTTCTTTGCTTCTGTTTTCATCAACCAATGATGAAAAAAAAAGGGTGTTTAATGTGTGACAAGAGGATACTGGCACTTGCCGAATGGTGCTTAAGATGAACAAGAGAGTAATGCTAGTAATGGGTTGTAGATCTTCAACAGCGGCTCATTCATATTGGCAGTAGTGTTGGCCTGATTTGAGAGCTGTTTTAATGGATGAAAATTGGTGCTATTCAAAAGCTGGAGATCGAACATGTTACAAGTCAAAGTATTATATATGATCAATGCATCACAAAGCATTAGCTATGATATTTTCAGGACAAAAGTGTTGGTCAATTGCTAAACTTCATTGCAAGAGTATACAGATGCTAAATGGGAATGGTCAAGGTTAAAAAGTGGTAAATACAGTAATACAGATAGTGACTACCTGTATGATTTGGGATATTTTAATTGGTGGATACTACTATATATTAGTAATACTTGAAGGAAGGTAAGTCAAAGGCTAAGTCAACTGAGAAATCAAAGTCATGGGTTGGGATATTCAATGTGAAGAAAGCCGATGCTACATGGACTGCTTCTTATCCATGCATGTGTGCTGTTGGTCAAAGAGTGATCAACTATAATTCCGATTAAGAAGTTTATGATAATATATACTACAATTGGAAGAGAATAATGGTTTCTTTTTTTTTGTGATTCTTGAGGTCAAGAATCTTTTATGGGGGAAGTGTTGTTACGTGACAAATAGTATAGGGTTTCTTTTGTAATTGTTGTATTGTCAAAGGGCTATTATGTACAATTAGCTAACGTGTTTCTACTTAAACGAAACTGATTAATGAAAATGATAGCTAATGATTTGAGAGTTAATCTCCTTCTTCTCTGTGATTCTTCTTCTTCTTCAATCTTTAGCTCTTAATGTTCTTGATTACCAATTGTGTTCGTAACATAATGTTTGTCTAAAGATTAAGAAGTTATGCTTTTGATTTTCTGATAATTAGTTTCATACCAATGACAACAAAATTGACCACCCAAGGATAAAAATAGAATGACCTACTTACGAATTGTTTTATCCTAATTTGAGATTACGAATTGTTTTATCCTAATTTGAGAGATTGTACTCCTATGTCACAAGAAATTTCACCTTTTTCACTATAAAGTCCTTTTTTGTCAATTTATTTTTGTATTAAAAAATTTAGAATTTGTAAATGCTCAGATGACTTATTATCTGGTTATCACAACTTCCAACAAAAAAAGTACATAATCCCCATAGTCTGTTTGTTACAACTGATTTTGAAATCCAATGGGCTGTATATGCACCACTATAGGCTATAGCCGACTGTCTAAATAACATAATTTTTTAATGTGTAACATGAGGAATTTGTGCGCAGTATACTCTCAAAATATGGAGTTCATGGTTTTCCTACTCTCTTTGTCTTGAATTCAACAATGCGCGTGCGCTACCATGGGCCCCGGACTCTTGATTCTCTTCTGGATTTTTACACTAATGTTACAGGTATATTTACTCTCCGGACTCTTGATAAAGGAGATTCTATAACTTACAAGGGTAAAAATGATAGTGATAATTATGAGATTGACCGGAACTAGTACCCCCTAAGTTAGTGTCTTAACATAATAACATTCTTGCTACTTAGTGGATGTGCTAGGTGATATCTTTCTTAAGCACCATTTATTATAGATAATGCCTAAAATCATGTCCTTTGTGATTTTGTGAGCCCTACATGCCATGTATAGTAGTCTATTAGTCTCATTTCAAAAGTACTATTAGTTGTGGTTGTTTGTAGGTCAATTTGGGTTACATTCTATCTCCAATGGGTTAAGGGTAAAGTTTATGAAAAATAAGTTAGAAATGAGAAAGGGTTCACTATTTGGAAGATCCAAGTTATTTTATTGGCTTAACATAATAGCATATTTTAAACTTCCTTTTCAAACAAGATTCTAGTTATTTTATTGGGTTAACATACAATGACACTCGTAAAATAAGAATTTTTATAATTTTATAAATATTAGACGATTCATGGTAATTTGATTAACATCAATTACTTATGAGTTATAACAGCCCTGAACAAACGAAGAGAACAATATGTTTGTGATGAGATGACTCGCAGTAATAATATTGTTTTTTTAGTTAGTGAAGCTAAGTGTCCATTTCTAAGCAAATGATGTTCTTTTAACTACTACGAAACATCTAAATATGATAGTTTTTTTCATGTTTTGAGAGAGTAAATCTGATGATATGAAATTTAGAAGGTATATGAAATTTAGAAGTTATATGAAATTTATACTCCTTGTGATTGTAATTTACATCAAATGATTGTATGTACAGGTATTAAACCTGAATCTATCAATGAAACATCACTCGGGGAGACTATACACAAGCATGAGACAAGAAACATCAGTGGGCCTAAAAACTGCCCGTTTTCGTGGGCCCAGTCCCCTGTGAACATGCTTCGACATGAAACTTACTTAACATTAGCCACCATTTTTGTGGTTTTAAGGTTGGTTTACCTGAGTTATCCATATATCATGACATGTGGTCGAGTATCTTGGAGAAGAAGGATCCTAAACATACGGTTTAAGAGCTTGTGGGAACATCCATTATTGTACATGAAACGGGCAATACAACTATTCACTTCACTCACTGAGCCTTGCAAAAGAAGCAATCTGCATGGAGCCATGAATGCCAAGGCTAAGGCTGCATGGGCTTCAAAATCATTAGCTTCTGTTTCTTTTGGGGAAGCGAGCACGAGCACGGGCCGCAATTGAGTTTGACTTGTTGACCATTGTAATTTTTCGTTTAGGTATCTACTTTCCTTTTGGGATTTAATGTGTGGTTTCTTGACAGGGAAGTTTGCCGTGTAATTGTGTGTACTGTGGATTTTACATTATGTTTCATATAAAGAGTTGTAACGAGCTTTTATGCGTCTTTCCTTTATTCCCCCTTTTTTCTACTTGGTCAGTTGGCCGTAGATGTGGCGGCGCCAATTCTACCATTTGTTTTGCCATGGTTCGCCACGGTTCCACCTGTGAAGGCAAAGCCGTCATAAGCAACCAGGGTGGTTGCTTTTGGTTGGAAAACTATTTTGTATTTATCTGTTGGAAATCACTGTTATTTCTATAATCAAAATCTAATATACCTAAGCAAAAGAAATCCATAATCTGCCACAAAATCAAGCTTGAAAACAGCACGCTACAATACTACTTTGAGCTGCATCTGTTCTGACTAAACTTGGTCAATGGTTGTGTTATTCACCAAGAACACTTTGCCAATTAGGCAAGAACAATTATATATCAAGAAATCCGCTATACAAACATCAACCTCTTACTATTTAGACACCATTGATTATTCAGGCTGTTTAACCTCTTTTGCCATCTATATGGGCGGTATTACCTTTTTTGTTATCTAGGCAGTATGAGGTGTGTTTTTCTCTTATACGGGCCGCATGATGTGCATTTATTTCTTATATAGGCCATATGATATAAAGCTATATGGACTGCACAACTTTCTGACCGACAAAAAAACGATTGATGTTAGGTACACTGACAGAGGCTATATGAGTCGTATAGGCCCTTTCTGCATCTATATAGCTTGTATGATGATGTCCCCTATTGTATATGTAGTAGCCTCCGAAATCAAAGACACCCAGAAAAGAATCCTGAATAATCTTATTCTTCCATCTTACAAAAAGCAGTGAAAAGTAGAGAATCTGTCAATGTTTACATAAGGTTCATCCTCAATTTTGCTAAGATCTTGAAAATGTTTTTATTAACAAAATCTAGAAAAGATATTCCACTTATTTTGCTATTCTTCATCCTACTTTTAAAATATAATGAATATCTGGTGCACATTCCAATCCTGCGGTTCATCTCTTTTGCTGTTTTTGGGTGATTGTCTTTTATATATGTAAGAAGCTTAAACTTTCACCCATATATAATGAAAACCAAGACGTTTTGAGATCAATCCTGAAAAAACTTTAATTGCAGACAGGTTACAGGAGCTTCTATGAACCCACCCCGCAGAGGTCACAGGCCCTGCAAATGCAGCTCACAAAACACAAAAACGTCTCTGCATTTTCACAATTGGTCCCATCCACATGGGTGTAACCAGAACCATGGTATCAAAATCGAGATTCAAGAGCATCAGAAGCAACATTTATAGCAGTACATTCAGTCAGACTGTATGAAAACCACTGTTTATCATTCATGGCGCCAAGCAGTTAGAACAAGTTTGTTATTCGATGATATTACACCATCATATGCAAATGCATGGTATCTGAGTACAACAATGACACGAGTAGAAACAGTCAAAATCCTGGGGCTTTAGAGGACTCAGAATTACCTTATGTCTAAAACACTTTTTCTTTTTAATTACTATACAACATCATAAATATATGATCACAAGTACTAATGATGAATTATAGAGCAATTATCTTTTGAGTTACAAATCTGAACTAGATTGCCTTGGAAATTAAGAACCGTTGATCAAAATATGTACGGCTGGAGTTGCTGATCCCGATTATAGTAGCACAAGCCAATATCTTTGAGCTTCTACCTTCTCAGAAAGATCACAGATTTTACCTGTTCAAAATCCAGTACAAAATAATCAAAATAATATACAATGGCCTTGAAGCAAGGTTGGAGACTACATGATGTTTTGGAATTTGAACGGGATATATGAAATTAACCCTTGGTGAGATTATAAGCCAAAAAAATCTAATTTAAATCTGATTAATAATTTCTATTTGAGGGACTCTTTCATCCGGTTAACATCATACATCCCCAAATATATCATGCACACCCACCACTATACATTATGCATTAAAAACTTATATTTGGTATATCTATATATGATATTTTACAAGGTTAGAGGGGCTTTACGAAATTCCGCATTTCACTCAAATCAGTGATTTGGGATTTTATTGATAATAAACTTTTACAGGGAAGCTAGGAAAATATACAAAAGTGTGGATGCAAATGTTGAAAACTTTTTCAGGCATTCTGAATCTTTGAATACTGACATTTAGCAAATAGATTGAGGTGAATCAGATACAAGAATTCTTGAAGTAAAGACTGCGTAAGATTGTACAAACTAGTAATTTGCGGTCCGTTGATGAGAATGGCTTATGGGAAAGCTAGGAAAATGTGTTAAAGTTCAGCTCAATTGAGATAAAAGCAAACTTTCTCTTGAATTATAAAATTCACAGAGCCTGAAAAGAAATATCACATGAGGGCAAAACACCTCAAAATTCAAAATCTTTAGAGTATGATCACATAGACTAGTGATGCAGATGTCGTTGAGGAGATCACTGAATGGGGAGAGCTAGGTAAATGATGAAAAATTAGATCAAATGCACAAGATAATCCATATCTGGTCATTTAATCTCCAAACACCACAAATTGATTATTGTGACTTCAAGCAGTGATAAAGATCATTTTGTTGGACTCTTGTATTAAATCATAACCATATCTTTATCCGAACAGTTAGAAATTGATTATTACCCGGTTTGAGAAAGTTGCCTCCAGTTGATCTGTGGATGCCTCTGCAAATACGAATTATCGTCACCTACAAACGACTCAGAATAGCTAGAATTTGCTGGTGACCACACAGGCACCACACCGCCATCACGATCCCTTCTAGAAGTCGGACCACTAGAAGATTCTGCTGGAGAATCTTCAGCATTCCTCAGGGCAATTTGGATATTAAATTGGGGTAAAACCGATTGTGCACCAAAATCTGGCCCTAATTCTCCACGAACTGGTTCTCGTAACAATTCCCGATTCAAAACATCATTAGGTACTTCTGCTCTACTGTTATCGTGTGCTAAATTCCTATCATCTGAAGATGATTCCTCTTCATCCTCTTCTACTCGTAGCAACGAAGTGGTCAAACTTGGAACCATTTGGTCTTCATAGTGGCGGATCCCGGTGGTTGTACGGTTTCTAACGATTTCTTGATCTAATTCCACCTGCATATCTTGTGGGAAAGCAATCGGGGTGTCTTCAAAAGAATCACCGAGCCCTTCTTCTGCGCCATTTTCAAGAATTGCTCGAGCATTGGCTTCTTGCTGCCACATATGAGTTAGGGCTTCCTGTAATCGGGATTTTGCAGCGTCGATTGTTACGATTGGGAGAGGGTAATTGGATCCGAGTTCGATTCCAGCAGCTTGAAGCACATATTCGGGTGCATCCCATGGGTGGTGTATCCATTCGGTTGGTAATCTAGCGAGTTCAGGAAGCCATCTTCTTACATATTCGCCATTTGGGTCGAAACTATAGCCTTCAATCTGTTGAAAAGGATACAAATGAGACACAAAAGTTTCTTGCTTTTCATCACTGTGGTCATTTGATCTCCAACTGATCACAGTGGTAAATTTCAGAACTCATATTTAAGGTGCAAAAGGAACCCAAAGTGTATTAGAAAGTTTACAGCTCGATCCGAACCTTTTTGACCCGTTACCCAATCAACCTGTTTTACCGCTATAATTTCCTGGATAATGACTTCAGATTGATGAAAAAGTCGAAAATTTTCTGACATAAGATGAAGTTTATGGACTGACTCATCAAAATCAAACGTAGACTTTTATTTCCATATACATTGCACAAATATCATTAATGTAACCATAAAAACAATCTAATCATGCAGTCAAACAATAATTTGCCCACAAAAGTCAGATACCTGAGGATTATCAATTCGGTCAAACTCGCGGCTATCAGGTAAAGTGCCTGATATATACTGCCAACCAAGCGCATCACTTTCAAGATCTGCATCTAACAAAGTGTCCCAAAAATACTTCATTCCCCATCTCCATGGTAACTGTAGAACTTTCACGAAAAAACTTGAAACCACAACCCTTATCCTATCATGTAACCAACCCGTGGCCCATAGTTCTCTCATACCCGCATCAACTAACGGGTAGCCCGTTCTACCTTGTCTCCATACCTTAAAATAGCTCTCATCAACAATCCATGGAAAAAACTTCAAGTGGCCCAAAAGAGGCCTTTCGTGACTATACGGGTGATTAAAACTCATATATCTTGAATATTCACGAAGCCCGATTGATTTTAGGAACAAATTAACACTTTCTTCACCCGCTTGATTCCCTTCATTAGCCCATAAAATTTGTTTGGTCCGGGCTTGGTGAAAGACTTTTCTCACACTAACTTCACCAAAGTGTAGGTGTGGAGACAAAAATGAAGTTGTGGCACTGTCGGCTTTTCTACGATTTGTGGAGTAGTCTAGTAATGGCCCGTTAATGAAAGTTGTTAGGGCCTTGTTGGCATTGCTCCACCCCGGTGACCAGGCACGGGCCAAAAGCGCATTGCTTCCTCTTTCGGAATCATTTTCAAAAACTAAAGTGTCTGAAGGGCATCTAGATAAGTCACCTGATAAGAAAAACCAATAATTATTGAGTATTTATAGCAAAATATAATAATAATAATAATAATAATAATAATAATATAATAATAATAATAATAATAATAACAATAATAATAATAATCAATATGGAGCATGTGATAGTATATTAAGGAAGATTGAGGAACTATTGGTTAGATTATTAGTTAATTAGATACTTAGAGGGTGTTTGGATGTACATACTTGAAGTGACTATGGGGTATTGAATAATTAGAATCATATAACCAAATAACCAGAATTGTAGAAAAGAATGTTTGGAGATCAAATAACCAGTTGTTGGACCATTTGACAAATTTTAATTATTTTAGAAATTAATGCATAAAATGACCAAATAAACAATCTTGTAAGAAAAGACGAGTAAAAGTGTCTAAAATTAAGTCTTAAAAATGGGTACACAAGTCATTATATTTCACATATTGTTGATCTTTGACCATCACTTTTTGTGCTAGATAACTGATTATTTGACCCTTAAATAATTAGATATTCACAAGCAGAATATGTTTTTACAAACATTAAAAAACTAATTCAAAGAACTGGTTACGAATCCATATCCAAACACCCCCTCTAGTGCTTAACTTATTGATAGATATAGGTCACATAACATTTCTTTTAAATAATTTAAACCTATACTTTAACCTGAAATAATCAAAGAAAATCTAAATTATAAAAAGAACTAGAAGTAAACAAATATATATATAGCCCAAATCATGAAGAAATCAACCTGAAATTATTCTTTTTGGTGGAAGTTGTGGGGGCTGGGGATCATATGGCATTCTAAGACATCGATCCCAAAAGGATGAAAATGTATCGAACGGTCGACCTTCATCATCGAGAACTTCCCAAGGCTCATATAACAAATCTGCATTAAATGAACGTACTTGTATCCCATTATCAGTTAAAATCTCCTTTGCTCGGTGATCCCTAACGAGAGAAAAAGGATCTACAACAAAATGAAAAACATTATTCTTAAGTCCAAGTATTCAACATGAACTTATATAACTTAAGATATTTAGTAAAATAAGAATATCCGAAGAAGGTGATTGGTACACCACATCTTTTAGCCGTATGTTTGTTGTGTTTTATAAAACCATCATAAGTACTTTTGAATGTTTGGATGAAGAAAAGCATTTATGCTTGCCTGCTTGTTTTAGGATGAAATAAAATGTTTTCTATAGCAGATAGTGATTGCTTATTTCAATACGATTATTCTTGGTGGATCCAAAATTGCAAGCTACCCATAGAGCGAAATAAGTACGTTTTCATTAAGGAGATTATCTGCTCTGCATATAAGTCGTTTAAATAAGCAATCCCAAACACTTCCTTATAGTGCACTCATGTAAACTAATCGATTGCTAATTTGTCATCTCACTAGACTTGTGAACATGCTTAAATAGACTGTAACCAAAATATTGACAGGAATGTTTGGATATGAGTTTTCAGAATCAAATCAGGTACTGTTTATGTAGTAAAACTAGCATAGTTAGGTAAATTTACTTTCATCTCCGAGAGTCGCTACTTGAACTTCACATTCGATCATCAAAATTTGATCATTTCATCCAAAATAAAGAGAACTATAATCATTACCATGATAAAAATTATAGTCCTTATATCCGGACAAAAAGGGGGTGTTTGAGATTGCTAATTGAACAGCTTATGCTCATGCTTATACGCTGACGCAGATAATTGGCTTATTGAAACAGCTTAGTTAGAAGCAGAGGCAGATAACTTGCGTATCGGCTAAACATTCAAAGTTGTTTTTAAAACTAGCAACAAGCAAATTATTTTTTTAGCTATTAAACCCAAACACCTTTTATAAGGTGACTATTTTGTGACTTACTAACACTCAAATCACAACTAATAGTTTATAAATGCATCCAAACACCATAACAAAGACGAAAAGAAATTAATGAAGCAATTCATAATAATAATCTTCAACAAAAACCCAAATATATAAAGTTGGGGACTAACCATATAAGTGATTAAAAAAGAGCTTTGTAGCACCAGTGGATTTGATGACATCAAGAAGAGATAAAACACTGTCAGTAGATCTTTTTGTAACTAAAGTTGTTCCAAGATTTTGCAAAGATGAATTAAGCAAAGATAAACTTTGTTTCAACCACCATCTTGATACCCTTCCAGGGTAATAATGACCTTCTTCTTCAGGTGCCCATATAAAAACTGCTATAACTTTACCAGATCTTACACCAGCAGCTAATGCAGGGTTATCTTCTACCCTTAAATCTCTTCTGAACCACACTATACTACACCCACTTGTCATCTTCCAAGATAAACAAGAACCCTAACTTATATGAAATTATGTTGTTTCTTCCTAGAAACAGAAACAAATAAACAAATTCCAATTTGATAGACTATGGAGTTCTGTAGCTTTTTCTATCAAGAATCCCAAATCCAAATCCTCCCTCACTCAAGAGAGCTAAGAACCCTAAATCCCAAATCTTTATCTCAAGATACCTAAATCCCACTTCAATTGATAACTTTATCTGTCATAAAACCTAAAATCCACTTGGAGTAACAACTTCTTAAAAAAAGCCAGAATTCCAATCGATTAACTGCGGAATTTTGAAGCTTATTTCTCTCATAAAACCTAAATCCCACTTGGATCAACAACGTCTTCAAGAAACCAGTTTCCAACTCGCTTAACTTCTTTATCTCTAAAGGAACCTAAAACCCACTTGGATTAGCAACTTTCTTGAAGAAAGCCAGGTTTGTAAGAAATTCTGCAACTTTTTTTCAATCAATAAGCCCGAATTCAGTTAACTGTGGCTTTCTCTGGGCGCCCAACACTGAAATGTTGTCAAAACATGTTTCAATCATGAACAAGTGGTTTGATTTGGGTTCACTAGTTTACTCTTATCCCTCAATTCTTTTTTGTCACTCAGTGATCACTCATTTGATGAAGAATCGTTTCTTTTTTAGGGGCAGAAAATAAAAAAGCACTAAAAAGTTTGCTTCCAATTTGATAGGTGATATTCCAAGAATCTTTATAAATTATTTTTTATTTGTAATTTTGTATAGAAAAGAAAGATACAGTAGTAATTTTATGATAATATCCTCGAAAATTGCTTTAACTATTGGTTATGGATATACAAGCAAGAATATATGTTAATGAATTAAAGTTCATTTATCTCTTTCTAAAAGTGGATTTATAATTTTGAATCCATTGAGAGTTCTTAGTATAGAATAAGCACCTTTGAATTATGTGTCTATCATACGTACATACATTAACGTTTAAATACCTTATTTATTTAAATATGCAAGATACTTTTAAATTTTTTTTAAAACTACAAACAAAATCATGTAATAATTTTCTTAAAGCTGGATCATTGCCAACCTCATAAAAGGAGACATTACTATGTAACCATTCGAATATGTTTTTAGTTAATGAAACTTTTAATAACATGATAAACAGTTAATCTTGATATCATTTAAGTTTGATTGATTTGACTCCTGATTTTAATGAAATACCAAACACCCATAGATGGGCAAGAAAGGGAAAGGTTTGGGGTCAGCAATTTGCAGCCACAAAGCTTGGGCCTTCTGTTTTTTTCTTTATGTGTTTTTTTTCTTGGTTCTTCTTATCTTTTCAATAAAGAACAAAACCTCCTTTTCCTTGCCAGGGTGGAATATCTTTTAAAGTAAATCCTCAATATTTTTCTGGTGCATTTACCACATTTTTATAGAAATTTATATTTAAGTCAAAAATTAGAAGAATAGCCACAATCATAGCTATAATTATAACCGTACTTAATGTATCTCATTTGAAACGATATAAACTTTAAGACCTCAACTAGATGAAACCGGTCAAATTTAACCAACATCATATTTTAGCATTTAGAAAAAAAACTCAACTAGACATTCTAAATATAATTAATAAAAGAAAAAAACTTCATCTAAGCTTCAATTTCCCTTTTGGGTGATTTTTAATCTTTCTAAGTACTCAAATTAACATTTTCTATCGAGACATTCACGTCAATTTAGATAATAATTTTCTTTTCATGAATCCTACTTCATTTAATATCCTCACTCATTCTTGGTTAATACTTCTTTTAGATCGACGGATACATGTAAAGCAAATAAGCAATAACTTGAACCCCCTCATTCAATGATTCACTCATTATGTGCTTTCCCTCTTTCTACAATAAACATTTAAAGTTTTTTCCTACTCGAACACTTGTGTTGATACATGTGTTAAGGTTACCTTGCGTTGCATCATCTAATCGTCATCTGATTCTTACGCTTTTTTTTTTCAATATTGGTCTCATTTTTTATAACATCTCATTTTCAAATACATAAAACATGTGTCAACCGAATTTATATATATGCCTAAGGGATGCTTTAGGGTGGAGGGGTGTTCTCATCACACACATCACATTACATCATATACCCACCAATCATATTTTATCATGTCACATCATACCACACCACACCACTATACCACACTCGCACACGCACAAGAGTTCACGACCTGTCTTTGCCGAGCCACGTAATTTTTCACAACATGCGGGGCCGGCGGCGGTGTTGCTGTGCGGCGTAGGAGGCCGTCATGCCCCTCACGGTGGGTGCACCCTCCCACTCTTATGAGTGTTTAATAAAGTGTATAAAGGGGTGTTAATCAAATAAAGTGATAAATGACAATTGAGAGGTTGAAATTTTCAAATTAAAAATCAAAGAGCTAAAATTGTAATTATGCCAAAATAGGTTGTAAGGACGTGTAATTTAAAGATGAGGATGTAAATAGGGATACTAATGTGAATGTTCTTGCTCCTACATCAGATTCCTTTTCTCATCCCCGTTCCCATCTCCATCCGCTATATTTTTAGAGAAAGTCATAATGATCATCTATATTCAAGGGTTATCCATCCTCATATCTATTATGTTATATTTTTTATAAATATTTGTGAGTGGAAGAAAAAGAAAAAAAATAATAAAAAAGAAATATTTAAGTATTATTTATTGAAACAAAAATATATATATAAGAAAACTGATGTGAGAAACTTTTAAAAAATAAAATAAATTTTTTTAAGTAACCATGGTCTTTTTTATAATTACAAGAGATGGCCATAAAAACTATTGTGAATGTTCTAATGTTGATTGTGTTTGACTTCAATTATAGAGTTCACAAGAAAGTACATACTCACACACGCACACATACACTCACACACGCACACACGCACATGCACACGCATACATACATACATACATACATACACACACACATACATACATACATATACACACATATATATACATATATATACGCGCATACATGCACACACACACTAACATACATATATATATATATATATATATAGAGAGAGAGAGAGAGAGATAAAGACATGGGCATGTTCAAAACATAACCAATGTTATGTATGTAGTCACAAGAACCAAATAAAACTTGTATGTAGCGGTGACCACATAAAATGTGAATAGAAAGGTCTAGATAGATTATATATGTGATTAGAGCCGTCCCTAAGGAGGGTGGCTAAATTTTTGTCCAGTGCACACTCGCTTAAGTGGTACAAAACATATATTTTAGAAAAAAAAAATAGTTATTTAACTTAATTATAAAAGTATAACCCAACTATATTTTAACCTAAATATAATTTTTGAGCCTATTTTTATTAAACGAACTTATTTGTTATAATTCATATCATTAACTCAATTAAAAGACTCTTCCTTAAAACCTAAAACAAAAGATGACCAACAAGGTATTACCCAAAAAAAAGATATTAATTGGTAATCCCCTTAGAAGTCGAACGAAGAACAAAATAGAGGAACCAAATAGAGTAAATCGATCAGCAATTGTAAGGCCCAGATTCCTGTTGACCTCATAGTTGGTTGAACATAACCATAATTCTTAAACAAAAATTTTCATAATAGTATTTAAGATAAATGCAACAAAAACATAAACATTTGATTACAACTAAGTCATATTTAGTTAGATCATTATATCAACGGAAAATCATTGATCAACATTCATACTCATATAAAACATTTAACGGGATGTTAGTCTCTGATCCGGAAGCCTTTTCATCCATAAGCCTTAGAAACTCAACAAAGCTTGGATTTACCTGATATGCATAATAAAAGTCAGCGATACTGTGCGAGTTCTAGCTTTTATTCTAGAATCATAAGTCATAAATTCATAAAAGCTTTTAAGGGTGATCATAGGGGGAAAACCTTCCTCATTGTCATAATATTCGAAGCAAATTATCATAACATGGTTATCATGTGGTCATCACGTCCTAAAGTTAAGCAGAGCCATGAACTAGTAGCACTAAGCTAGTTACTGTGATTGCTAGCATGAAGCAAGCTACTATGATTGCTAGCACAAAGCAAGCTATGAGATGCAAGCACGAAGCAAGCCTAGTGAAACGCCAGCACAAAGCAAGCCAATAAGTTGTTAGCATAAAAAAGACCAATGAGATGCAAGCACATAGCTAGACCAATGAGATGCTAGCACAAAGCAAGCCAATAAGTTTTTAGCACAAAGAAATGAGTGTGATACTAGCACAAAGCAAGCCCAGTGAGATGCTAGCGCAAAGCAAGCCAATAAGTTGTTAGCATAAAGCAGACTAGTGAGATGCAAGCACGAATCAAGACCAGTGAGATTCTAGCACAAAGCAAGCCAATAAGTTGTTAGCACAAAATAGACCAGTGAGATGCTAGCATGATGCAAGCCCAGTGAAATGCTAGCACAAAGCAAGCCAATAGTTGTTAGCACAAAGTAGAACAGTGACATGCAAGCACAAAATAGACCAAGGGTAATCACATTAATATTCCATTTTTAAAATTCATTTGGATTAGTAAGATAGGTATAACCGGGTATGAATTCCCTAAACTTGAACCGTGGGTAGACATTGAAAATATTACAAGTTTGACCAATGTGGGTAATAGTGACTTGGTGGACAAACGCAGGCAACACTGATTTGGCCATGGAGATTAATGCGTATGAAAATGGTTGTTAAGTATGGGAATTAATGCGGGTAACAATGATTGACCTTAGAGATTAATGCGGATAACAATGTTTGTTAAGTATGGGAGTTAACGCAGGTAACAGTATTTAACCTTGGAGGTTAATGCAAATAACAATGTTTGTTAATTGTGAGAGTTAATGCGCGTAACAGTGTTTGACCATGGAGATTAACTTGAATAACAGTAATTGTTAGGTATAAGGGCTAATGCGGGTACCAGTGTTTTGACTATAAGGTTAATGGAGGTACTAGTGCTTCGGCTATGGGGCTAATGCTAATAGCAGTAATTGTCAAGTATATGAGTTAATATGGGTAACAATGACCGATTAGACTGATGCGAGTATTATCACATCCACATTAGTTACCCTTAGACCAACTAAGGTACCAATGTGGTTGACAAAAACAAATGCGGATAACAGTCGTCCAATCCATATTAGTTACCCTTAGATCAACTAAAGTACCAATGTGACTGAGGAAGACAAATGGGGGTAACAGTTATTCCATCCGCATTAGTTACCCTTAGACCAACTAAGGTACCAGTACGGCTGAGGAAAACAAATGCGAGCAACAATCCACTCTTCCACACATACAAATACGACAACTATAGGGTTTTGTTTTCAATTGAAATAGGATTCAGCCAGTTATCTTTTTCTTTGTTTGAAAATAATATACTTTTAATATGTAATCTAGGGTTCATGCATAGGCTTTAATCATGCATCACAAAGTTAATAAATCTTGATCCCTAGACCTAAAGGTAGGATTTTACATATAAAATCATTAAATCTATACTCAAAACATATTTAATCATACAAATCAGCTCCAAAACTAGTAGAAAACATAAAAGATGGGGATCTAAAACTCACCTTTCAAGCTAAGGCACAAACCCTAGAACCGAGATGCTAAATCTAAGA
Source organism: Flaveria robusta (assembly GCA_025506415.1). NCBI lineage: Eukaryota > Viridiplantae > Streptophyta > Magnoliopsida > Asterales > Asteraceae > Flaveria > Flaveria robusta. Next base: position 48,978,280 of record CM046469.1, read on the forward strand.
TCCACATTCATGCACACGAAAAGATGTTAATTTTAATCATCCAAAATATGATAAAATACTAAAACATTATAAATCTACACTAGATCTATCATCCCTTACGAGAAAGTTGATACCTTGATGAGGTTCCTGCATTTTCTCTCTTTAGATCACCACTTTCTCTTTCTAGTAGCCGCCTCTTGCATGCTGAAATGCCCTTACATGGGGTGGTCACATCCTTACACTTTATATAGAGGTGTAAGGATAGGTTTTTAAGTGCCCCGCTTTTGCCCCTATACTTACGTAAATTTCAAATATGAGATTCTATATTATCAACATGATGATAGACTTTTTTGGGGTGTTACAGCTATATTTTTGGGGTGTTACAGCAACATTATCAGTTCATTACAGAAAAATCAAACAACATAATTGTTTGTTCACAGTTGTTTTCTTATATCTTTTCTTTTTTGTGTGTTAGGATCTTTAAGGTTTGTAATTTTGTATAATTGTATGAATAGTTGTTTGTTCATATAAATAATTGGTATAAGTTAATGCTTTAATGGTCTATTGGTTTTGAATTTGTATTTGATTTTAGAAATCATAGCTCCTAAACAAACATCTGTTGTAAAAAACAAAAGGAAAGCTCAAGTTAAAACTATGATGATAGACTTAGCAGATTGGCGACTATAGTTATTTGGAGCGAAATATTAGAGAATATAAACTACAAAAATAAGCAATGTTTTCAGAACCGGATCGGACGTCAAACCGAACACCTTACTGGTTTGGTGGTCGGACCGGTCGGACCGGATTTAAGAACCGGATGACGTCATAATTATATATATACTATATTATATATATAGTTATATAGATAATTAAATATAAGTAATTTATATATGTATTTTATAGTTATATATAAAACTTAACTATATTTTTATATCCAATACACTAATTTATGGTTCAACACTCCGTTTTTACCCATTAAAATCAAAAAAATAAAAAAAAAAAAAAAATCCAAAACCCGTTCCAAACCGGTCCGGTTTCCCGGTCCGACCAGTGGTTCGGGACGAACCGGCCGGTTCGACCAGTCCAAAACGAGTTGCACCAAACCGGACCGGCTAGGTAGCCGATCCCCGGTTGAACCGGTCGGACCGGCCGGTCGTGAAAACAATGAAAATAAGATAAACTAATTTTCTATCAAGAATTCTAGGAGAACTTCACGAGGTATAGCTATTATGGTATGTTATTCTAATAATATATTTTTTTTATGTTTATTGTCACACCCTTAATTTTACGAATAGGGTTTTATCATTAGACATGTGATAAATCAGGATCTTGGTCATTAGTTATACAAAACGACACATTTATTACAAAGTCATTTTCATAAAGCTTTCCATTTAACAAACCATTACCTAAAATCATGTTTCACAGTTTAATAATGCGGAAGTGAATTAATAAAGAAATCCCAAAAACAGTAATGCGTAAATACGCGCGCCCCAAAACAAAGTTGAGTAGTAAATCACAAATCATAGTTTTAAAGGGCATGATATGCATGAATCCAATGCTGTGCTCCTAGCAGTGCAAATACCTTTATTGACCTGAGAGAAATATACTAAATTGTCAACACAGGATTGGTGAGTTCATAGGTTTATAAAGCAGACAAAATGGTTGAGAAACAAATTACAATAAATAAAGTATATTATTGCATATAACTAATCTATGTTTGATATCACCAAGTGTATCAAGTTCGCAAACGAATGTGACAAATAAATTTAGGAATGCCTCGGTCGTGGTTACCAAACCACGACAACAGTAATCAGATCAATTTAACACCCGTTTGACCTCTAGTCGTGATAGCGCGACTAGCTCGAGTGGGGTTTGTCAAACCCAGCAGTGCTACTTAAAAATTACCTCTCTAATATTTCCAAAATTAACAGTTCGAAAGTAAAGACTTACGTGGTAACAAAAGTAGTTCACATGTGATCACATAGTCCTACTGAATCTCAAAAAATATATTTAACGCGTGTTCTCTTCCCAAAAAGAGAGTAATATAAAAAGCGGGGCTATAAAACTCACTTTGAATGCTATGCTACAAACACAGCAACTAATAAAACTTTAAGTCAACCAACAATCTATGTATATTGATATTTATTAATTAGGTTATATAAAATCTTGAAGTATAGCTTGCACTGTTGCACGCTCACGACTTCCACCATCCATATAACAATTATTCACACGGATTCGTGCACATACATAAGTATATACTCTTATATATTAACCCCCCACACATATATATGTATATATAAAACAAAACTCACACACACTAACATATATATACATACACTTGTACATATATACACAATATAGATGACCATGAACCACACCCTATATCCATTACTTGAACACATATAATTATACATGATAATACATAGACAACACACACTTATACATATATGTCGACACACACACACACACCCATATGCATGCATGCCCAACCCTAGCACACAAACCTACAACACCCACGTATACCCCCATCGACACCACCAGCCTTGCGGTTTTCAACCCTAACCCAAGCTTGCACAACATACCCGTATATATATTCATACACTAAACATGCACATACATAAAGACTAACCCAAACAAACATGATACACCCATACATTCATGCGTACACATACCCTCAATCTAAACCGAGGACAACCAGGGTCAACCAATGTCAGTTGTGTCATCATACACTCCCTGTATGCACTCAATTTAATGCATACCCCTCAAGCATATATATACATATATGAACACCCACATATACAAGACTATTGACAACCACTCTACCATACATACAGCTGTGCATACATACATATGTTCGCACAAACTCGAACACATCACACACGCATACACATCCCGATTTCTTTAGCTTTCTCCCCTGAACACGCTATGTAGAAACTACAATCTAAGAGACCTAAAACCATACCATATTGAACACGAGTAAAGAACAATGAAGAATCATACCGAACGGCCTGTTTTGATTGCCTTCTATGGCTGCTGGAATGGTATCAATTGTTAGGAACTAGAGATCAATGATGGAGGGAGTCACTAGGATGAGACGACGCGAAGTAGCTTATAGAGATGGGATGGTTTGCTGACGGTGGGACAGTTGTCGGAAATGGGGCTACCAAGAGATAGGGTTTCGAGGGGGGGGGGGTGGTAGGATTTGTTGATAGAATTAATCGAATGGGAACCGAGGGGTGTTGGTTAGGTATTTAATTAATTAAAGTTTAGCAAATTGACCATGCAGCCCCTCAAGTTATATGATGCGAAATCCGAACCCTAAAGTTTTATAATTAACACTAGTTACATGCTAGGGTTAAATAATCTATTAAATTAATCAAACAAATTATGAGACAATGTTTAAAGTAACTAGAGTCGTGTTAGTAGCGTTAACTTGGAAATACAAGGCGTCACATTTATTGTCAAAATGTTTGTTTTTATAGTAATATTTAGTTTATATAGTTTAATTCGATAGGATCCAGTTGCTTTTTTCCTTCTCGCCAGGCACTAAAATCCTAAGGATCCTTCCTGTGTGCGATTAAATAATCAATGAACTATCAACGTTAAAGCAACATGAACATGTTTAAACATTTATAACCTAAAGATATACGAACAACAAATCCATGTTACAAGTGTTACACAAACATATTACCACATATAGATGGTACATATCTCACATAACATACAACAAATTGAAAAACCTACCAACAAAATAAATAATGAAACGAAACTAAGCAAATCAATTGAATGAGTTGAGAGAGTATGTGAATTAATGTAAATAATATATGATAGTGATTTGAGATCGGATGATGCAGGAGCATCTTAGAATTTATATTTAGATATTTATTCAAGTTAATTATCTTTTTAGTTATTTAGTTTATCTTTTCTATATTTATCATTATGTTTAGTTTGTTAGTATTTAGTATAAATAAAGGATTAGGTTAACATTTGTTATCAGTTTTTGATTAAGTTTTGAATATAAGAACATTGTTCTTGGAACCTTTTAGTTCCTTTATCGTCTTTGATTAACTATTTGTTCTTGAGCCATTTGATCGCTTCCGAATCTGCATCATTTGGTATCAGAGCTTTTGGTTTGTCAAATGGCTCTACGTGAAGGCGAGTGTTTTTATGTTCGAAGAGTCGCCGACCGAGGCATCGACAAGAACATTGGTGGTTCACGTGCTTGTGGAGACGGAGTCAACCGTGATCGTAGATTCGCCGGACGAGGCAATGAGATCGGGGACCGTGACCCACGGGATTTTGAGATCAAACGACTCAAGCGACGAGTCCGAGATCTCGAGTTGCAACAAGAGATTAAATGGCTCCGACAAAGGGTCCGACACCTCGAGTTGCAACAGGATACGATCCAGACGGAAACCGAGTCGAGCACCATCGTTAGGGACGAAGGTGACGACGGAGAGCAGCAGCCGTTTAGCCATCATCCACACTGGGTTTTTGAACCAACCTATCTGGACTTCCCATCAGAGGACGAACCGAGATTTGACGAAGATGAATTTGTGGTAGACGAGAAAGAATATCGGTTGGTGACGATGATTCTTAATGGAGTTCAAGAAGACGAGCCAGCAAAAAGAAAAGACAATAACAATCACAAGACTACAATGGTTTCGTCCGGTAAGTACATTCAATCTCTGAAAGTTAAAACTGTGATGGATCTTGGGTTGCTAGACGTTACTTGTGGTCGAGATAATGACGCACCGAGATTGGTAACTCCAACAAACAAAGCCAATATATTTGGAAATTTGAATTATTCATCATTTAGTGGAAATATTCCAACTATTGCGAAAATTCAAAATGATGGGATAATCATCAACGATTTTGTTTCCAAAGGAATAGATGTTGGCCAAATAAAAGAAGGCTATAATCTCCAAACTACACGTGTGCGTAATAAATTATTATATCTCGTTTCGGACTTAAACGTGAGACGTACCGACACAATTCAAGAAAATAGTGCACAATTTGAAGTTATTGGCCCATCACAAGGATTAACGACTCATGAAAAGGAGATTGGGCTCAGTGATGGGCTAGCACAAGACCAAGTTTCAATTGAGTTATCTAATGGACCTATGGCAACAAATGAAGTTGCTATTGCCAAAAAGATAACATTCGGTTCCACTGCTTTGGCATGCAATATACCTCCTACCCATCCTAATCCATGTTCGAAAGTTGCAAGTCCCAAACCAAAGTTTAATTGTGATAACTTCTTAAGCTTGGATAATCAAGAATCTCACGATGATTTTTTTGTGGGTAAGAGACGAGTAGACATTCCGTTTGAACCCGGTGGATTGTCTTCGAAATTCTCAAGACTCGAGGTCGAGTCTTTTCCAACCCGGGGAGTATGATGCAGGAGCATCTTAGAATTTATATTTAGATATTTATTCAAGTTAATTATCTTTTTAGTTATTTAGTTTATCTTTTCTATATTTATCATTATGTTTAGTTTGTTAGTATTTAGTATAAATAAAGGATTAGGTTAACATTTGTTATCAGTTTTTGATTAAGTTTTGAATATAAGAACATTGTTCTTGAAACCTTTTAGTTCCTTTATCGTCTTTGATTAACTATTTGTTCTTGAGCCATTTGATCGCTTCCGAATCTGCATCATCGGAGAAGAGAGATAATAATTTCACATGTTCATGATAAAGTACAAAGCATCAAGCATATTTGTAGGTTATTTTGTCTTAAATGTTGTAATTTTTTAAAATTTAAAGATTCTCTTACATTGTGTTAGACCATGTTTAATGCAATCACTAAGAGGCTACGCTGAGTGAGATGGCTTGCGTGGGGTTATCAGAAACACCACTACTATGGTGTTTTTGCCTTGCTCTTGGCAAGCACGACTCTAGTATGTCTACGCACACTAAGACTTTTTGCCGTTTGTTTTTCTCTTTACCACCTCTCACGTAACATTACTTTTTTTTTTTTTATCATAAAAGTGGTGTATTTATAGCATTAAGTATAGCTTTCAAGTAATCTTGGTGCATCTAGACAAACACAAATGAAATTTGCTACTTCACTATTGTTGAACACCTTACGGATTTGTAGTTACTTTTTTTCTTTTTTTAAAATATTAATAATTAGTTTAAGAGAAAATGATGTATATGTAATCTTAAATGAACGAAGGTCATCTTGAGCGGAAGGGGGCGGACATGTTTTATATTTATATATAGGGGAGGTTTTCTGAGAAAACCAATACTTATGTAAAAATCAAAGAAAACTACGAAAACCATTTAATATTTAAAGTTTCTAACAAGTGAATACATGATTTGGCATCAACAATACAAAAAATATCTCTTGCAACAAGCATGTGAGAAAATACTGCCAATGTCCACTTGACGATCCACTTGATTTATTATTCGTTGAAACGTCCATTTTCAAGATGAGTGCTATCAGATTAAAAAAAAAAACTTTTTTTAATTTTATTTTTAACTTTAATTTAAATATAATATATTCGTTATTAAAGACGTGTTTAGTTTAAAACCAACTTTAAACAAAGGATCATGAGAATCATAAAAACCAGATAAGGAGTGCACAAAAGATAATAACATGAAGTGAGACATAGAAAAACAAAGGTGGTTAAAAATGTTTTATGTATTATATTTAAAATAATACGTATAAATGTTTGTGAAGTTCTCGTTATTCTCACATAAAATTGATTCCGAACATTCTCTTACTTAAGTTATGATATTTGACAATGCATAGATTAAGTGGAAATTTATTTCAGAGTCGCAAACTAAAAATGTTAAATATAAATATCGTTGGGGTATATTGCAGTAGCATAACCAGGTGTTTGTGGGGTTGGTTGGAGCCGGCCCCCTAAAAAAAATTTAATGTTGTATACAAGTGAAAATCTCGATTGCCTCCGTAAAACATTACAATCGTCCCCATTAATGTTAATCCTTTAAGTTTTAAATACGATATCAAACAAAGATCCATTAAGTTTTAAACTCAACATTTGATATATAACCAACTAAAAAATTCCAATTCCGGTCAAGACTCCGCCACTTTTGGCCGTTGCTTTTCCAATCATCACTTCCAGCTTCCGGATTGAGGTAAGATTATTTATTAAGTAGTTGGGAGTTTTAGTGATTTATATAGTTACTTTTGTTGTTTAGATGAATATTTGATAAAGATTAGAGAATATGAAGTAGGATTCAAAATATGCAAACTTTATATCTTCAATTATAATTTATAATTTATGAACTTTAGAATAGAAATTTTGAATTTTATATAATGACCAGATCCGATCCGACCCACTTGGACCGGAAAAGTTTTATTATACGGTGATACATCGTACGATCCCAAAAAATTTCAGCACCGCAATAGAAAAAGAAAGAATCTGGGTCGGCCACGGGTATATTGTGCTTTGATAAACATACTACAAGATATAGCATAACTTTTTTACCGAAGCAGTTGACGCCAATGTTGATAATCGGGTCGGTTTTGGGAAGGTTTACCAGACAAGATGACATGGGTGATTTTATAAATCAAAGTTTATAAATTCAAGTGTGACTAGACGCATGTATGCAAGTTATTTATGGGTAAAAAAATCAAAAATTTGTAATGACTCTTTTTATGTTTTGATATTATGGGTACCCACGAAGTTTAAATAAGCACGAATCTGCCATTAATGAAATAAATGAAGTCCATTGGGCCATTGGCAATGGGCATTCACTCTAAGATGTATTTGAGTATTTGGGCCCACGGGTGTTCATTAAAGCCCATGTTATAACCCTGTTGGTCCACGTGACATTTGGATTTCATTAAAATATTAAAATAAAAATAGTTGACTCAATCAGTAGATTTGAGATTTGAAAATAGTTTCAACCCGGCAAACTTGAACCGAACCGGTTTCAATCTTGCTTCAACCCAATCTAAACCTTAGTCATTTTCCTCAATTAAAACTGGTTTCAACCTGAACTCGCTTCATAAAAATCGGCTTGACTTTTGTTGATACAAGCCAAACTGATAAGGTAACCCGATTTTATTCCGATATGTACACACTACTCGCCATTATTATTTATTAGTGGATTGATAAACATTGAATATTGTTGGATACAAGTTTGTTTGTTCCTATGATTTCTTTATAGCTTGAAGCCATTGGTTTAACCATCGAATACATAAAATGTAGGTTTAGTGGCTTAGTGAAATAATATAATGTGTCTGGAAAATTACGGATTAGCATGATCAACTAATAACTCTAAATATATAATACATAACTAGGTTACAACCTCGTGTAATACACGGGCTAAATAAATTTACTGTTGCATGGTTAATAATATAAAAAGTTATGTCTTAAATATTATGTATTATACAGATTGAATAAACCCATGTATTACACATTTGAAAATTTAAAGTTAATATATATGAAATTTTAATTATGTATAGTTATTAATTAATAAATAGCTATTATAGCATTTATAATTAAGAGAATAAAGAAGCGGAAAAACCAATTATTAGATGGTCTAGAATGATAACAAGTGTCCGGATTTATATTTGTTTATTAGTATAGAGATTATAAGAAGATTATTTGAAAACCTTAACAACTTATTAATAGTCTTCGACAAGTTTAAATTAAGTTGATATCGTTAAATATCTTTTGAAAATAGTTACTTAAATTATGACTGTTAAACAATAATCCTTAATTTCTTGTAATCAGTATAACTATACAAGTAGAATTCAATGTTTCTAAGTGAATCAGTGAATGTATGTAGTTTACAATTATTTCATATATTATACTAACAACCAAACACGACATGTATTATGTATTTCTAGATATGAAGACACGAGCATGCACCTTAGTTTCGAGTTAAAGTGTGATTTTACTTCATATATTTATTTCATGATATATTAACTCAATAACTCTAAATTTGCGTATGTTATATGGTTGTTAACCTAGCATTCTTTTTAAAGTTAAAACTTCATAGCTAAATGTCAAATGTGTCTAACTAATGTTGTTATTTAACTAAATTGCAGTCTCACCGCGCCCTTGAGTTTTTGATACGAATTGCATTATTTTAAAATTAAAAATTTGCAATTACCATAGAGACACGTTTTTGATGTTGCAACGATGTGTACGAGTTAAAAAGCAAGTCATGTTCAAGTAACATAGTTTAAAAAAATAAAAGTTATTTCAAACTTATACAAAAGTAACATCATTTATTGCATGAAGGTATCGAATAAAAATCTTTGAAACACGATAATGCAGATTTCACTTATACTAGATCAAAAACCAAAAGTCATTGCATATTTAATTATTGTTCAAATTGTTACAATAAGTCGAATATATACAAAATGTTATATTTATTTGTACAAGTGCTTTTCCATAGAAGATAAGAAGTATCAAAGCATTCCAATATCATCCAACTTGACGCTTAGAGGCATTAATATTCAATCAACCACGTATCTATTATGTAAGGTCGAATGTGAAAGATGCGGATCATTTATTCTGTCAATGACTAGTCATCGAGAAATTTTGAGAAGGATATCATGGTGGACCAATGTGGATAGGGCTGGAAACGAACCGAACGAACACGAACATGTCCTTGCTCGTGTTTGTTCATTACGAAATAAACTTGTACACGAACACTTACTGAACATGATTTCTTGTTCGTGTTCGTTCATTAAGAAAAAAAACATGTTCATAAACTGTTCACAAACACTTATCAAACGCAAACGAACAAAAACAAAACCGAATGAACACAAACAAATGTTTATGAACATAACGAACACAAAGAAGTTTATAAACAAAACAAAATACAAATAATCATATATTTATTATAGAATAAAATTGGTATTTTCATCACAAATATTACACAAAATTACCAATAATAAACAAGCATGTAACATAAATATCAAAAAATACTTGATATAATTGTCATATATATATATATATATATATATATAATAAAACTTAAGGGCATAAATGAAAACATTAACGAACATAAACGAATACATTATCGAACGTTCACGAACGGAAATTAAAGAACATAAACGAACACGTTATCAAACGTTCACGAACATAAAACGAACGAACATAAACAAACTTCCCGCTGAACAGTTCACGAACTGTTCACTGAGCGTTTAATTCGTTTGCAGCCCTAAACGTGAATGTGTCAAGCCTTAATTCAATAACCGAAATCATTTGCTTCTCGACCAGAATGAGTGCTCAACCATTAACCTGAAAAATCATCAAGCTATTTATTTACACTATCATATGACAGATTTGGATATTCAGGAATGAATGGATTTTTGGTAAAAAAAAATTCTTCATGGTGGACAAAGCGATAGCACGTATATAGTAAAGACGCTATCATTCAAATGGGTGGAAAATCGTGGTCATCGGATGGTATGTAATTGGGAGAAGTGGATCGTTCACTCATGATGGAGTAATCAAAATATTGCAGCATATGAGAGTGTTTAAACTCTGCTATTGTCTAATGATTTTTTTTTTGCTAGGCTTTTGCTAGCTTCTTTGAATAAAATTTATTGTTTGTTGTCGTTAAAAAAATGTAACTTACTGTTTATACAAATTTTTAATAAAATATGATAATTTTTTTCAAGCGCTAGTAGAGTTCCTACCTAGAATTATATAATACATTAATTAATTTTTTTTATCAAATAACTTATGATTAATATAACAATTAAATGTTTTCTCAAGTAATTAAAGAAGAAGACGACATTAATAATAATTATTTGTTAATTATGATGGTTTAAATATACTGTCACTATAGAAGGCGTTAGTAAAAGTAGCAATCAAGGAGTTGTTAGATATAATGATTCCTTTTCAAACAAGTTATTGACTCTTGTTCACTTAACTCAAAACATTTAGTTATTTTTTTTCATCCAAAATATCTACTCAAGAAAAATACCTATTTATGAATCATATATAAGTTTTACTCTACGTACTATTTAGACTCGATATGTTAATTATTATAATGTATAATATAATTTTAACTTTTTTGATAAAATTAAATGTGCATGCATAAACATATAGAAAGTAAAAAGGTTAAGTACCAATATTAACTTTTTCTGCATAACTAGATACACGCATATGTGTTTACTTTTTTTTTTTTTTTTTTCATGTTCATTACATTTGAAAATAAAATTGTTCGATAAAGTTACGATCCATGTAAACTTGGAGAGTTAACTCTTCACTATATAGTCATTAACCTTTTTTTTATTATATGGGGATTGGGGACAAATAAGATGGCGGTATAATTTTATCAAAACCACAAATAGCAAATAAATGAAACAAAACATTGCCCATACCTCATACCAAAAAAATGACATTTGATTGATACTTGGTTTTAATATTTGTTCATTTTATCATTTTGTTTTTACTTTTCATGTATCTTGTGGGTGAGTTTATATTTTTATCTTATGCCAAATAAGTCATACTTCATTTGTAACTGTATTGACATTATATAAAATAGTAAGAATTAAAGAAAACCAATACTAATACAACCTCGATCATAAATATTATATTGCACCTTATATATGTTCAACTCCAAGTAGTTATGTGTTATCTTGTTTTTTTTTTCTTATTATGAGATAGACTACCCTTGTCCCACTACACTTGTCCCAATAGCTTTTCGAAACTTTTTAAGTACGATGGAAGAGGTTTGCTTATAATATTCGATTAATATATGTAATTAAAAAGTCAATGTTGTTTAGTCACAAACGGCCAATTTTAAAGCAAGTTTGAATTCATTAGGATATGTGTAGTTGGTTGCTTGTGGGAAGAAGTTCTTAACTACCTCATTGCTTATATACTCCTATAAGTTTCTTATGTCACCCCTTTCCCACTTAGACATTTGCTTCTTATGACTCTCTTTGAAAAACATAAAAAATACAAATCTTAGAATATAATTAACATGATACTCGTGGAACGTAGTGATATGCATAACATCGTTGTGAGAAACAAATAGATAATGGCGAAATCAGTTCTTCTCCTTTTACATATAATTAGTCATGGTGACAAATCGATAGTAATAATATGCCTAGGGTCACGGGGTAGGGTGAAGGAGTGAATGTGGCTAGGTGTAAGGAATAGTTGTATTAGACCTTTGTTTTGATTTGAGAATGGTGTAATATACAAGTTTAATATCTATGCAATAGGATTTATTGGATTTATAATATGTTTCCTCATAGTGACTTATGAGATAATCTTGTGAGACATCTTTTTATAGTTTTGATTGTAACATATGGTATTGTATCCATTTGTTATGATTTGATTTTGTATTTGATCTCGTCTACTCTAACGTGCAAGCGTCTTGTGAGGATTTAATAGTGTTGTCATTGTGAGATGATAACATGTCACCATCTGTGATGGTGGATCAAAACACGACATCTTCAAACATTATTACCTTGGTCACATGAGATTGGAGGAGGTGTATGAATTGGTTATAACTTATAAGATAAATTGTATATTTGTATTTATGTTATTATTGGGTGGTGATGTGTACGAACGCCGTAACTCACACTCTATTGCGTTTGAGTCGACAGTGTCAATGTACATTATATTTTTTGTTATTTAATATTTAATTACGTATGTGCTTGATGGGTGTTAATTATTATGCATTATACAAGTTACTAAATTCTATGTTTGTTTCATATACGGTACACACAAAATCATTCTCATTGCGTTGCTTTCACTATGTATTGTTATTTTTTATCACCGTTCCGCTTCCCTATATATTACATTGCTTTAGGATTAAAATGTTTTTGTGTTTTCCTTTTTGCTTAAACTCTTTTATTTTTTGAAATTTTGTAAGTATTTTATTTGGTTGATAAAATATATATACTAAATAAAACATTTATAAATTCAATTAATTAAATCACCTCCTAAATGTTGTGACAAAATGTGTGTGCGTGTGTGTATAAAGAGTTTCTTTTAAGCCCAATGAATTAATCAAAGCCATTAATCACACATTCAGTTTATGGTTTATAAAATTAATATACTATAGGTTTAGTTGGACGAGTAAAAGAGGAAATACGATGGTCAAGTTTGACTTTTCATTTAAATATAGTTTTATTTATGGTTGTAGAAACCTCTAGATGCTAGTCGGGTGATGGAAAACCGACTAGTGATTAATTAGATTGGAAACTTTATATATGATTTTTACTTTTATACATATACATAAATTTTTATAAAAATATTCAGTTTTATAGATATAATATACACATAAGTAGTCGGTATTTTGGGAGCTCGTCGAAAAGTTGCCAGAATCTAGTTCAAATCACTGATTTTTGGTCGATTAGGACCGCTTATGTCCAACTTTGACCACCATTAACCACCTAGCAATTAATTTTCCTGTTAGCTCAAAATTCCTAGATGAACCATCGACTAGCGATTACTCGCCGATTAATCGACGCCTAGAGCTGTTTCTTAGAAGAGTAGTTTTATCAACTTTTTAATCCTATTAAATAAATATACCATAATTTCATAAAGTAGTCTTTACATACATATCTTACTAGCCTAGAAACCTATGTAATAAATGGGTTTAAAATATGAAAACTATATAATTAATAAGTATATAGTTATTTCGTATGATTAAGTTATTTATTATATACAAAAATGAAAAATGTAAAGTTATACATTTAAGTTATAAATATTCAAATTTTTTGGATAATATAACATACAATTGATACGTGTAATATTAAAAAGCACTTGTCTTAAATTCACACTAATCCAAACTATATAAATATATCAAAAATGTTTTTTTTCATTTTAACTTTTTTTAAATTGAATTTTATTTGGATATAAAAGTATGTATAATTCAAAACAATATATAATTATTTAATTTAGTTAATGATATAAAAAATTAGATTCAAAGCAAAATAAATTATTTATTTAGTTTCTTATAATAAAAAATTTAACTAAAATAATATATAAGTCTAGGAAAAAAAGTTTTTAAAAGAACAACAAAAAAAGTAGAGTACATTACATAGATAGTCCTGTGGTTATGTTAAAATTTTGAATTTAGTACTTAAAGTTTAAAGTATTCGAATATAGTCTATAGTATTTATTTCTGTTTCATATATGGTCCCTAATCTGTTAGTCAATAGTTAGTAATGTTAAATATCGTACAAATTAGCATTTTACTCGCATTAGCAATCTATTTAATTTACCTTTTAAACTATAGCATTACTTTTATTAAAGAAAATTTTATATTTTTGTTTTTCAAAATTTTTTATTTTTTATATTTTTTTGTAATTTCATTATTAATAAGATTATTATTTAATAAAATACGTTTTAAATACATAAATAAAAAACTTTTTAAAAACATGTTTTTTTAACGTTTGGTTTTTTAACCTTTCGTTTTCTATACATCACCCTAAAACTATTTGATTATTTAAAAAATTTTTAAACTGGTTGGTTTTTTAAAATTCTTCTTTTAAAATCATTTATTTTTTAAAACATCTTTTCTTAAACTAATTCTTAGTTTTTTTTAAAACAGTTCAGTTATAAACGTTTTTATAAGAGAAGACATTTTTATAAAGGTTTAGAAAAACCCGCATATTGGTTTAAAAAAAATTTAAAAACCAAACATTTAAAAGAAGACATTTTTTATTTGTGTATTAAATAATAAACATATATGTATAATAAAATAAATTATAAATTACATTGATGATCCCTACAAGTAAAATAGTTATTTTGAAAAATTTAAAATTACTAACTGAACTAACAGAGTAGGGACCATTGACGAAAGATAACTATAACATTAAGGACTATATTTATAATTTTAAAACTTTAAACACCAAATCCAAAATTTTTACCAAACCACAGGGACCATCCGTATAGTTTACTCAAAAAAATATGACATACTAGTTACTATTTTATTAAATATTATAAAATATTGTTAGAAACTTGTCTATATAAATAGACTAACCTAAACACCCGTGTATACACGATTTGAAGAAAAAAATATTACACCTAGTTACTTTTTTTATCCTTTGTACTTTAAAACTCACACATGTATTAATGTGTTACTAGAATAACCGTTTCTTCATACATACTTATGAGGTGAATAGTTGGTCAATCGGGACAGTTGTCCGACTTATGTCAACACAATTTTATTATTTATGATTATGATTACTTATCAAGTGGGCATATTATTTATCCTTCTCTCCACTAAAACATATTAAAAAAAGGTAAATTTAGAAACTTCAAATATAACGGGGATCTCCGGATTGGTGACAAATATTTTAAACAAACGTTCATGCATTGTTATATGATCTTAAAATGTGTGGTTAGTTGGTGGCAGCAATTTGGAAAATGATAGTGTTGTGGTGGCTAATCAAGAAAATAATTGATTATTACAATCATTTTTACAACCTCATTTTATTATACAAAACAGAGTTCAATTAGTATTGGTCAACTTTCTAACCAATAGTCCAATACATTAATATTTTTTTTAAATATTACTGTATAAACACCAATGTGTACATGAGCACATAAAATACTTATTTTAAAACATCATTTATAACTAGTTTATTAACACACGTAAAGTGAAATATAATTATTCAATTAATATATGAAGTAGTATCTTTAGTAAATTTATGTATTACAGGGGTTGATCAAATAAAATATTTAATAGAATAAAAATTTATTAATCAAAAGTATATTTTAATGTAAGATATGATTAAGATAAGTAATAAAACAATTATATTAGCTTTTTAAACTTTTATTTTAAAACTTTTCCTTGTTTTTTCCCCAAAATAAATTAGACATTTTATTTCAAAACAAACCCTTATAAAAAATATATTTAAAAAACTTTGATTTTTTGAAATGTTTCTTATTTTATAAAATTTATTTCCTTAGAAATAACACTAATAAAAAGATGTCCTTAATTCAATTATAAAATTAATGTAAATCTAAAAATAATTAAATAATATTATTAGTAATTAAAATAAGTATTTAATAGAAGATAGGACCTAAATTTTGATTAGAATAAATGTGATGCTATCACGTGTCCCCCATAGATATATTTTTATTAAAGTAGAAATATTTTAAGTATCATATATATATGTTGGGAAAACATGAGTCAATTTACTGTATAAAAGGTTAATTAAAGTTGTTACATTGATACTTGATTCAAGATCTCTACTATTCTCACGGAAGCATAAAACCTGAAAAAAAAAAAAAAAAAAAAACTAATATCTAAACATTGACTCAAACCCATGCATTTAAGACAAGAAAAAGAAAACCTGCACTATGTAATTGATAACATTCAGAATTTTTATGAAAAACATACCGTTACAAATTTGTTCGTTGCAGCGAGAGTGTTGATAATATTTAAAACTTTATAAAGTAAATTGACTTTGTAACGTTGATTAAAATATGCAGTCGTAACTAGAAAAAACCAAACAATTAAAAATATAGATGTTGATATAAATAAGCATGTATAAATTAAATACATATAAATTAAAATTTTATAAAAATCAAATTTTAAAAGTCGTAAGAGAAAAAAAGACATTATAAAAAAAATTAAAATTTTGAATAAGCTCTGATGGCCTGTACATTTATACGTCGATAACATGTAAATTATGACATACAATTTTATTTTGAATAAAATTTAATTATACCAAAACATAGATAAAAATAAGGATATCCAATGCTACATTCGTAATTTTATAAAACATTAAAATTTATAATAGAAAAATAAAAAAACAAAAAAATATGAGTGTATGTAAAAAATAGATAAGTATATTTATATAAAGTAGATAAACCTAAGTTTGAGTGGTCAAAATATAACTTTTCATAAGCTTAAATGTAAATTACATAAAACAAAAATTTTCATATAATAATGAACAAGTTTATCAAATGTTTCGTTAGAGTCGTTAAAGTTTTTTATTTCTGTAAAGTCACTCTATTTTCCTTCTGTGCTCTAATCCTATGTAATATTTTTATAAATATTTAATTATTTTTAAATTAACTTAGACAAAGAAAACATACATAAATTTTGATTACTAGAATGAAATTTTTTGTCCTAATTAACTTAAATTAAGAGGTAATTGTTATGAAAATAATAAATAACATAATATACAAACATCTAAGTTGTTAAACTTAGGTTATATTATATTCACTAAATAATAACTAATATTTATGTATTTTACATTTGTCTAACTTAGTTTTAAACTTTTTTAAACATTTATAAAAATACTATCAAAGATCAGATTACCTGATGAAAATTATGTGATTGTATATAAAAAAAATAAATTTTAAGTGATTTTAATAGAACACTTTAGAAACTTGATTATTGCTCTTCAAAGTTACTCATGCTGCATATACCACTTGTATACTATACATAAACATTTTGCAATATGTAAATATATACCTAAAAAATAAGTAAATGATTGTTTCACCTGTTATAATTATGTTAGCCAATCATTTTTTCTTCAGCTTCTCTTTCATGATTTATTACTATGCATAAATTAAAATATGATTATTTTATTATTTAAATATTATATATTATTTTATTTAATATTCTAATAATTTTCTTCATTGTATTATGTTTCATTTTATACATGCGTTTTTTAAACTTTATTTTTCAAATTCTACAGATTTATCACTTACTTAAAATAGAACAAAAAACTTGAATGTCTTTGAGATGCTTCGGTCTGTGCTTTGGAATCTTCGTACCTCTAGCTATTTCTTTTATTTTCATTATTGACTATTTAATATTTTTCTTATTCAAACCGTATTGTATATTACTTTCTTGCTTGGTTGCCTAGGGTGATTTTATAATAAAAAAGTATTTAATTTAAAAAAGTATAAGTAAGATTCCAGGCTTTGACATTTGTATTTCTATTATTTTAAAAAAAATGATATTTTTATCATTATGTTAAATGTATCGGATCATTATTTATAATGCATCAGGTCATTGTGTTAAATATTTTTTATTATTTGTTATATATATTTATCTTTTTGTTTTACGTTTTATATAATTTTGTGTTATATTTGTATTGTTTCGATAAACTTCTTGTTATCTTATATTGTGTTTTACAATTAGAATATTAATTGTTGAGATTCCTTTTTACAATTTTTAGATTTAGAATCCTTCTTATTTGAACTTTTTTTGGTTAGCTAGCTATATACACACAATAATGCGATTATGAAAAAGAGGAAAATGAATATTAGATTGTCACGCATTTAAGCTTAGATGCAAAACCTACTGAAACTCACCGCTTTGATTTAATAACATAAGAACTACTTAGGGGTTGTTTGGTAATATCTGAATGATTAATTGCTGAACCAATAAGAGGTTTGAACCATTAAGTGCTGAACCATTAAGAGGTCTGAACCATTAAGAGCTAGTATATCGCTTAACTATTCAAAGGCAAATATCTGACCAATTCAAATAAGAGTTCTTAACCATTCAGCATTAGACCTCTTAACCATTCAGCATTAGTATAATGTTTAACCATTCAGAGACAAATGTCTGAACTATTCAGACATTTGCTCGCGAAACAAACAGTCTGAACCATTAAGTGCTGAATCATTCAGACATCTGAACCATTAAGAGATTGATTAAGAGGCTGCCGTTTAGATTCACAATTCAACATCACCCCCTTATTCGTTTCCACTATTTCTCACATCATCATTATTTGTTATTGTTTTTCTTGCTTTTCGATTTTTAAATCGGTCGATTGAGTTTTCACTTACCTTTTAAAATAAATTATGTTTAAATTGATCAATTATGAGAGGATACATGCCTAAAACTCCAGGCCGGTGAACACCGCGCGAGTCCATATTTACGTACTTTTAAGTTTTGGTTTTCTCTATGAACAAGCAAATCGATTAGTGAAATTGTGGAGGTATCGTGGTTTTGTCAAAATTTGTTGACAAATGGATGGAGATAAAATACAAAAACAACTAGATTCATTAATTAATATATATTTAGTTGATTTTAATCAAAACAAAATAGTTTTAATGGTTTCGTGTCTTATTTTAGATACATGACAACCTCATATTTACTTTCTTCTAATAAAATTGTACACAGGAGTACCAAAGTTTAAGGCATGAATAAGATAGAATTTTTATCAGTTATAAAATAATTTACTAAAAGAAGTTATTGTTGAGTTTCTAACTTATTTTCTTTTATACACAACTAGGTTACAATCTCGTGTAATACATGAGTTAAATAAATTTATTGTTATATGGTTAATAATATAAAAAATTGTGTCTTAAATATTGTGTATTATACGGATTGAATAAACTATGTATTACACATTTGAAAATTTAAAGTTAACATATTTGAAATTTTAATTATGGATAGTTATTAATTAATGAATAGCTATTATAGGATTCATAATTATGAGGAGAGTGAAATGGGAAAACCAATTATTAAATGGCTTATAATGGTGACAAATGTCCGGATTTATTTAATTTATTAGTATAGAGATGTATCCACTCAAAAAAAAATTAATCTTATTTTGATTATTATTTAATTGTGAAATGTCTATAATCTATTATCTATATCATCTGTATCATATTATCTTTTAAAAAACATTGTTTTCAATTTTCGAATGAACCATAATAAACCAAACAATTTTTTGTAACCATTATTAGTACATTATATAGTTCGTGAGAAAATTTTATTTGCAATTCTAGTTATGCATATAATTATTAAAATGCGTTGTCAGTAAACTATATATCGTAACAATAATGCACAAGTTTTGTAAAGCTAGCCTATACAAGAGAATTGACAATGAAAAGAATAATATGTCAAAAAATTAAGGAAATCAAAACAGAAATTATTATTATATAAATATATCACATATTTACACAGGATGAAAATTGAAAGAAAAAAGACAAACCAAAAAACAAAACTATATAATGGAGTTCATGCATAGCCATGCATGCAGCTCCACAAACATATATAAATATATAATTACATACGTATCAATCCGTGCAACGAAAGTTGTACCGTACAACCTTGAAATGCAGTACTATCATATATGCCTAATAGTACGTTATGCATAATTCAACAAATATTATTCTGTCGTTAATTCTGATCCAAGAAAGAGTCTTCAAACAGAAACTCCGGCCAGTTATATGAAGAAGCTCCTACATCTCCGTCACTGCCGCCGTAGCTACCGCTGTCAGTGCTGCCACTGTCAAGTGAGCCACTGTTATTATTGTTGATGGTGGTGGTGGCGACGGTGGTGGTTGTGGTGTCCATCCATGGTGGAATCGAACTCCACATGACCGGTGATGATGACGAAGATGATGAGTTTACACTTGTGAATCTTGATTGGCCATCTGTTCGTAAATTCAAGATTGGGACATCATGGAGTGGTTGGGTAATTACATTAGAATTTCCCAAAAGAAATTGCTTGATATCTTCATTTTCTTGATTGAATTCTAGGGGAAACTCGTTAACAAAATCGCGGTTTTGATCTTGTAATTGATCGGGAATGAGATTGGTTTGGAGCAAAAGGTTGCAGGTTTGAAGGTTTTGAGCTAACTCATTATGTTCAAGCATCTGTTTGATGTAAGCTAGAGATATCAGCTGAGGCAAGCAAGAAAACAAGTCGGATCTTGGTTGATGGGTCATCGGGTCAATACCCATATGGATTAGCTTCTTTTTCATATGGGTGTTCCAGTAATTCTTGATTTCATTATCAGTACGTCCAGGTAAGCGTGTTGCAATCGTAGACCATCTTTTATTGAAAAAGACCCAAAAAACATGAAACTATATTAAGTCAAGAATTGGCAAGAAAATCATGTAGGGTAGTTAATTGGTTGACATTGTTAAACATTTAAACCAATTGCATTATAAGCTAGCTAGATTAATACAATTATATATATATATATATATATATATAATTGTTTTAGTGACAGGATCAAATATTTTGCTAGAGGGCTATTATAAATTACTTCTTACGTACTAATACTATGAAAATGAACTCATGTTTTTCTTAAGAAAACTTAGATTTCATAATATATAATATTTACGATGAACTGTAGTTGAAAGGCCAGGTCACTGAACCTAGCTAGCTGCTTAACCCCCTTTTGATTCCGTCCTGATTGTTTTAACGTATGAACACACACACACAAACACACACACACACACACACATATATATATATATATATATATATATATATATATATATATATATATATATATATATGATATATCAATCCCTCAATTTGTTATGGTGTCCAACAAAATAAGATATTATCAGGAATCATTAGTTTTAAGAGTTTTAATAATATATAGGGTTCAGATGATTACTTGTTTCCAAGAATAGAATGAAGATGAAGAATAGTGTCCTCTTCTTCTTGGGAGAAATTTCCTCGCTTGATATCCGGTCTAAGATAATTTGTCCATCTTAATCTACAACTCTTTCCGCATCTTTTTAGACCTGATAATTAAATAATTAGGCCGGGCATTTATGAGTATCAAGCATATATATAAGTGATCGCATATATATAGTTTGAATTCGCAACAAACTTGAAAACCACACTACTCTTTCACACTCACACACACATATATATATATACACATGCACACGTACACATACAAGCATGATGTTTAAAACAGTCAAGATGAAACCAGGCACTTTGGCATGGAGCTTTTTTACATAAAATAAGCTAGAGACCTCATGTTTTCTTCTTAAAAAAAGTTATGTTTTCTCCTAAAATAATGTATCAGAATTTAAATTAGTTTGCATACAGCGTAAAATTCCAATGAATTTTGGCAGAAAAAGCGTTGATAATAGATAATAGCTAGTAGATAGACAGAAAAACATACAAATTAAGAAACATGTATACATATATATATTCTTATTCAAGATCGAGATGGAGAAGAATATAATGATGACCAGCATGTTTAGGGAGGGATCTCCAGCTTCCATGACCATGAGTTTGGATGTAGTTGATAAGCTGTTGATCTTCTTCAGGGGTCCATGCTCCTTTCTTCATGTTATTTTCATCATCAATTTCCCTGCTTCTTGGAGCAGGAGACCTTCCCATTTTCTTTTATTTATTATTGTAGGGATCGATATATAGAGACTTAATTAATTTGTGTTCTTGTGTTAATTGGAACCACTAAATCCATCCTTGGGGTACCTATATATATACACACACACTCACATTGCTTCTAGACTTCCACTTCCTCCTCCTTTTTTTAATAATATAAGCCAACATCTTATTAAAATATATATATATATATATATATATATATATATATATATATATATATAACAATATATAAAAAGTTAACATTGAACACGTACCAAAAATGCATGTTTTAAGCTTCAACATATCATCTTATAATTATTGTTAACAAGAAGAAAATCAAATACATTTAATAAGCTAGATCAATGTTAAATAAGCATGCTCCACTACATATTAGAGGAACTTCATCGAAATATGTAATCACTGAAGGTAGTAGCACGTGTAGCTTAGGTAACTGTTGGTGAAGGTCCATGGCTAAAAGATTCGCCGTGGGATTAACCTATAGACCACAAGAAAAGCCTAGCAAAAATCTCATTTGGAATTTTTGTGACACCCTGTATATTTTCCACATCGGCCGTGGTCAGGAGAGATTCTTGGTTCATAAGTAATGTCTGGTCTCTAATATCACCAACGCGTTTTGGGCGTATTGGCTGTGGATGAGAGGAGAACTCCGTAGTTAAGCGTGCTCAGGTGGGAGCAATCCAGGGATGGGTGACCTCCCTTGGAAGTTTTCACCTGGGCAACCAAAAACAAATCCGTGAGCTCCTCATGGGCAAAGCGGACGCTGTACGAGAGGCCGGGTGTTACAATT
Source organism: Flaveria robusta (assembly GCA_025506415.1). Classification (NCBI taxonomy): domain Eukaryota; kingdom Viridiplantae; phylum Streptophyta; class Magnoliopsida; order Asterales; family Asteraceae; genus Flaveria; species Flaveria robusta. The sequence continues at coordinate 49,001,099 of CM046469.1, forward strand.
TTATCTTCACAACTTCTAACACGAATAGCACTCACCGACACTTCTAATTTTACAGACACTCACAACTTTAAACATATTTTCCTTTAATGATCAATTACTAAATGAGAGTTAACACCGTTAGATTTTTTGATAACGTGAACTACGTATATAGCCAAAACACGAAGCAGAAGGTTAAAATCAACCATCAGCTCCGCTTATCTGAAACTTTTGCACCCTGAAACTCGTCAATTTTTACATCTTGATCTGAACCACTTGACTCGTTGGAGGTAGATTTCAAGTGACAATGGAGACTAGACACCAAAAAACGGACCTGATAGAAGTTGGGTGGCGACAAAATTGAATAATGGCTCAATGTTTGCCCCACTTCATCAAAAAGACCAACAGTGGTTAACTCTCAGTTAGTAAAGGATCACTGCAAGAAAATAAGCTTAAAAGTTGAAAGTGTCTATAAATATTTCTTGAGTGAAATTAATCCCGAACAAATAAAAGTTAAGATTATTAAAATCCAATAATCCATAATATTAAAATCAAACTTGTTAATATTGCAAACGAGATAGAAGACGATCTCTTTAAGTCCCTGCGAACAAAATTGCAAACAGAGAACCACAACGCCAAACAAATTACGCGAACGAACACGTACTCAACGTACATGTTTAGAATGCAAAGAACATAATGGTAACTAGGATGAATTTTAGAATCGTAATAATAACTATCAGATTAAACCAATTTGAGGGTACTACTCAATATTTAATCAGATTAGATTAAGAATTTAAAATTTAAATTTGATTTTTCAAGTGAGAGATTTCACATCTCTGTACCAAAAAAAATATGATATACACTTTGTATATGTTAATCGCCACACAACCACTTTCCGGACGGTTGTCAATTACGTATATGATAATCTGGAACTCTAAAATTATTTGGCTCCACTAATAATTAGGCTCCAAAATAAATCAGCAACTTAAACCTAATGGCTAATAATTTGGTGCCAAGCCCAATCTAATAAACAAGCCCAAGTAATTTATGATAAGGCCAATTAACATACTAACATATAGAGATGGGCATAAAAACCGGGACCGAACCCGACCCGGACCCGGGTACAGGTAGTACCAGATGGAAGGTGTACCCGGGTTGGACCCGTTTAAACCTGTAGGGTTGGAACCGGTTTTAGATTTTGAGTTTTTTAGTGAACCCGACCCGAACCCGGTTTCGGACCCGACCAGGTTGAACCCGATTTGAACCCGGTTTTGGGGACACACACAAGAAAAGAAAAGAAGAAGGAAAAAAAAAAAAAAAACTAAACCCGATTTGAACCCGGTTTTGGACCCGACCCGGACCCGGTTCCCGGTTTCACCAAAACCCGGGTACGAAAAAACCCGGTTGGGCCCAACCCGGTTTCGGGTATTGGGCCGGACCCGATTTGCCCACCTCTACTAACATATACCACAAATCATACTAGTGTAAAACGAGCTCGCACTCTCGTGTTACCTAACTTATTTAGTCACGAATATAATCTACTAGATCAACAAATTAATCCAATAACACTAAAATTACCAACAAATGGACCTCTCGATGTCCCATTGTTATTGTTATATGTTATATACCAGGACAAGGACTATGTTATATGTTAGCGTATATGTGATTGTAAAATACTTCTTGATTTATATGTGTCAAACGTTAAAGATGGTTTTAAAACGAAAGGAGATTAGTGTTTTTTCATGACGTCCTAAAATAAATACAATATATGTAATTAGAAAAAGAAATAAGATAATTAATTAATGTCACCGAAGTTAAATAATCAAATGTTTCAATGCTTCACTCAACTATATATTAATGTCAAAAGAATCACCAACTTTCCAACCGGCAGTATTTACAAAGATTTTACAAAAATGACAAAATAAGACGCGAATTTAATATACTTTTTTCTGTATTCTTTGTTTTTTATAATTTATAGAACTAGTTATATACTCGCCGTTCATTGCGACGGCATAATGCATGACATGATAAAGTATAGACAAACAATAGATCCGAATTGTCTACGGACCGAATTCACATCAAATCGTAAACTAACTCGAACTTATACCGTTAAATGAAAACATATTATACTTGACCCGCCTCTTTCCCAAACAAAATTATTTTCAAATGTAAGCCAAGTCACATAAAAGAAGCACATTAATTACAATCATCCCGATGCATTTTCGAATAAAACTTACATTGAAACGTAGAGTAGAAAACACTTATATTTGACACGACTCCAACATAGATAATCTCAAAGCTTATATAAACAAATGTACGAAAACGTTTTATATTTGACCTAGCTCGTACCTAAAAATAATAACGTAAAAAATTAGTTTTCTAAGTAAGAATTATATCGGGGTAAACAAAAAACTGTAGATATTTAATGGGGTTAAAATGAAATGACATTTTTAAAATTGATCAACCAGATTCAAATTCAATAACCAATTTGAGTTCAATAACCAAATATAATCTTTACTACTATATAATCTTTGCATACCCTTCTCACCCCTCCACCTTCTTCACATCGCCCTCACCCTCTGTATCTTCATCCGTTACGGCTCAATTCAATTCATTCATCGCAATTTAAGACGCTCAATGAATCCATTCATTGCTTCATCCATCGCCAGGCAACTGAATCACATATCACCGATTTCAATCCCCTTCCGATCGCAGGTGAATTTCTTAAATTCAATCGAGTCCTCCGATCACATTTGTTGAAATTGTATTTCTTCTTGACAAAACATATGCTTGAAGATTACCTATTTTAACCCGATTTCTTCTTTATCTCTAATTCATCCATTGAAGAGAAAGAATCTTGAAAGTTCTTGTTCTTCTTTTGTGCCTTTCACCAATAATCTGCAGGTGTTCTTGTGCTTCGAAGCAAAAGGTTTTGCAAGATTTCTTTACTTTTACTGATGTTTGTGTTTCTTATTAGAATTTAGTTTCTTGAACTTGTGTTATTTAGTTCGGATTTAAATTGTAGCTTATTAGGGTTTAATTTTGATGCCCTAATAAGATTCCCAAACTTGTAGTTTGTTGGTTAATGCTAATTACAAGATTTTGTTGAAGGGTATGCTGTGCTTTTGGGTAATTAATGGAATTTGTAGATCAAATGGTTGAGATTTGCAGTTGAGGAATGCGAAAATAATGTTGATTTGGAGGTTTTAAGAAGGTGAATGGTTTTATTTTTGGATCATTTAATTGTGTTTATCTTTTTTAATTAGGGGAAATTTATTAATTGGGTTATTTAAACTTTGAACTCCCTATTAAAATCTCCTAATTGCTTCTTATTGATTGATGCTATTTAAAGTTATTATTATGATATGGATATGCTACATTTATTGATATTGATGCGGATTATAGATATATAGTTGCGATCTGATAGTGAATTTGAATTGGTGTTGCTTTGGTTGTTTTCTAAGTAGGCATAAGCTTTGGTTACTGATGTTGATGTTAGGGCTTCAAGTTTTTAACTTCAGGATACACTTACTTTTGAGACATAAAAGGTCCTGGCAATATGCTAATAAATAAATGGTATTATTGTTTGTGTACTAACACATGTGTGTGTATTGTTATACTAATGACCCATACAAAGATACCATAGGTTTTGGTAGTTTAACCCTATATATTTAATGTTATGGACTTACAGCTGAAGTATATGTGCAATTGACTGGAAATCCATATGACAAGGATGGGCACCTTGTTGAAGGAATTGAGGTAATCATTTCTTAATTTCAGAATATATATAAGCATCACGCTCATTATAAATGATTTATATCTTGATGTTGTGATGGGCAAATTACAATCACGGTTCCACATACATCATATGTGCATGACTTGCATTATAACAAGTAAATCTGTTTCTGTTTAAGGGATCAACCGTAGGATTAGTCAACTCTTGCACCATAACAAAATACATTTGTTCCTATTTATGAGTGAATTGTAGTATCAATAAACTGTGTCACAACAATAAATTTTTTTCTAACTGGGTCTATAGAATCTGTAGAATTGGAACCACTAGGAGAATTATTAGGGTCAAACACAATCAGCAATTAATTATATTCAAATTGTAAATCACACATTGCAAAACATACCAAATATTAAAACTATACCCACGGTCATGTGTAAACTTACTCGAATATAATCACTAACAAAGATCAAAACTCTAAAACTAAACAAATTACTTATCATAGAAACATAAACTTCTTAAATGAACCAAATCAATTCTAAAATTAGTGAAGAACATTAAAGTAGACTTTGAACAACTTTCAACCCTTTTAAATGGCTCATCCCCCTTCCAGCTAACCTTTTAGATTTGACCCGTTTGAGATAACATAAATCCCATATCGACTCGTTTATAAATATAAAAATCGAAATTGTGACCTTTACATATTTTATATAACTCCATTTCACTTCTAATTACAAATGCTTGCATGATGCATACAAACAGCTCTCATGTATTATCATGGACTTTAGAGCAACGACTATACTTCAGGAACCTAAAGATTCAAACATTAATACTTGCTCTCATAAATCACAACATCAAAGGCAAAGATGAAATCAATGGTCAATAATAAACGTTCAATCTTGTTTATGGTTCTTAAGTTTATAAAGCAACAAATAGTAGTTGGTGCTAAGCATGGATTTATCATATATATAACAGTTAGTGTTAAATGTTTTACATGTTAAGAACTTGGTAGTTAATATTTTCAAGTACTCCATTATTTATACACCCATATTATGGTATTTTTAGGTCAATTTTTTAGTTCATCTAGATGTAGTCTGAAAAAATCATGTTTAGCATGCTGATGTATATACTATAATGCCTAATTTGGTTACTTTGGTAGCCCAGGTCTTGGTTTTTAAAGGTTGTTTCCATTCACAACTGGACTCTTTCCTGACCAAAGAAAGTCATCTTTCAATAACTTAAGCCCATAATCCAAAGGTCAATATATTTTTTAACAGGTAACTTTAAATATAAGTTGACTACCTGTAATACTTCTGTTATAATTGGGAATAACGGTAACATGATTGGCAAGAACATTAAGGTAAGTTCTTAATTTATTTCCATTTCTTATTAAGTAATTAACATTTTCAATTGTCATATTTTTTTTGATGTAACAAATTAAACATAATGCAAACTGAGCTATAAATAGAAAATACTATGTTATCATGTCCAAATTTAATTGTGTTTGCAATAAAAGCAAAGTTTGGTTGCTGAATTAAATTTATTATTTGCTCTTCTTCTGATAAGGGTGAAAATTTAATGCAAATCAAATGAGAGGATCATCTTTTAATTTCCTCTTTTGTAGACGCATCTATGACCCAAGACAGGAAGAGAGACTTTTTCCTATATTATGTCATTAGTAATCCCTTTAATTCCCAGGTCTTAGATGCATTGCTATGTAATATAACCTGACTTCACTAAATTCTCATCACAGTTGAATAGCAAGACAAAAAATATATTAGAATCTCATGCCCAGAAAAATTGTAATTTGTTTTGAATCTGCCTTATTGGTGCAACTTTGATCCACTAAGCTCAAGATTCTAACTTGGTTGTTGGACTTGAGATACAAGGGTTGGACTATAGGTGTGATTAGGGAGCAAGTTATGGACACAAGATTCCATCCAGTCATATAATCTAATAGACTGACACGTGATGTCATTTGTCATTTTTTATATATGAAGAACTTGAAAATGAGTATATCTAAGGTTAATTTTAAAACAGTTAAAATAATCAATGAATCAAATATATATTTGAGATTAAGTTTTTTCTTTAAATATTATATATAATAGATAACTCCGTTCATCTACTTCAATTACTTCGATTGTAGATCAGATCAACATCCAACTGCTAATGTGTCAAATGATTTGCATATTGACATCCAAGACAGGAGTTTTGAAAGTAGATAAATTATCTAGCGCTTTAAGCTTTTAGATGGATGCATTAGTTAATAGACTTTATGCATATTTTAAAATCACATGGTTGCTACTGCTATGCAATATATAACATGACTTCACTGCCTTTTCATTACAGGTGAACAAATCATGGCACTAGATTCCTAATTTTGAAGCATTCTAGAGTAAATATAAATGAAGTTGAGCGTAGCAGTTGTTATACAAGAGACACACATACATATAAAACCAACGTTACTAGATAATAGTTATCGTTTAACTTTTGATTGTGTGGTATATGACAACTTTTACTTTTCAATTGACCATTAGACCTCAAACAAAATACAAAAAGAATTTCGTGGGAAAAAACTATTTTTTTTTGGCATATTGGATTTTAATAATTCAAACTATTACCTATTGGCCGATAATAATCCATACTATTAATTTGGCCAGCAACACTCCCAACTTTTACTTTTGTTACTAACAACAGTCCTAGTGACTTGATTTTCAAATTTTTACGTTCGATTTGTATTAATTTTAGGCTCAATTTAACTTATATGTTTCTTCATTTCGTTCATAATCATTATTGCGACCGGAATCGAGTCCAAATCAAACGTGAAAAATTAAAAATTATATCATTGGGACTGTTGTTGGTAATAAAGTGAAAGTTGGGAGTGTTACCGGCTAAATTAATAGTATGGATTATTATCGGCCAATAGGTAATAATTTGGATTATTAAAATCCAATTTGCCTTTTTTTTTAATTTTAAACTTTCAGCCTTTTAACAAAAAGTAGTATTAAATGCACATAGCTGGTATAGATGTAAACACGTGTCAGTTATCTTTTGGTTTCACGAGTCATGTTTTTTTGTGATTAAACCTAAAACTTTTTTTATCATCAACAGAAAAACATGTTTAGGCCTTTATTTTAATGTCATTGTTTACCTTTTAGTTCGAGTCCTGACACCCCGCAGCGGAGCGCGGGTAACACTCACTATATTATTTAATACAAAAATATCATTATTATGTAATAAATGTTATTATATAACTCAATGAATAAATATATTGTTATTGTTATTGTTATTGTTATTGTTATTATTATTATTATTATTATTCATTTTTATATCAATTGATATATGAGTAATATATTACTCTATAAATAAATGTCAAAGAATGAACAGTCCGGCGAGAAGCTTCGGTGGCGTTGAGTTTGAGATCAAATCTGTCGCTTTAAGGACTCAAGGAAGGAAAACGGTGATTGAAAGCCGTTGAGAAAGGTTGATGAAGATAGCAATGACGGTGCGTCTAGCTGTCTACTAGGATTTCTCCAGTATTGGTATGTGCTTGATGAAATGCTTGAATGAAAAGTTTGGATGATATATTCCTTTTCTTTTAATTTTTGTCGTTCTAGTATAGGTATATGCTTTCCGAAGCTTCTTGCTAATGTTAAAATTTAGTTTCGAATTAGATCTATTATGTTTGTAGTTCTTAAATTTATGGTTTTAGAAAAAAGATTAGATAAAACTTGAACAGATGTACGAGAAGAGAGGTTTGATGGGTCAGCCTAGCCCCACTCAAGCTGTTTTGACCACTTATACAAGCCACGAAAATGATGTTCTCTTGGTTTGTGAATATAGGTTAAACTAATTGCACATTAGATGCTTAGTATACTACTGTTTGCCCCCTTGCCTTTGTTCATCGGAGGTTGCAAAAACTATAGTTTCATCTATATATACATCTGAGATGTCATAGCTTTGTAAGCTAATTTTCTAAACTAGGATATGCGTGATGCACATTACTTTTACGTGTTGCCAAGTCACGATGCTTATCCAAAGAAGCTTATCTAATGTACGAAATCAATGTATGTTTTTTGTGTGCTGGAAATCTAATGGCTATGTATGTTACATGAAATAATATCTGTGTCAATCTATATACTGAGAAATCTTTCTAATTTAATAAAAAAGTATCTATGGGGACACTTAGAATCACCACATTCATTTTTAACAAAATTTTTTCGCTTCTATCTCCTATATAAGTATTAAATATTTACATTAATTGCTAATAATATTATTTAATTGATTTTGATCTAAATTAGTTCTATAAGTAAATTAAGAAATAGATATTTTTATTAGTGTTATTCCTAAGGAAATAAATTTTATAAAATAAGAAACTTTTGAAAAACACCAAACTTTTTTAAGTATATTTTTTATAACGGTTTATTTTGAAACAAAATGTTTAATTTATTTTTGGGAAAAAAACAAATAAAGGATTTGAAATAAAAGTTTAAAAAGTTAATATAATTTTTTTTATTACTTATAGTTCTTAACCATATCTTATATAGGAATATAGTTTTATAATCAATAAATTTTTATTTTATAAAATATTTTATTGATCAATCCGTGTAATACACGGGTTTACTAAAAATAGTTATATTTATATATTTTGATAAAACTTAATTACAAATAAACCATTTGCACAAAAGTTTTTTAAATTTCTTTTGCAGTTCCACTTAAATAACTACATGAGATCTTAGAAGACAGCCTGATGAGTTCTTATTATTTGATTGCATAATTTTTGTGATGAGATCACATAATGATGTGTTTTGTTATACGATTAAGAGCCTTTTAAAAAAAAACATGTGCATCATTCCAAATTAGTTTTGTATAGGAACTATATGTTGTCAATTCCCTGATACACATTATTTACCTGCTACCATATTTAAGTGCTTATCCAAAGAACTTATCTGACGAGTGAAATCAAGGTAAACCTTACATGTAGGAAATTCAATCGTTTTGGCTGGTTCATCAAATAATTTATATATTTTGATTTTGGTTGTTGGATGTAACTATTATTGAATGCTGCAACATTGATGTTTAGTTTTGCACATGTGTTTCATTTTTAGAAACTGCAAATTCAATTAATAGAATAATTGTATGTCTCTTTTGCTCATTTGCCTCTGTTTGAGAGGCGGCAACAACTATACATGTATCTATATATTTCTAAATTGTGTATCTTTGTAAGTTTATTATCCAAACTGGGATATAGTGATGTACTGATGTGTATTTTTTTACGTGCTAATCCAAGGAAAGTGATCTAAGGTGCTAAATTGAGGTAAGGTTTTTTATGTGCTTGAAATCTAATAGTTATGCCTATAACATGTAATCAGTTCTGCTTCAATTTTATTTAATAAGAAATCATTTTGTTAATATATTTTGATATAAACTTAAATGGTTAATGTGAGATACCCCAAGATCTCATAAAAATAGGTGAAGGTCTTGGGTTCAAGTCTCGCCGTTAGCAAAAATAAAAATGGAGTTTCAGGTGGGCCAGGGGGTTTTCTCACATAATATGAGTTTCCTCCTAAGGGAGGTCTCATGTTTCGTACTTGAGTAACAGAGATGATCTGGTGGGCCAATGGCCCGTCAGTGATCCAATTAACCGTTAAAAAAAAAACCGACCTATATGTGTTAGACATATTGTATTTCATGGTTAAAAATGCCTAATTGTCCCTCTTCAAAGCGTAGGGCATTAACATGTGCTATGGGTGTGGGTGGACCTTTATGTGGGCCATCTGATGCGCCTAGAACATAGAAGTGAGAGCTGCAAACCAAGAACAACAAATTCAAGTTAACAATGTGTAGAAGCTGCTACAACATAAAAACCAACCAAAGGAGGTAATATACCTAATATGACCAAATTCTAAGAACATGAAGTACGGATATTACAACTGTACAGATAACAATTTGTTAAACAAAACAACTACTGCTATGCTATTTTAGATGAGACTTGAAAAGTCACTACGATCATTTTTGATGAGGCCGTGAGAGCATTGGTGTCATAAGAAAAGGAATGAAATATAATATTTAAGCCAAGATATATAATCGTCTAGGCACTCTCCGACTCAAGTCAAGTTTTTTCAAGCAGCACTGCACTACCATGACATCTGAAAACTAATCCTTTAATTGCTATTATGAAATTGTTGCTCCACAATAACATCTGCATGGTAAGATGACATCTTGCATTGAACATATTTGTTTGCAGAAAAAAGAAAAATATGATCTTTGACCTCATATAATTTGACTTTTACAAAGCTAAAGAATTAGAACAGCTATTTGCCATTTTGCAATCTGTATCCTTTTAGTCATTTTTTATTTTTTATAGGAGATATACACTTTTCTATTGTCTCATTTATAACCCAAATTAACTTGAATTTTCATGAATTTTAATCTTCTATGCTGAATAGAATTTCTACACAATTTTGAACATTGAAATTGGTGGAATATATATTGAAGCATCTCTTCGAAGCAAAAGTTATATGATATTTACATATGCGTTAACTTAGCTACATTTTGCAGGTGTGAATGACAAAAAAATCTAGGTACTTGGACAAGCAATCCTGCATTCATCTACGTTTGAAGATGTTCTTTTGTATTGATTATTGATTTTGGTAACTATTCCGGCGCAACGCGCCAGAGAATTTTTCTAGTTATGTTTTATTTACTATGTAAATCTAAAAGTTAGAAAAATATATATTTTGCAAGAAAATACAAAAATAAGAGTAATTATGTTTTGTTTACTATGTAACTCTAAAGTTAGAAAAATGTATATTTTGCAAGAAAATACAAAAATAAGACTGGCAGAAACTTAAGGTTATTATATATACTATTAATTAGAGAATGGAAGGAATAGTAATCCTCCTTGGTTTTGTGTTTTGAACACAGTATTTATCCGGTTTTACATTATAGTCCTCATCATCTTTTTATATAGATGGGAAATCCTAAAGACACAAATATGAGAGAGAAAGAGTCCAACCAATATTTGGTGGTGCCTGTGGCTACTCTTCGTTGACGTCTCCCAGCCCACCGTGGGTTGCAACCACTTTCTTTCTATGTAAACAGTGGCGGATGATAGTAGGGACCGGGGGGGGGGGGGGGGGGGGGGGGGGCGGGCGCCGCCCCCCCTCTTTTTTTTTCAGTAGTGTTAAATTTTAGTCTGGTAGTGCAAATTTTTGGTCCGGTAGTGTAAATTTTTATAAAAATCGAGTTCGCCCCCCCTAAAAAAATTAATTTCGCCCCCCCCCCCCCATTGAAATGTTCAAGCTCTGCCACTGTATGTAAACCCAATAAGAAAGAGAGATATAGAGAGGGGAAGGAATGTTGATTCGGAGAGAGAGAGAGAGACCGAGATAAAGATTGGCAGAGAGGAATGCGCCATCGTCGTCGACCTCATTGATGCTTTCGTCGGGTCGTCCGACGGTAGGGTTTGTCGATTTCGGGTTGGTTTTCGTGGATGCTTCAGGTTTTTTTTTTGCCGATTTTATGTGTATCGGCATGTTTTCCCATTTATGTTATTGGTTGTATAGTTTACAAAGAGAAGGCATTTTGTTTATGGTGGTGAATATAATGTAATGTTTGATGGTTAACACTTTGAATGCTTGCCGTTGTTATGGGTAAGTTACTTCCATTGCATATTCGATGTTGTTTGTTTGATGATATGATCTGTTTTTTGTTGACAGTGTTGCTCCGGTGGTGTCAAATTTTTAGAAGATATAGACGAAAATGATGATGAGGAGACCAAAGACGAGAAAATTGGCTTGGATGAAATGGATTTTGAAGATGATACAGACGCTAAAGATGAGGCAATATCTTTTTTCATTTGGTTTCTTTTATGTAACACATCTAATATGATAACCTATTAATGTTGGTAATATTTTGTATTATGTGATACAAGTACATGAGTTTAGGGTGTTTTCTTTATAGCTTTAGTACACAATTAGTTGTAGTTCAAAGATTCAATTACATGTTTTTCGTTGAATCTTTGATTGAGGTTAGCTTTTGATTTTATAAAAACAATTAAGGTTTAGGGTTTAAAGTTTAATGTTTAGGTCAATGGTGTCGGGCTTTCGTTCACTTGCAACGTCACCGACTCGGATATGACGATGAGACCCATTTCTTCACAATGGATTGTTGCTTCTGAGCCTTTTAATTCAATACATATTTTATAATGCTATTCATAAGTTTCTAGCACTTTCGTATATGATAGTAAGAAAACGATAACCAGATAAATGTGCGTTTATCTGGCCTCGGTTTAAACTGTTTGTCATACGCGCAACGCGCGCACGGGGTCAACACTAGTTAAATTGATATATGATATTTTGGATTAATGGGAAGGAAACAATTAGATTAAAGAAACTTATACGCTAAAACCGAGACAAGATTTGATTTAATGTGACTAACCGAACACTTGAACGAAAATAATAAAAAGAGTTAATTGCCATTTTCGTCCATGAGTTTGATGTCTTTTGTCGTTTTCATCCAAAAACTATTTTTTCTTCCGTGTCCCTGAAATTTTAAAATTTACCATTTTCATCCCCTTCCGTTAACTCCGTTTGTTTTACCCGTTAAGCGCACATTAGCTTTGAATATTAAAAGCAATTTAATAATGTTTAAATGCTCGGGGAAATTGAACAATGTTTATTTAAGTTTTCTTTTTTCCTGGTGAGGTGCAAAAATACCTAAATGCCCCTCACATGATATACACGTGATGGCTACTTAACAGATAAATTTACGGGGTAACGAAAATAAATGAAAATAGCAAGTTTTTTAAATGTCATGGACATAGAGTAGAAAATTTTTATTTTTAGACGAAAATAACGAAATGTACAACACCTCAGGGACAAAATGGTAAATCTTAAAATTTCATTAGCCTAATAATGATAATAAATAACTAAAAGTTAAGTCTCGTAAATTTTAGAGTTGATTTATACATTAACGAATACGAATATTAAATACGCTAATAATATAAAAATGACTAAAACCAAGTCACAACATCAATTTCTGAAAAATATAGAATCTCATAGTATCATATAACATAATAAAGTAATTCATAGCAAAAAAAAAGACCAATTGAAAACGTAATAAAAACCAAACCACGAGCGCGCTAAAAACTGTAAAACCAACAAAAACAACTAAAAATATGTAATCTTCTTAACTAATGAATTTTATATGACTTACAATAATTAAAAACAAATTTTGAGCGTATTTAGAACTTTTCTCTTTTTTATGTTGAAATTATCATAAATAAACGTAGTTAAATGCTAAAAATAGAAAGTATATTAAAAAATACAAAACCACATAAAAATATTAATTATAATAATATATTACCCATAATCATGTTTTGTGAAATTAATATAACTAAATAAATTATTTTAATTTATTTTATAAAACACATCCAATACGCGGTCCAGTACGCATTTAGAATACAAAAATGGACATGAAAACCTTATAATCTCATTCTTAACATCTCTAGGACTAGATTATACCTAAAAAAAGTTATGATAGAAATATAAATACTTTTCAAGACACCCGTAATTTACTAAGTAAGAATTCGCTTTTTAAACAACACAAAATGTCGATTTTTAAAAAGTGTTATTGGATTTTAATAATATCAAAAATTATTCATTGGTCGAGTTTAATCTCAACTAAGAATATATTCACAGAAACTTAACTTTCAGTTTATTTTTCCTCTAATGATTCCTTACTAAGTAAGAGTTAGCATGGTTAGTTTTTTTATGACAAGAACTGCTTATGTGGCCAAAACACTAAGTTGAAATTTAAATCTACCATCAGGTCCATTGATCTGAAACTTATACACCCTAAAACCGCTTAATCTCCACCTTCTTATATAAACCACTTGACTCGTTGGATGTAGATTTCAAATGATGACGGAGGCTAGACAGGAAACACAGTCGAGATGGAGGCTAGGCGGTGGCGGAGTTGAAAAATGGCTCAAAGTTAGCCCCATTTTATAAAAAACCTAACGGGGTTACCTCTTAGTTAGCATGAGATCATTGGATGAAATAAGCTCAAAGTTAAGAATGTCTATAAATAGTTTTTGAGGTGAGATTAATCCCAACCCATTGATAAAAATTAAGATTATTAAAATCCAATAATCCTTTTAAAATAAGGCTTAAGAACCGTTAAGGAAAATACAATGATATAATAACGTATTTATTTTAGTAGCCTAACTTACTTAACAACTCTAAGTGAACATTGTAACTAAACCATGTATACAAATCAAAACTTTAGTGTGAAAAAATCAATTTAACAAAGTCTATGGATAAAAACTGTTAAATATTAAAACCTTGTTGTTTTAGCACTAGAATAAATAAAAAAATTTAAATATTAAAACCTTGTTGTTTTGGCACTAGAATAAACTTAAAATAAAATATATAATATAAATTATAATTTATATACTTATAAGTTAACAAAAACACACGTCAAGACACCAACATGTAAATAATGCTTAATTATACACGTTACCAGAAATTAACAATACAAGTGACATAAACTTAACACACATGAGAAAGACTTAAATGCTTACTTAATGAGATACGAACACATATGAAATAAACTTAGGAAGCATGCTGTAGCACACAGAACACCCGAGTTTCTACTTGATAACCAGTAGACAATGCCAGGTGAGCCTCATGAAACTGTTTCTTACATAAAACTTTTGGGGTGAAATACGTACTCTTTAAATTTATTTTATGGTGAAATAGTTCCTTCTCTTGTCCCCCAACAAACCATAATCATTACCTCCATTAGGAGCCGCGCCATTTGTGAATAGTATCATTTAGAAAATCCCTCACACACAATGACCCTCCATTAACTATGCTTAGTAAGAAAACTTAAGCACATAACAATAAAGGGTATGAGTTAGGTGATATTTTAACACTCAGGTGGATAGCTCGAGTCCAAGTTTGATTGTGATACATTTTATCATGCACCAATAACTATGATTTACTTACTTATATCTATGTATGATTATAAATCTTAATATCATAAAAATATGAGCTCACTAACTTTATGTTGACATGTTTTGAATATGTATTTCAAGAACTTATCAAGTTATAAGGGGGAAGTCTTGATTACATACCCAAGCATTGAATTTACAACTTTGGAAAATCAAATTGGTTGCCCTTAGATGATTTACTCTAGAAAAACTATACAAAAACTTAGACGAGCTACACAAGAAGCTCACCTTCAGAAATGGATGAAAATAACCCTATAACCTTTACCTATGATCTAGCTATACCATGACAAGTGTAGTAAAATATAATTATTTTATTATTATTCATGTAAACTAATGGCTTATTTTATTACTTACATGGTTTATGATCAAGCTTTTTTGTCGGGGTGGGATAGATTGGTATCAAAGCCAAAACCCTAGGGACTTGATTGATAACGTTCTTATTCATGGTCATAGGGCTAATCACGGCCTCTATCACTACGGACAGTAAAAAATCATAAATTATACTGGTCGTATTGGTCAATACAATCCATATACAAAATGTCCAAATATCAAATGAGTGTATTTATAACAAGCCACTTTTATTATTTTAGACTTTGACTAATTATATTATTGAACCAGCTTAAACACCAATATAAAATAGAAGGGGTTAATTTTCTTATTTCTCACTCTTTCATACCACCTAAGTTCAATAATTGCTAAATCCTCATTCTAAGAGGTTTCAAGTTTGTACTTGAGATCAATTAAGTTTTTTTTCGTAAAACACTGAAATTAAAGCAATTGATTTTTGCCTATTAAAGTTTTAATATCAAACTTTTTAAAATCTTTACTAAACTTTAATGAAATCAATGGAGTTAATTTTCTAACTTTTCACCAACAATAATCTAATCTACTTTTAAAATACCACATCTCTATAGTGAGACTAGAACTTTTGACTGGAGAGGAACATAAGTTTACACACACCCAACTTCTTCTTCTTTCAAAGTTTTTTCCTCTTTTATTGATTCATACTACATAACATATGTTAATTGATTTCACAATACTTGCATCGAAATTACTTATTAAAAAGTTAATCAATGTATAAATCGTGACTTAACTCAAAACACTATTAATAATACACTTTCCATTATTGCCTTACAAGATTAGAACCCATGTATTACATGGGTAGAATAAATTTCAAATTTTAAATAATTAGATTTTATAAAATTTTATATGTTAGATATTGTCAAACATTGATAAATTAAGAAATAAAAATATTTTAAAATTATAAAATTACTAATAATTAACATTAAAAAATCACAAGATTTTATTTTAATATATGATATAATTGAAATCTTATAACTTAGTAATCTTAATAAATTATTAGAAACATAAGATTTATATTTTTTATAATTAATTATTTGAGTTATTTACTTCAAACCTCTATCATTTAATATAAATGAGAAGCGGAAAAAAAGGGATTTCACTAAAAACCATCACGTGTAATATTTAAATATTTATTTATTATATAGTACAGAATAATGAAAAATAATAATTGTTAAAGATAGTTTGATAATAAAATTTAAACTAAATTTGTGCATGTCTAATTGATTTAAAGTTGAGTCAGAATTATTAATTAATAAATTTGATAAATAAATAATATTAAGATAAGAATTAAAAGTAGTTGAATAAATATTACCTAGCTTTGAATTTAAATTAAAAATCCATGAATAAATTGATAGAAAATAAAACTTTTTAAAAATTTAATGCATTCAATTTAGAGTTTTTTGGAAATGGAAATAATTGATATTTAAATTAAGAGTTAATTACATTAAAGGTCTCTGTGCTTAGACCTGTTGTCAATTTCGGTTTCAAGGTTTAAAAAACTACAGGGTTGGATAGGTATGTGTTGAATAATTATGCATGGGTTAAGAGGCTGTTTAACAACTTTTAAATAGGTATGTGTAGAATAATTAAGAGGTTTGAACCATTAAATGCTGAACTAGTAAGAGCTATTAATCATTAAAAGCTAGTATATTGCTTAAATATTCAGAGACAAATGTCTGATCAATTCAGATAAAAACTTTTAATCATTTAGACTTGGTATAATGCTTAACCATTCAAATACAAAAAGTGATAAACCATTCAGACAACTGCTCACAAGACAATCACTCTAAACCATTAAATGCTGAAACATTTAACTCTGAACAATTAAAAAACTGAAACAAACAGATCCTAAATGTATCCTCTCTTGAGTATTTAATATACCTTGTGAAAATATTAGTGATGAAATATAAGTGAAAGAGTATAGAATGTTTAATCCGCCTCTAATAACAATACAAATATGAAAACGGAGCCGGTTTGGTTGAACGAAAGAAATGTGAATTATTAGCCAGCCGACACCTACATCCTTTCAATTAATAATTTAATAATAAAATAATATAAACGTCGAATCAGATTTATGAGACGTGGCGAAATCAAAGCAAATTTTTATTTTATTTTGTTTTATACGGAAATTTTAGGGTTTTATATCATACCTACATCTCACATTTAATATTTGGACAATAAGATAACTCATTAATCACTGTTGATAATTGTCTGATTAATTTTTTAATAAACTCAAATTTTCTTTAAACACCATACCATTTCACGTGACATTCTTTGAAAGGCACGCTCAACATGGCCATGGGAAGCAATCAAAATATATTTTAATATAAATACAAGTATATGGCTTGCTTTGGATCATAATCTTTGTGAATGTCCTTCGGGATTAATTACATGAATTTCATACACCTTAATTTCTTTTATTATTTGTTGTGAAAAAGTATGGTCCAACGATTACACAAACTATTCATATTTTTCAAATATATTATTATATAAAATTATCGTTATAGTTAATAAACACTAAAACCATTGCTTCACCTAAAATTAAGAGATATACGAATAAAAATTAGTCTTAACAATCCCACACTTAGTTTTCTTATTTTCGTATAATTAACTCTTATTATGGTATACCAATAATCAATTAGTTTTCGTATAGTTCATAAAAAGTGATATAATTTGGGTCATTAGAAAAGTGTTTGTCCTCAAAATGATAACAAACAGTAGTTAATTACAATTCTGGTCTTTGTTGTTTGCAGGAAGTTATAAAAAGGATAAAAAAACAAATAAAATTTATGATAACACGTCGATAGCATGGAATTCCTTTTAAACTAAACATTTTGTTAATGTTATTTTTTAGTAGTGTAGCATCTAAATATGCTTTTCACGTAAGGGTGTTTTTGTCTTTTTACTCGTTATTTCTATTTTATTTACGCGGAATGTAAGAAATAGACATGAACGAAGGTTTATGAGACAATAATATCTACGGATAAGTTAAACGAGTACAAGAACAAGATGAAAGGAGAAAAAAATACGTGGTAGAAGTGTGAAGGCAAAACAAGTCAAAGATAACAACTTTTGTTGGATGGTCACTGAATATATGTATCATCAGTTGATAATAATGTTAAGAAAATAGTTTTAGTTGAAAGGTTTTTTTACATAACAATTGGATATTTTCATAGGTTATAAACTTTTGGATGAATTGATAATTAGTAGGAAAGCATATGGACGATTTTGAAAAAGTAAAAATAAGTTACAATCCCAAGAATAATGAATAATTATTGATAGAAGCGTTTGAAAAGTGGTATATGCCATCATCTTCATCTTGATAAATATAAAATAAAGAAAGAAAGCTATAGCAATAGCAGAAGCAGAAGTAGAGTGAGGAAAATGTCGACGATCAGCACTCCGGCACATGCTATCTCCGTCTCCGACGACGTGGAACAGCTCCGTAAAGCCTTCTCAGGTCGCTCTATCTACCTCCTTACTAATCATAATCATAATCATAATCATAATCATATCCAGGCCTTTTGCCTTTCCTTTTGAATTTTTCCTTTTGGTGATCAGATCTGATCTGATCTGATCTTATCTTATCTTATATATCTACTTCAACTTTTAATACATTTCATCATTCTATGGCGTTGAATCAGGTCTGATCTAGTCTTCGGGAAAGTATGATGATCCATCAATCTCATCTTCCCATTTTATAAACTGCAATCAATACGTGTGTGTGTGAGTGTGATCCCATTGATTGTTTTAACTCTACTTTTTCATTCAGTGTGTCAGTTTTATGACATTTGACTTTCATCTTCTGTTTTAAATGCTCTGATTGTTTTTTCAAATGTTAATTTCTTCTCATCCCCTGTTTCCTGATCTGTAATTGCTTCTCCAATAAAGAAACTGGATATATATTAAGGTTATTAGATCAATCAAAATTCTAATACAAAATGACCAAGGAGATTAAGGTTTCATTATGTGGTTATTAATATATGACTGACTGTTTTATGATCAATCTTCAAGGATGGGGAACAAATGAGGGTTTGATCATTTCAATTCTATCCCACCGAAATGCTGAACAAAGGAAACAAATCCGTGACACTTATGCTTCAACTTACAATGAACAACTCCTTAAATCACTTGATAAGGAGCTCTCAAATGACTTCGAGGTTATTCTTAACCTTTCATTCATACTTTCATCTAAAACAAACAAGATATATTATACCAAGATCAATTTTTCTAATTTCTTTTTTAGAGGCTTGTTCATCTCTGGACTCTTGACCCATCTGAACGCGATGCTTTTTTGGCTAACGAAGCTACGAAAGATGGACCAAAAGTAATCAAGTTCTTGTGGAGATTGCTTGCACGAGGTCTTCACATGCTTTGCTTCTTGCAAAGCAAGCTTATCATGCTTGCTATAAGAAATCCATTGAAGAAGATGTTGCATACTACACAACCGGGGACTTCCGAAAGGTACACATACATTCTTTATAAAACCACAACAACATATATTTTTTATATAAATCGATAGTAACCGTATAAAAATAAAATAAAAAAAAAGGTACAAAGAAGTTAATGTTTGTGATGTTGTTTTTGTAGCTGCTGTTGCCTTTAGTGGGAACCTACCGTTATGAAGGAAGCGAAGTGAACATGACTCTTGCGAAAACTGAAGCTAAGCTGCTCCATGAGAAAATATGTGATAAATGCTACAATGATGATGATCTTATCAGAATCTTTGCTACCAGGAGCAAAGAACAGATCAACGCTACTTTGAATCAATACAAAGACCACTTTGGAAATGATATTGATAAGGTACATGTATAAATGATCATTTTATTATCCATACAGACTACAACATTACGCATACAGAACAGTATTCTCACAAGAATTGAATGACTTTCTTGAGGATCCAGATCTGAATCTTGAAACATAACTGCAAACATTTTTTTCGTGTAGGATCTGGAAGAAGATTCAGAGGACGAGTACCTAGCACTGCTAAGGGCAACTATACAGTGCTTAACCTACCCTGAGAAGTACTTCGAGAAGGTACTAAGGTTAGCGATTAATAAAACAGGAACAGACGAGGGTGCACTCACACGCATTGTTGCAACACGAGCTGAAGTTGACATGAAAACCATAAAAGAAGAGTATCAAAGGAGGAACAGTGTCCCTCTAGAGAAGGCCATTGCTAAGGACACTAGAGGAGATTATGAAGACATGCTCTTGGCTCTCCTCGGATGTGAAGATGCTTAGAACTGAAGTTCTGAAGGCGGGCGCTCAGGTGCTCGGTATGTGTATTGATTTGAGGTTTGTTTGCGATTTGTGTGAGATCGTTATGTGGTTACAAGCGTCGGGTGTTTTTTTCGTGCTTTTATGTGAACTTTTGTGCAAATAAACTCGATCATCGTCTTAGCGTATCGAGTATGTGTGGTAATATATGATATATGATAGTTTTGTTTGAATTGACAAGTTTGATGTTTAAAAAATATATAGTTCTGTTTGCATATAGAACTAGGACTACTAAGATGTTTGTTAGAGCATTCACGTCCCATTCCTTATTTTTAATCTTGTAATTACATTAAAAATCATTACTTTTTCTCTCTTCTTTCAATTAAATAATATATTTTTATGTACCTTTTCTCTCTGCTTCACTCACAACCACTTTTAAAAATATTAAAAAAATTATAAGGGTTGAACAGTGAATCCTTAAATTTACAGATGAACAGTAACATTTTCTCTCCCCTCCACTCACAACCACTTAAACCATTTCATATAATTTAACATATAATTTAAGAACTCTCATTTATATAATTTTAAAGAATGAGCTATGAATGCTCTTATAGACAACAATTAAGTTTTGTTATGCACCGCAACCACAAATTGGGTCCAAGAGTGACATGGGAACAAGTTATAGTGGTTAAACTAACCACATTTGACCCATTGAACATGTCACTTTTAAATAATAGTTATTAGTGAAGTGGTCCACTGACAGAAAAGTGTACCACATCATGGCAGACAATTCATTGTACTGGTAGGACACGTGCTCCACCCTCTGTTAAGCTAGGGTGTGGATATTGAGACCCTAAAATTATAAATTAACATCCTAAATTTTTATACGGGGCGTATCGTTCCATATGCGTCGTATAGCTGGGTCGTATAACCCCTCTGATAGCCTTCTGAATTTTTTCTCGTAGTCAGTGTCGAAATTTGTTATACGCGTCATATAACCCTATATGTGTCGTATAGGGGGATCGTATAGGGCTATATGTGACGTATAGCTCTCTGATAATCCCCTAAATTTTACTCGTTTTCAGTGTCTTCCACCCCTATCCACAGAGTTGGTGTCATACGAAGCGCATAGGAGGGTGTCGATTTATAATGTGTAATGTCCAATACATTGTACCGCTTGCGTACGTGAATGTACAACACCATTCATGTGTTTTAATAAGGGCTTGGGTACAAGTACACTTATTTTTTTCTATCTCTCTATCTTTCTACATGTATAAAAAAAGATGCAGAAAGTGAGAGAATGATAGATGCATTTATAACAAACTTTTTTAATAAGATATATAATTACTATATACTTGACATTTTTAAGTTTATAATAGCAATTGGTTTTTTTATAGTAGTTTAATATCATGTTTAAATTGAAGCTACAAGCATAAGTTTTTTTATTTTTATTCATATAATTTACAAAAAAATTAAACCTAAAAGCATATAACAATTGGTTTTTTGTACTTTATTAATAGTTTAATAGCATGTCCAAATTGAACCTAAAAACATAGATTTTTTATTTTTTACATATAATTTACAAACAAAAAAAGTTACTTTTAAATTTACCTATTTTTTTCTAAAGTCACTCGTATCTCATTCCCCATATATCTCTATCTCAATTACATAATACTATTGTATTTCTTTTTCTATATTATTTCTCTCATCTACTTACATACACTTATAAAATATAAAAAAAAGTTATAGAGAATGAGTAGTAAATTACTATATTGGGAAATGAGATTGCTTTTTCTAAAAATTAGGAATGAGATATAAGGATGGGGAATGATGGAGGGTGTGCTTGGGTGATTTTATCAAAATATGATGATGGGGATGAGAAATGAGTTGGGAATGCTCTAAGTTGATTATAAGAGCATGCACAGCCCATTTCTTAAATTATATGAGTGAGAATTATATGGAATGTTTTTGAGTGTTGTGAGTGGAGGAGTGAGAAAATATTACTGTTCATCGGTAAATTTAAAGATTCACTGTTCAACCATTATAAATTTTTTATTGTTTTTTTAAAGTGGCTGTGAGTAAAATAGAGAGAAAATATGATGAAAAAGATATAAAAATATATTATTTAATTGAAAGAAAAGAAAGGAATTATGATTTTTAGTGTAATTATAAGGATGAAAATAAATAATGGGATGTAAATACTCTAAGCAAACTAATTAAACCAATTGGCATTTTACATAACATTATTTGCGGTTTACTAGGTTATCAAAAAATAAGTAAAACTTTTAATGATCGAGTCATGTTAAAATTAGGTTATAAATAAACATGTAGATCTGTCACCCTCATATAATCCATTTAACTTGTTTGCAATATGAAAATTCGTTTACAACTCACCGGCCGTTGTAGATAATAATAACATGAGAGTAACACAAACAAGGTCTTTTATATAAACCACGCCGATCCCTTAAATGGCTAAATTGCAAGATGCTCGTATACATAGATGACTTTCAGATTTTTAAAATTTATTTTGAACTTGAATTAATGAAAAAGCTATTTATGGTGAAAAACAAACAAACACCCAAACATAACTCAACTCAAGCGGAGCAAACACATAATTATGAACATAAAGGCACGTAATCAGTCAAAAGAGCACATTGGTTCCATACACTATCATATACCCTAAAAGAAAAAAATTATAAAGAGCCACAAACCCAGTCAAATCCATATGAATGTCAGTCAGCAGCAAGTACCAACAACATGAAGTAAAAGAAAAGACAGCAAAAAAATGATGTTGAAAACAAATGAGTTAGAACCTAAACCAAAGCAATGCTACTCTCACCACCTGGCGGTTTGCGTACGCCGCCTAGATAGTCCCTTGATTCCGCTTTCCCGTCAGCAAAGATGTTGCTTCCACTCATTTCTCGAAGCTTTGCTGAGCTCAAAGGCTTTTCTGTTGATGCTGGAGCCTCGTCGCCTTTGAAAATATTGTTACCGGATAGCTCTGTGAATTTCTGGCTCGGGATCTTTTTGCTGTCTTGATCACAGGTTCTTCAGCATTTGTCTGAGAAAACAAAGGGAATATTATCATTTAACAACACTCCCTCTTAAAGGTGCTTATATATCGACTCGTTTGCTTATGTGTAGGTCCATCTCAAAAGTAAAATAAAATAAGCTGAGCAAAAGGGAGGTTAAAAGTCGCCCAAAAGTTAATTTTTAGTTCATATAAGAATCTTCTAAATCACTTTATTGAAATATTTAGATTATTTTACTGTTTTTGTAAGGGTAATACTCGAAAGAAAACCAATTCACTTCTACTAAAATTACTTACAAGTCGTTGAACTTTATGTTTACATGATTAAACTTTATTTTTAAGTATGCAAAAATAATGACATTTTGTTAATAAAATATAAAAAATCAAGTAATCATAGAAGAAAGAGACTTTTAACGCTAATAAGAAAGTGAAGGGGCATTATCTAAGTTTTATAATTTTGATAATCATGCAAAAAAGTCCACATAAAGTCCGTAAGAGATTTTTTTTTTTTTTTGGATGGTTGCCTTTTGGCAATTATAAATAATGCATATATTGTTAGTTTGAAATTTTGGCACAGAAAGAGTTATACCTGTCAACTCAAAAATTGAATTGGTCCATACTAAAAAATGACACATTTTGACCCGACCCATTACTGAATCAACCAGACCCACCCCGTCTGACCATTGCTCCAGATTATATGATAAGATGTGATTTCAAGGACTAACAGAATGTGACCCATGAAATGAAAAAGAACAATAGACAATGGTTGGAAATTTAAGTGCTTATTATATCAACTGGTTGCAGAAGTTTGAAGATCTAATAGCAAAACATGAAAACTTAAAAATGTGGTGAATAAAAATAGCCCATCTTTTTCAATATGTTAGAAGCAAAGAAGTAGTTGTGGTATAAGGATGCAAAGCATGACAGGTGGCTTTTATATTCAACAAAGTCCATTAAATCAATTTAGCAATGCTGGTATTAACATACTATCTCTGACAGAATATATTTAAAGTAAAGGGAATACTTAATATCAAGACAAGTGATACTTCTTTCCATGATGACTGGAGACCCATTACAGAAGCCACATACTAATATTCATAAAAAAAATTATAAGAAAGAAAATTAAAAAGGCAGAACCTTCAGCTGCTTATATTAAGGAGTTTCAATGATCTTTCACGTTCAGGGGTCATGTGGCATTACACTTTATTTACATTACTATAGTAATTTCGACCCATTTACTTATGAATGAGTCGATTTACAAAAACAGGTCAAATAAAAAAAAATTTACCAAAAGGGGGGATAGAGAGGGCAGCTCAAACAGGATGAATGATGTACGCCCGTACCAAGCATGCATCCAGTTTAATTTATACTAAATCCAACTTATAACATGCTTTAAGACGAATATTCTCTTAAATTTTGGAAAAGACAAGTATCTCACCGTACTTCTTGTATATTGAGTTTAAATCTAGGTGTTATTAGTATAGTATGTTAGTCTTGTGCTTGTGATTTCTTTGTAAATGTCATAAAGAATATATGAGTTGCTAATGACAAGTTAGCAATAGTTTAGGTGTTAAGTAGTTAGTAAAGTTCAGGGAAGTTCAGGGACTAATGTTGTTATTCCTGAGACTTGTTCGTACAGGTTGTTATTAGTAGTTAACGTTGTTGACTCAAGGGTTAATCGAAATTAGCTTCTTGTGATCAAAGTTCGAATCAATCAATTTCAGTATTTTCATAGTTCATTCTTGATTGTAGTTCGCTAGATTCCGCATTTTGCATAACAATTGGTATCAGAGCCAATTGGTGGCTCGATTACGAAGAAGAGCGAGACAAGGCATAGATTGAGATCAATTCTCAAGATCAAAGAATGGTGACTGGATCGAAATTTGAAATTGAGAAGTTTGACGGTAGAAACGACTTTAGTCTATGGCGTCTGAAGATGAAGGCTCTCCTAGTGCATCAAGGAGTGGTTGATGCACTCGCCGGTGGAACGGCTAAAGTGCCAGAGAGGGCGACGAAAAGGGAGAAGAAGGAGATAAACAGATGCCTGGAAGGGGAAGATGGAAAAGGCACACAGTGCCATTATCTTGAGCCTTGGTGACCGGTGTTGAAGGAAGTCTCAAAGAAACAACTGCCTCTGGTGTATGGACCAAGCTAGAGTCGCTCTACATGACCAAGTCATTAGCTAATCGACTATACCTCAAGAAACGCCCTTACACGTTTCAAATGGTGGCTGGAAGATCATTAGAAGATCATATCGATGAATTCAATAAGATTGTGCTAGATCTTGAAAACATCGAAGTAGAAATTGATGATGAAGACAGGGCAATCATTTTCTTGTCATCACTACCCAATACCTACGAACATTTCGTAAAACCCTCATGTTTGGAAGATAGCTTGTCTATGGAAGAAGTAGTTGCAGCAATGAATTCTAAGGAGTTACAAAGGAAGAGTGACTCAAAGGATGAGGGTCAGATGGTCTGGTGGTCAGAGGAAGGCCAGGACATAGAGGCGGTAAATCCAAAGGTGTCATGCCAAGATCCAAGTCTAGAACAAGAGAAGATGTTTTGTATGCAATTCTGAGAAAACATTTAAAAAGGGACTGCCCAGAATGGAAGAAGAAGAGGTTTGAATCAAGTAAAAGCAGAGGTCAGACTAACTCTTCTCCTGAAGGGTCGCTGATGGATATGAAAAGTGCTGATGTACTTGTAATGTCAAAGGGTGAAGGG